>CAJQUW010009291.1:10000-334826 GCA_907163375.1 Prostheceraeus crozeri
TGAAATTGCTTTCTGCCGTTCCGGGTTCAAAAACTCTCCTCCAGAAGATGTCCAAAGCGTGAGTTGCGGGGAACAGTTTTTCCTGAAAAGTCTTTTCAAGGTGTCCGCGGCATTTCGATGTCCAAATTCCCGATTTTCCCGAATTTCAAATACTTGCATATGCTTTTGAAATGTTATTATCAAGTAATTGATAATCATGCATGTGCCAGACAAGTGGTGTCTATTGAGACTAAACAACGGATGAAACTTTTGTTTAATTTTTAAATCGTTCATCTCCTGGTCGCATAACCTGTCTTACACCTTTTCCTCGTGATCCCCAGCCTAACATTTTGTACTTTTCCTACTTTCGACTGTATATTTCTTTGCACCAATTCGCCTTTTCTTCCCTTATTAAAAACAAGTCATCTAAAAAAAGGAGTCACCAGCCTCAATTTATGAGAAAAACATCAAAAGGAGCTAAAACGGATTATGAAAGCAAAATCGGGTTAAGACATGTTCGGATCAGATTGCCAATAAACTCTAGTAGTTATAAAAACAAAAAGTCATTAAAAATAGCCTCACCAGCTTCAATAATACAGTAGATGTGCAAAACGGAATTAGTTACTTTTGCTTATGTGAGGCAATCTGTGAAACACTTTCAATCTGCTTTATAAGCAGTTCATCTGATGACGTATACTACGTCCGCAGATCCACTCGCTTTGCCTATATCTGCGCGAGGTCGCCTCTGCTTCCCGCTTCCTCTTGAATGTGATCTCTTGACTTTTGGCCTCCAAAGCGCAGCGATATCTTTGACGAGTACCTCGGAGACTTTTCATCATCGATGGGGTAATTGCCACGGACAGAGGCCCACCTGCTTCTGCTATCGCATCATAAACAACTCTTAGATTCACGCAACCAAAAATGATTCAGCTATATTTTCGACGATCATGTCTTTATTGATCGAGAATCCCCTCTCTACTTGAGCGTTTCCGTGCGAAACAGCAGCACCTTCTTTACAACAAACCACAAGTCTTGTCATTCGCTACTATTACCGATAAGCTTGAAGTAAAACTCATTAAGCCGTTCTTTTTGTAGAGCCGAATATCCCTCATAAATATCATAAATACTTGATGTTGACAACGCATACTGAACTGTAGTTTGGCAGAATCAGCAATTTTTGGAGATATTCGATTTTGTTTTATCAGAGTCTCCAGCAATTTTTGCATACGTTTTTCGGACAGATTGACGTTTGTTCCTATCAGGTGTGGTGAAATAGCACTGGAATTTATCACAAATTTGTAATTCAGAGGCAAACGCTCAATCAGTTTTTGAGCCATCCTGGAATAGAAGCACGTGTCATAGTGGGTCATCGAGGTAAGCCTTCACATGCTTAAAAACTTCACTACTTGATTTCTCTCCATTAAAATCAACCCATTTCTTGAGAGATGGTAGGATTTTCCAATGCCCTATCTGCCACAGCAGCATTTTCTAGCCATCTGCCACAGTACAGAACTTCAAGGGGAACACATCTGAATCAGTCACATTCATATATTGAGCTCCTCGAACAGTCTTTGAAAAGCCAATTGATGTTTCTCAGAAATACACTTATATTCCTACCAGTTTCAGAATGTCCACTTTGATAAGATCCATTAACGATATCAACCAATCTCTGCTTTTAAATCTCGGCAGAATTTGTGGTTAACGGATGGTCCATCCATAGAAATCTGTATTACTTTCTTCAGGGGTGAGTTCCAAACCTTCTTCAACGGTATCCAAAAGATCTGCAGCGGTTACACGATTCAGAAAAACTGAATTGACACAATGTTCCTTTCGCTCCAATGGCGAATGAGCAAATCCATTTGCCCTTTTTGGAATTCACGGTTTAGAGAATCGCCAAAACACACAACAATGTCAAAGAAAGTCTGACAAATTTAAAAACATTGAAATTCATATCAGTATGATTATCAGATTTATGGTTTGAACACAAATGTGTAGTTGATGCTAAGTACATCTAAAATTCCCAACTTTTCCCGACCGCGGACACCCTGTCTATTCTCTCAACCTGGAGCTGATGCGATCCTGTATCACATCAGCTTCATGATCCCTGAACCAACTCAACTTGACAACCTCATCAAGATGAGTCTCCCATGAAGTTTCTGCCACTTCGTCTACACCTTCCCGCTTAATCCACCGTGCTGGGTTCAGTGCCCGTGCTGATCAAAGAAATAATGACTTAAGAGGACATGAAATTTGTAATTTCGAGAGTGCGGTGAAAACATCAGGAAATAATTTAGTTAGAGTTGCGGTTTGTGTATATCGCATGCTTGTCTGCTTTAGTCGTGGAACTACCAAGCAACTACCAATTCCCGGTTTTTTCTCCGGTGTATTTTCAGTTTCCGGTTTTTCCCGGTTAGTATAAACACTGTTAGAGAAGCTTAGGGTAGCGTTGATGCAGGCTAAGCGACAAAATGGCATACGTATGCCGGCAGGACGACACTATTTAGTCAGTATCTGACGGGATGTTGAAAATTTCTAAATTATCACCTGGGGCTGAAATTCCTTGAAATATACAATTTTGAAAACCGAATGCATAATCGCTTCCACGTGTCCGGAATCCATGTGAAATAGAAAAGCAAAAATCCTCTGTGGACGCAACTCAATGCAGCCATCTGATATAAGCAGAAGCATATTGCATTATAATTCATTTATAAAGCTTCATTTCATCTTTATATTACTTTGAAAATACTTATAAAAAATATTTGTCAGGGTTGCCAACACCAAACGATCAAAATAGTGACCTAAAATCTCGAGAAAAGTGGCTAAATGGTAATGATTTTAAGGGTTGTGAGCCAACAACATACAAATTTCTACCGGTGACTAAATTTATTCCGTAAGAATATATTTATTTCCATACTTGTTAGATTGTTTAGTACCTACCATATGCATGAAGTTGAACCAATGTACGTACAATCATTAGCTCATAAATCATTTCGTTGCAATAATATGAATAGATCTATGGATATATTAGGCGCCTATAACATTGACTAACTACCCTATGAATTTTTATGAAAACGACATCACAAGAAGTAAATAACTCGATTTGAGCGCCAGTTATACGGTATCACAATTTTGCTGAATATGAAAGACTCAAATCGTCTTTCTACAACAGTCAACCAGAAAATAATCTATGTGAACAAAGATTGATAGAATAAGAAATGTAACAATGAAAATTAATATACCGTATATACTCAAATAGAGCCCGGGTTAGAGCAATCTGATTTAATAGAAGCCGGCTACGACTCAGAAGCTATAGGAATAGGCTATTCAAGATACCATGAGCAAGCGCATACTCGTACATGTAAGAAAGATTTCAACTACGGTATACTGAACAGTAACGGCAAGAGGTCATACAACAGGCCGATATTTTAATGTAAGATCACTGAATGCCAGGGTTGAGGTCATATTTTTACTGATAAATTGTCAATGTGATAAATTAGAACCCAGTCCCCCAATAGAACCCGGGTCAGAGCAATCTGAATTAATATAGCCCCAGGTTCTATTAGAGTCAGAACCGACATCTTAACAGACGATGAAGAAAATGAATGCTACAGTTAAGATAAACTAAAAGATATTTTCATGAAATAAAACATAAGCTTATTGACAGCCCTCTCGAAACTAAGATAAAATTCATTCCATACCTTTGCCGGAAGAATATTTGAAATTTACGGCGTTTTCGAGCACAATCTTGCATGAGTACTTCGAAATTTACTTAGAGATTCGTGTATAGAGGGTGACTTATCTAATTTTGGATGGCACCATTATACATAGGTATAAATACGTGTATGTAGCACGTACTTCACCTAATTGAAACCTAAAAGTACATGAGATCAAAACAAAAGGCCATTGAAGTGCGATATGATCATGAAAACTTGTTGAAATATCAACACATGCTAGAAAGTTCACTTGGGACAGCGATACCAAACATAACGATAGGGATATCAGTTCGAAGAAAACATTGAGTCTATGATTTCATTTCAAATCGTAGTTGTTCGTGAAGACTCGTTCGTTTGTTCCAATTGCAACCTGCGCCTTTTTTGTTCCAGATCCACTATCCGTTTCCGCGTTTCAAAAATCTCCATTTCCACTTGGTCAATGTCTCTTTTCAGCTCTTTTGAAGTGTGTCTTTTGAAGACGCTCAAGGTTTCTCGCAAGGAGGACCCTTGAACAAGGCGCTCCTTGTTCACCGCGGCCAATTTCGCAGACTCTTTCCTGTAATTCGAACCAGCAGATTGAACATCATTCAATAAGGACTTCGGTGGATTGTAGGACTCAAAGTCTGACCGATCGAATCGATCTCTCACAAATCGCACGGAGTCGTACAAAATTGGTCTCATCTTGTTTTGTTGGACTGTTTCAGCGGTTTTCATTACGGAAAAACCGCGTTCAACGTCCATATTGTGAGTTACAACCAACAAATAAGATTCTGTGAGTTCCATCAATTTTGGGTAGTTTGAGTGAACAGGTGCTGTCCTGGATCGGCGGAAAAGATCAATCAAAGTACAATCGGGATTATGAGCCTGAAGTTCGCATAATTTATCAATCACTGTAATAGCATGAACATTGAATGCCTTTGCCAGCTCAGCAAACTTCTTCTTTCCCGACGGTGTGACCTCAGAGAGTTTGAAGTGGAATACGTGACAGCCTCGAGTTATACTAGACTGCAGAAAACTCTGAAACCGCTTCAAAACCCGAGAATATAACTCCTCATTATAAGAAATCCACAAGTTTTGAATACGATCTATGTCTTGGTCACTTAAAGTTTGCAATTTAGACATCACATGGTCATGCGTCTCAGAAAAAATATATCTTTGTTTTTTGAATCAATATTTATTGGTTCATCTTCTCCATCAAACAATTTATGATAATAACTGTGAGTCTGGAAATTTGCTGAAACCCCTAAGCGAAACCTTATTTTTGACAAGAAACTCAAAACCAGTTCTAATGTGGCATGAATGCTTAATTCCTTGGACTGAAATGCGGCAGTCAAATCATGCATTGGTTTGTGATGAATCACGAACTGGTCGATATGAATCAAAGCGCAGTTTTGGTTGACAATATTTTTCAATTCTTGAATGTTGGAAAGTTGTATAAGTTTTAACACAATTGGGAACTGATCCAGAATATTTTCCATCACACGAAAAATATCGAGAAATCTAGTGGGACTAAATGAGTATATGCATTTAGTTCCAAGAACCTTTGAAGACTTTTTGAAGAGAAATCTAGCTTTATGAGAGGTGTTCAGATAGTCAGAAAATAACTCTGCGAATCTAACAATCATCTTGAGAATGCCTTCTGAATCACGTTTAATTTCCTCATTACAGAGCAAATGAATATTGTGGCAACTACATCCAGGGAAATCAATCAGATTGCAAGAGACCTCTCTTAATCTTGCAATCACGCCAGTTTTGGAGCCTTGCATAGTTGCACAATTGTCTGTCATTATGTACGTTAAGTTCGCAATATCAAGTTAGAAGTCGGATAGTGCATTTATGACTTCGTCGAACACTGTTTCACTATCCATTATCTTCAAATTTTTTACTGATTTTATTTTGTCATTTAAGAGGAAATCCTTCTCCAAATCTATTTTCGGCTCTAATTCGACAGTCTTCAAGTAACGGATTTTTCTCGCCCCATCTGCTTCCATATAACATAGATGGATTTCGAGTCTCACTTTATCATTGTAAGATGACTCGTCGAAATGTAACCCGCACCGTTTGTCAACATTTTCAGTCAATTCTTTACGAAAAAATGGAGCCACAGCGTGAGTAATGACATATTCAGCCTTTGTGCGTCCACAACTTATAGCACATTTCGTGTCAGAGAACATTTTTACGTAAAAATCTCTACCAGTTGCACACGGATCGGATGACAAAAAAGATCCGCCGTCCATTACAATTTTAAGACAATGAAAAATGTAGCTGTGGCTTTCAAATCTGCTTCTGACTTCATGCGACTTAAAGATGAGGAAATGCTGGTTTGCGATGTATCTGAAACACTTTTATGTACATCTGAGACAGAATGTTGATGCAATTTTTGAAACCCAGATTTGATGTTTATCACTTTATTGTCGAGTTTGCATTGTGCAACATAAATGTTACCAGGTACAACGACAGCCCATGGATATTTTTCAGTCACCCTCGAGCTAAACGAACACTTTCCCATATCTGAAAAGAGAAGAAAACCATTTCACAAATTTCATCGATATATACTTGTAATTGTTGAATTAAAGGGTATGCTTCTTAAATCTCATCTACATATTTATGAAGAATAGGTTGTTCATTTCTGTCCATTGTACTAAAAGAACTTAAGGCAATATTTGTGTATGTAAAAGACCGTGGTATTCTATTTGACAAGTGCGCTTGCAGTACAATATGCTAAACGGATGCAACATTTCCGAACTATTTTCAGCGACTCCCACATGAAAATTTTTGAGTAGGGCCTACTGGATTTTATCACACATACTTCTCCTTACTTTTGCAAGATATCATCGATCATACAAGACTTACATTATGCCATACATTACCATGCCTACTTTATAGAATCACAAAGTTGATTTAACTGTATGCTCTGAATTATTTGCTGATCATGTCTAACAGTTTAAGCATACACAATACACATACTACATACTGTAACCAAATATGCCATCATTGAATGATGACAGACTGATGCTAACTCTCTGACGGAATGGGTACAAATAATTTGTAGAAAATTGTAATTTCTCTACGAATTCATATTGAAGTAAATTCGACTGCGCTTGCATTGCAACCCCAGCCACTAATTGTTTTCACCGAAGTTTACTTCTACATGTATTTAGATTATTGAAAGTCATCAAAATTAAAATATAATTAATTAACAAAATTATGACAGACAAAAATATTCTGAAAAAGGCAATGGGCTTGTTTACGTCTGATGGTATAAAATATGCAGTGCTCGCCAAAATATTTACGACGAGTATGATGAGTTACCATAATGTAAATCGTCAGAAACAAGATTTCACTGCTGTTATGACAACCCTTTATGATTGTTATTTGATTTTCCACGTTTCAGATTGAAATATGTTTCAATATTTATACTTGTAAAAATCTATCAGCACTTTAAAACTGTGAAAGAAGATAGCTCTTTATTATCACATGTAGTTCTCAGGTCTTTAATGTTCGTAAAGGTATCGTATCTAACGTTCAGCAAACGTATTATAAACAGTGTATGATGCGAATACAAGTATTTATGTTATGTTATTAATGTATTTATGTTCCGATACAATAAACATGATAAAATAAAATACACAGTATTCATTGTTATATGCTCATAATGTAAATTATTACATCAACATCGTAATATCATTTACGTGTACATGAATTTAACGAGATAAACAAAACAAAACTCACCGATGTAGTTCCTTCTGAAAGCCAAATTAGTCACTGCAATCATCATTTATTGGTCCCTTTCATGTCAGCTACTTCGATTAGCCATGATGAATGTATCATTATAAATTTGCAATCTTGGACCTATAAATGATACTGCAAAGAAAGCTTCCAAACTTCGAAACGCGAAATAACCATGATAACAAGTAACAAAAACAATGAAAACATCAAATGTATGTAGCATCCATTTATTCATGAATCCACGTAGAAAAATGCAACTAAGTTAAGTCATACATGTCCAATTGTACAACACATGTATTACGACATGTATGCCTACTACATGCTTGTCATTCAATAGAATGACATTAACATTGCGTAATAGTCACTAAATCAAGGATAGTCACTCCATTAAACATGGTCGTCTTCACCAGAATAGCGGACCCAACGTTTGATATGGCATCTCGGTAATTATACAGAAAAGCAATTTTTCCTATCATTTTCCAAATTTTCCAACACATTTACTTCTTCTGTAATTGATAGCAGGTACTTGCTCTCATAGGAAAACCAAAAAAATAACCAGATTTCGTATATCATGAATTTTAATCTTCACATTCCATAACAAATGCAACTCAGCGGCGTGATCATACCTTAATGAAAGGTTCTCCCAGTACTTCATAGAATCTGCAAGATGTTATGACGAAAAATCTGAAAATTCTTACTATGACTGTAGATACAACAAAATGAAATACCAGCCGCATACCGATTAATAAAATATGTACACTTAAGTGTAGGTAAAATATTATGTAAATTGAGTTATGCTTGCGTTTTGTCCGATTTATGGACCGATTCTAAATATTTTTGATAAAAAATCGTCAAATGATTTACAAAAAATGGTCACTATTTTGCAGTGACTTGACAAAAAAAAGTGACCAAATAGTTACTAATAGTGACTAGTCACTAAATAGTGACCTGTTGGCAACCCTGATATTTGTAATTACATTTCATTTATATGAAGCAATTACTAATTACAGTTCAAAGAAATTACAAAGTAAACTAATTGCCCTAAATTATTTGTAAATCTTTAAAATGGGGATCAGGACTCACTACCAATTATTCATAACATTATACCCTTCACATACTATTCATCGTATATCTTTATCTGTTAGATGGTAGAAGCAGTTATTGTTGTCAGTTCAGGATTTTACGTACATTTACTATGTCTGTTGATGATCAGTCATATCGGTAGCAATCATACCTGATGTCGAGTGATATTGTAGAACACCGGAATAAGAGTAAAAGGGACTACATGATACCGCGAACTGTCACTACGAATTTGGCATTGTCGACGTAGAACTATGCATGGGTGGGAGATGACCGTTTCGCAGATAACGCTGGAAAATCAATGTTTGAAAATGATTTAATGCAAACAATATTGAGCTTTTGAGACACATTCATCATATATATTATTCGAGTCGTAATCAATATCATGCGTTAATACCATGGATGTAATGGTTGACATGCATGATGATTGATGTATGGTACGTACCTAGCAACACCGATACCAAGACTGGCAATTTGCTTTTGTTGATCTGAAAAATTGTACAAAAAGTCAAGTAATATAAAAATTTCATTGTCTATGAAAACTGCGAAAATATCAAGAATTTTTCGTAGTTATTCTAACTTGTTTCTGAGTGAAAAAGATTCTATTGAATTCATCGTGAATTATAAATTATCTCTTGTCAGTTGGTCAACTACATGCACAAATGCACATGTTTAGCAAAACCTGAACCAGGCCAACCATTCCCAATCGGTCGCAATAGCTTCTGATTCAACAACATCATGATCGAAATCATTGAATCAACATGATCGACATAATTGACATGATTATTCGATACACAATTAACAGAGGGCAGTCCCTGTCACTCAGGTAGACAATAGGTTCACTACAATCTCATTAGTTAATAATATTCGACGGGTTTGAGTGTCCTTCACTTCACTCAAATATGGCGTTTTGTGCAAAGAAGGAGTTATCAATCTAAGAATGACATTTTAATAGAGTTGATATGTTATATAATGTAATAGTGGTGTACCGGTTAGTGATCTTGCTACTCGGCCGATTACCGATTAATCGGTGGAAGGTGACCGATTAATTGGTACACATCTGTTATGTGATGAACAGAGCGGCACATTTGCTAACCTAGGCATGGACCTGATGTGACAGAAGGCAAAGATAGGACACTGAAGCAATTTCAGGTGCATTAACCTCATTCTTGTGGATATAATGTGAGGAGAATGACATGAAACTGTTTTTAACAGTTTTCCAATTATGCTTCAAGATTACATTTTGTATGAACTTATCAGCAGCTTGAATACTGCCGAAGTAGAAATGTTTTCTTCATTAAAATGTGGAAAATACTTATCCAAACCCAGTGCTCCAAAATATTTAACGTAAGCAATTATCTTCAACATGTTCTCCGACATAAATTAAACCAATGGGAATTCTTTCGAAATAGGCCTATTTAATTTTGATCTCTTTGAAATATGTCATGCGTGAGTCATTAAAGGAACCACTTTAAAGGAAAGCACAGAAGTAAGAATGTTCCTGCAATTTTGAGAGGAATCTCATACACATAAAATACAGTGAACAATTACGCAAATCATGTTGTTTACATGTACATGTATGTAATTTTAAGATCAAGTTGATTGTTATATCTTGCTAGGATACAACAAGAAACGTGATCTTGAAATTGCTGAGGCTTTGCTCATCAAAAGCTTCTATCCAAAACTCAATCGGCAAGATCAAAGTTTGACAAGGCGAATGCTAGTTTTGTATCTTTATCCTTATTCCTCTTTAGATTTCTTTAATAGTTTTAGTAGATATCCTTCCCATTCACTGTATTAGTAGACAGTATCATTAGCTATCTTTGTATATACAGCATATTTCAGGACCTTGATTTTCAATTAACATACATGTAGTTTGAAATTTGTTTCCTATTTACATGTATTATGTCCTAATTATTTCACTCCCTGAAGATGGATAGTGCAAATATCCGAAGCGCCGGTATAAATATTATCTCGATCAAATGTTCTCTAAAGTCGCTTTTAAGTTCTCAAGTTTTGAAGTCAAGTCAATTCACCGATCATTTGAAAAACATTATCTTAAGTCATCAAAAGCAGATTGCGATTTGATTTGGCTGAAAAATAATTTTCTGCCTAAATTTACCAACGAATATATGAATATATATATATATATGATAAATATACAGTGGAACCTCCTATTGCGGACATTCTATACAGCGGACACTAGGGATGTCAATACCGGGATCCCGGTATTAGCACATTTTTTCGGTATTTCCAATACCGGTATTCACTACGGTAATACCGGTATTGATCGGTATTATCGAATATGATCGTCCATCTGAAAACGGAGTTACTGACATACTCAACTAAGAAAACCCAGTTAGTTCTCTTGCAGTGTATGATTTGGTAATGCGCTAAATGCCATAAATAGCACAATCGTCTGACGTCTACGTCATATTAAATGAATATGGACAGATTGAAGCAGGTGATACGAGAAATAGAATAGGATGATTCCTTCTTGTCGCTTATTTCGTGCTTCGTGCGTACCTACTTGCGCGTGTGTGCGACGTTACGCGCGCGTGCGTGTCAACCATTACCAAGTTCAACACCCAATCATAGTCATTTCCCCAAATGTAACAACAAAAGGTTCCATTGACGTTTTAAGCGTCGAAAAAGGGGATGACTTTTCTAAGAAGTTCATAGCTCTCTATTTGCTCGATATCACACCTAGCTATTCAAATTGTCTACTGAGCAGAACTTCAAAAGAACTGGTGTGTGGCAATATTTTCTTAGATCTAGTGATGCACAAACTGCAAAATGTACACTTTGCCTTAATAAAGTGATCAAATGTGGCGGGGGCTCAACGAGTGGACTTCGAACACACATACGAACTCAGCATCCGGAATGTTTAGCCAGCATCGAGCAATCTGCAGTCCCAGGACCAGGACCATCTTCACAGAACGCTTCAACGTCAAATAGGCGCAGACCAACTTCGCTTGGCAACTACGTATTGCAGAAAGGATCTCTAACTCTACAGTGCACTCTTGCTAGACTGACAGCGAAAGACGAGCTTTCGTTTAAAACGATAGCCGAGTCGACAGATATACAGATGCTACTTCGAAGTAAATTCGACAACGTCCCTTCTTCCCGTACAACAATAGTGAAGATGGTCTCCGAGTACAAAGACCTTGTTTGTGATAGAATTAAAATGGAACTTTCTCTCAGAAAGGAGAAACAGGCAAAATTCTGTTTGACTTTTGATGAATGGACATCAATGCGCAACAAGCGGTACATGAACATTTGTTTGCACGATGGCGATGCTTCTCCAAATGGACGAGTTTTTTACAACCTTGGATTAATTCGCATCGCAAACTCAATGCCGGCTTTTCGGTGTTTGGAACTTATTATCGACACACTTGAAACCTATAGCTTGAATCTGACTGACATAGTTGCCTTTTGTACCGATGGTGCTTCGTTGATGCAGTGCGTGGGAAAAGAGGCAAAAGTTCTTCATCAGCTGTGTTTTGCACATGCAATCCATCTTGCTGTTTGTGATACGTTTTATCCTAAAGTTACAACATCCGCGATAACTGAAGCTACAACTTCGGACGAAGATAGCGACGATTCAGATTTAGAATGAGAAGTGATTGACAATCCAGAACTATCTTTCAGTGTTCGTGAAGTGGTCAACAAAGTTCGCTCTGTAGTACGCCTATTCAGAAAGTCGCCTGTTTCCAATAATAAGCTGCAGTTTTTTGTGAAAGAGGCTCATAAGAAGGACCTTGTGCTTATATTGGACGTGAAAACACGGTGGGACAGTTTGTACCAAATGCTGGAACGCTTTCTGAAACTTCGTGATTGTGTCGAGCAGGCTCTTATTGCTCTGAACAAATCAATTGCATTATCTTTCACTGAGGAAGAAGTCAGTGTTATCCAAACCATCTGCAACGTGCTGAAGCCTGTTAGTGTTGCAATTACACGCATGAAGCGAAGAGACGTGACTCTCGTAACAGCAAAACAAGTGACTGATTTCGTTTCTGATAAACTCGAAGCCATGCTTGAACATGATGTACCGATGGCATCTATCGTCAACGATCTATTTGAATCATGGAAATCTCGTTTAGCGGAAAGAAACACGAGAACTACGGATGTGCTGAGCTTCCTTTTGGGCAATGATCAAGCTTCGTTGACGACGAAAGATGTGAAGACTTTCGTCGTAAACTTGTTGAAACGAAGTGACTTTCAATTTTCATCACCCAGTCAGTCATCAAAAGAATCTTCTACCGACAAACAACTGGACGATGACGTGATTGAAGTACGTGAACCTGATCCCGATGATTATGATGCTCAACTAGATGCTTACATTTCCAGCAAGGATAAAAGCAAGACAGATTCCGGAGCCGTTGAGCCACCGTTGGAACGTGTTATCAGCAAGGAGCTAGAAGCATTCAAGTTACGGCGAAAGCGTGGTGAATTGTTGGAGTTAGTCACAAGTTGGTTACAATCAATCCCACCGACATCGGTTGAAAGCGAACGATCGTTTAGTGTCTCTGGTCGCTTTTGTACTAAGATACGTAATCGTCTCAGTGACGATTCATTGAATTGTTTGTGCATCTTGAAATGGTACTTCAAGCAGGACTTTTTACAAGTACTTTGATATTTTTTAGCCTACCATGAGCAACAGAGTTTTTTCACTACTACAGATTATTCTACAGAGTTCTTCTTAAAAATACTATTTTAGAAAACAATCTTGTTTTTTGGATAAATTCTAGAAGGGATAAAGAAATATAAAAATACATTTAAGTAATAAATAAGAGGCAGTAATACCGCAGTATGTCAAATAAATTTAGATCTTAGGTCTATTACTAAACTTAGGTCTTTAGACTAACTTAGGTTATCTTAGCTAGATTGTTATAGCCTATTGCCTATTCTTTCAGATAAAGTTTACATGTAGGCCTAGGTCATAATAAGACGGTAACTCCAAATCTATTTTTAATTTCAAAAATTCGTCATGTTTGATAAAGGTCAGTCAAATCTTATTATTTTCAATATATAGAAAATGCGTTAGATAAGCGTACGTTTCAATTATTATACATGCATGACACATGGGTCATGGATACACGCCAAAAGATCGGATAGGCCTGTCATATTAAAATACTTAACTAGAAAAAATCACTAATTTTCAATAAATTATTCGACTAATATAATAATAATAAAATATTCGACTAATAGGCCTAGCGCATATCACTAGGCTACAATGTCACAGGTATAACTCAGGATATGGGCCTATTGAGCAGATGATGAAATGTGTGCATATACACGTATATATACTATAAATCGTATATACCGGTAATACCGGTATTGCAACCTTCCGGTATTTCAAAAATGGTCCGGTATTGGCATCCCTAGCGGACACCTCCGTATTACGGACAGTTAAGCTCAGTCCCGAATAATGTTCGTATCATCACCGGTAACTCCATATTGCGGACACCTCTAAAATGCGGACACTAAGGCGCAGTCCCAACGGTGTCCGTAATATGGAGGTTCCACTGTATATATATATATATGATCATAAGAAATCGCCATGAGACTTAATAATAAAGATAAATTAAAAAAATTCAACGTAGTCTCAAGATAAAATTGTTTATTCACGAATTTTCGTCTAAGACTTCATCAGGTGAACGAAGTAAATGTACATGAAGTGAAATGACATTACATTATAAAGAAAAGTAACAAGAGTTCAACACGTGTGTGCCCAGGCGGCATCATTATCTTCTCACATTTATCTGAGGCTTAACAGCTTCAATTGTTGACATTTCCACACGGCGGCGAATAAATGGATGATAAGAATCAAAGAGCCCGCGGGAGATAATTGAAGGAGAAATAAGGCGTAACAGAGGGGAGCAATTGTGTTTAATTTTAAAATGATGGAAAACTTGGCTGCTGGTTGTATGTAGGTGTTCATCAATTCTTTTTCTGAAAGTGCGATGCGTTTCGCCTACATAACTTTCCGAACAGATATTGCAGACAATCTTGTAGACAATATTTTTAGAATTGCATAAATTCTGGGCTTTACAAACACAGCGACTTTTGCAACTGATGGGTGGTTGTTGATAAAATTGTTGGGAAAGAGGGGCTTTAGTTCTAAAGATCGGAATGATGGGAATCGGCAGATTAGATTTCCTTATACAGTTATACACTTTGTTAACCCAACGATCATTAACATACGGAACGTTAATCCGAATAGCGTCTTGTTTCGCATTTCTGTTTTTAGGCACAGTTTCACTATAAAGATACTTATCTAGGACTGACAAAGGATAACCATTAGCTCTAAACCTCTGCGAAAGAAGATTAAGAGACTGCTTGACAAGCGTCTGGGACGATGAGTTGCGTAAAGCCCGTAAGTGTTCAGTCTTAATAATATTAATTTTCCTCATCCGCGGACGGACACCCAACCAAGGAAGGAATGTGAACTATTCTTCCAGGTATAACATATCACAGGTGTGTCATATATATATATATATATATATATATATTATCATATATTATATATATATTATATATATAATATAATATATATATATTATATTATATATATATATCATATTTACTTAGAAACGACCTGGAAAGGGGGAGGAAAAATTGACACTTTTTTCTTGTTTTTTGATTTGTGATTTTTTTATTGTTGTACGTTTTTTGAATTGCCTTTTTTTTTTCAAAGTGGTTCAGTAGTCTCATATTCTCACTTCGTTGGAAGTGTAGTCCCGCGGATGAGGAAAATTAATATTATTAAGACTGAACACTTACGTATATACTGAACTCTGACGTATATATATATATATATATATATATATATATATATATATATAGGGGAACAATGCCCGTAAATATTTGATAAATCAAAACGAATTGATTTCTGATGCACTACGTTTCAGCATGTGCACATGCCATCTTCAGGTGAACAAAAGACTGTTTGACATTTAATCACTTAAATACAAAATCTGAATAAAACTGAATATGAAATTACTCGCGTTCGCAAAGATGTTGAGGCTAGACATGAGAACCGGCACACTTCACCGGAAGGGGGTCTAAAACTTTAAAAATGTGACCCCTTATTGCAGGCTATTTTTGAGATCCTTAGGGTATACAGTTGCTCCTGTGATATGTCTCCGAAATCCTCTATGAGCTATTTTCGAAAAAATCATAGATATCGATATTGACCTGAAATGACCATTTTTGCACCACAAAAAAAAACAATTTTCACAAATGTGAAGCTAAATCAGTTGGCAGTGCAGTACCATCGTAGCACAATTTACTTAATTAAGCACTATTATTGTTTTATCTGAATAAATTAAGAATCTACAATGCCATAGATATCCATATGGCCCGAGGATTTCGAGAAATTGAATAGGCCTACTATTTATGCAAACTCTCTTTTCATTTGTAGTCTAACGCATGAAGCACAATGTTGAGCTACTGAGATTTGAAGAAGAATATAATTTGGAAAAGTCACATGCTCTGATGATGCATGATTGCTAGGTACTACGTGCTATGGTAATTCCAATCTTTTATTCTTTCTGTAGAATAGTTGTCAGATATCAGTCTTTATCATCGTAAAGTTATGTCCATTTAAATTCAATGTCATTAAGCAGCATAATGTTTAGTGTGTTCATCATAGAAGTGGATGGTATTGTAATGGTATTGTTCTATGGTATTGTTAATTTCTATGGTGTTCATGGACTCCTAGATATCCATGTGGTCTTGTATCGATTTTCGTAGCTCATAGATATAGATATCGATTAGCTCAAAGAAAGCGTTGCATGATTTTGATTATTCACGACTTATATCATATAACATAACGTGTATATTCAGATGCTACGTACGCACGATGTCGC
Organism: Prostheceraeus crozeri; assembly: GCA_907163375.1. Taxonomy (NCBI): domain Eukaryota; kingdom Metazoa; phylum Platyhelminthes; order Polycladida; family Euryleptidae; genus Prostheceraeus; species Prostheceraeus crozeri. The sequence continues at coordinate 26,376 of CAJQUW010009291.1, forward strand.
ACAGTCAACTGGCGTTGAGTCATCAACAAAATAGAAAAAAAGTATATGCTGTTTGTTTTGGCAAAGCAAGGTATGACGTAACGAATGTTATAGAAGAAAGAATTATAAGATATTTTCAAGAGTATTACGATGCTAACGATTAAAGATTTCCTCATGGAAGTGCCGAAATGATTTATTGAACATCAGTTGTGGCAAGAAAGCTACTGATATTCTGCCAGAGCCTTATGACTATATGGACATTTCACCCATACTGACTTCGACAAGATTGAATCCAATTCCGATGTGCAACTATGAATTATGTGACATTGCTCGCACTTCTGGAAATCTGAGATTATCACAATACAAGAAAGGTCGCCCATCAATCAAAGAGAAAGTTTCTAGTGCTCCTATCACCATATGCAACGAATGCAAATCGGAATTCGGAAAAGGAATTTCCCATAAATGCAATACAAAAACATTGAGAAGTAACATCATTGAGATGATAAATTCAACTGGTAAACATACCCAGGAAGTGATCGCAGCTGGCATTGTTAAGGATTTTGCGAGCACCAGTGACTCCTACGAATTGTATTCTGGTGGGCCAAAGCGTCTCAAAGTTTATTTGAAATCTTCAACGACCCCTTCACCCCAATTCAGTCTAACTGACATTTCCAAGCTACAAAATGCGACATCATCGTCGAATAATGAAATTCGACGCAAATTTGTGCCTTTTGTTAGAAGTGTTCTTGGTCGCACCTCAGTGGAGTCGACTATTGGCCCAAAGCTTCGAGATAGGGATAGTGACTGCGCCGGCTACTTCGATTGCATCTCATGTGATTTGAGTGCACTGTAACCGGGAGTGGTGATGAATATATGCCAAGTCATCTAGTTTATTGCACCAACATCGAAGATCTCGTCACCTTCTTTTGTGAAAAAAGGCAAGTTGATAGAAGCGCAGTAACAATAAAAAATGGGAATCGACAGTGGTGGAAATTGCCTGAAGTTTTGCCTGAATATCATCTCTAAGGATCCAAAGGAGAATGCGAAAAAATTGATCAATAGAGTAATGCTTGACACAAGTGTTAAGAAACTTGTGATTGTTGCCGTTGCATACAACGTGAAGGAGACGTATGCAAATATTCGTCTTATTCTCGATAAGTTGCAAGTAGATCAAATAGACTTCTACTACGTTTGCGCCGTTGACCTGAAGATGGCAAAAATTTTGTGTGGACTGCAATCCCACTCATGCAGCTTTCCTTGTGTTTATTGTGAGTGTCCAAAATCAGAATTTTCTGATCTGACGAAATTTAAGACTTATCACATGAGGACGATCGGCCGTGTCAAGCAACTGGCCGAGGAATTTTCTAAAACCAGAAGGTTGTATAATGACAAAGCATCTGCCAAAGATTTCAAGAGCTGCGTGTACGATCCAATGATTCAAGGAGAGGACAGTGATATGTTAATCCAGACAGTCCCTCCCCCGGAGCTCCACCTCTTACTCCGAGTAGTGAACAAAATCTTCAAAGAATTGCAGTCTGCAGCTCCCAACATCGCAGGTGAATGGCTGGAAAAGATCGGGATCGTTCAGCCACAAATTCACGGTGGTGAGTTTACTGGCAACATGTGCCGCAGACTGTTGAAACGTGTTGATAGTCTGAGAGATGTCGGACATAGTTCTCCACAACACACATCGTTGATTGACCAGTTCGCAAAATTGCTTTCTGCGTTCGATGTTGTTGTCAATCAATGTTTCGGTAAAATTCTTTACCCAGATTTTGAAGAATCTATCAAAAACTTTCAGAACGCATACTTACAGACTGGAATAAACGTGACTACAGCAGTTCACATAGTGTTCGTACACTTGGTTCAATTTTGCAAGCTTAAGAAGTGCAGTTTGGCACATTTTAGCGAACAAGCGTCAGAAGCTGTGCACTCCGATTTTGATCGATTGTGGCTATCGTGTGGAAAAGTTGGCTATAATCATGACAAATTCAAAACTCGTCTCTTGGACTGTGTAATAAGGTATAATTCACGGCACCAGTAAATTTTCACAAATCATAACTCGAGTGTTCATTGTTTAAGTTAGTGTCTCAACCATTTGTAATTTTCTGATTGTCATTTTACGGTAGGTGATGGATATTACAATTTATGTCCTTTTTTCTGTTGTCAAATGGCCTTATAGAATAGATGGATATAGGTACTCGTACATATAGCATGCATGAAAATAATGATTTTTGTACTATTAGATAAATGAATGCAGTCAACATTTGTTTTCTATCTAATTGTTATGGTCGAGTATTTTCTTTATTTCATATCATAGAAACGATATGGACACGTATCTGCAGTATTGATTCGGTAAATAGGATCAAGGATGATATAAATTACACTACACTTTATATAAATTTCCGTAGACCAACTACATGACGGTACTTGTGTAATCATGTTCTACATAAATAGTAGGCCTATTCAATTTCTCGAAATCCTCGGGCCATATGGATATCTATGGCATTGTAGATTCTTACTTTATTCAGATAAAACAATAATAGTGCTTAATTAAGTAAATTGTGCTACGATGGTGCTGCACTGCCAACTGATTTAGCTTCACATTTGTGAAAATTGTTTTTTTTTGTGGTGCAAAAATGGTCATTTCAGGTTAATATCGATATCTATGATTTTTTCGAAAATAGCTCATAGAGGATTTCGGAGACATATCACACGAGTAACTGTATAGCCTAAGGATCTCAAAAATAGCCTGCAATAAGGGGTCACATTTTTAAAGTTTTAGACCCCCTTCCGGTGAAGTGTGCCGGACTCTCACTCATAATTCAGATCCACTAGAGTGTCGCATACTCAATTGGAGCTTCCCCTTCATTGCTGAAGGCGAGAACAATTTATTGAATCATATCAAAGAGATCAACAAAATTATTCCTCCGAATGTCAAAATTCGTCCTGTTTTCAAAACTATGAAAACTAGCATGTTCTTCTCCAATAAAGACAAAGTGCCGTCCGAACTCAAATCTAACATTGTCTACAAATACATGTGTGAGCACTGTGACAAGTGCTACATCGGTAGTTCAGTTCGGCATCTGGTGACGAGAATGAATGAGCATCTGAAGGGCTATCCAACGCCCACTGAAATCAGTATGCACATTCATCCTCCTCAGAAAGGAAATTTCAAAATTGTCTCTAGCACGTACTATCCAAGAATTCTAGAATCTATCCTGTTGAAGAAATCAAATATTGACTACCTGATGAATGAACGGGGAAGCTCCATATCTCTATGCCTGAATCTGCAAATAGCTGTAAATTGTTTTATTGTATTTCACTGCTTTTATTGTTTGACTTGACGCAAGAGACCAGACAACGTGACGCCATAAATGTTGAATTGTATGAAAAGTGATCATCATCCAATATGTCTCGATTTTGTATTTAAGTGATTAAATGTCAAACAGTCTTTTGTTCACCTGAAGATGGCATGTGCACATGCTGAAACATGCAGCGTATCAGAAATCAATTCGTTTTGATATATATATATATACAGTATATATAATACAAAATAGTGAAATCAAAAAATGGAAATTAATACGACAAATGTCGTACATATATATATATATATATATATACATATATATTTATCACATATATGGTGGAGAGCCAAAATGCAAATGTTGTCAAACACTGCTGACAGGGAAGACGATTAGCTTCAAAATTGGCAATAATAATAAATGTTTTAGCATTAACTCCAACTTAACCTGCACCTCTAAAAATGTTATCTACACTTTGCGTTGCAAGTCGTGTGAACAATTTTATATTGGGCAAACGGGAGATATATTCCGTAATCGTCTTACTATTCATAGACAACAAATGGACAATGCCAATTACATGACTCTTGAAGTGAGTAGGCATATTGCAGCGTGTTCAAAAGATCTGCCATCAAAATTTGAGACTGCTCCATTCTTTCAGCTGGGGCCTAACTCTACCCGCATAGAAAGAGAACGGAAAGAATCCATTTTTATTTCTATGCTCAAGCCTACACTAAATCATGGCTGACCTAAGATGACCCTCGTATGCAAGCATCAATGTATAGGTTTTTTGATTTTGATTTTGAAGTTCATGCTTCGAATTTTGCTTTACGTTTTATAATAAATTCATTCCCTTGAGTAGCCTGTCACCAACCAGGCGAAACCGGTCGGGAATTCATACAGACTTTTCTTTCGACTCAAATCTTGCTTCTTTTATATATATATATATATATTCTATATACTATTACTGTCCAGTTGTGAATTTAATTTTTTACTTTTATAAGCTTATATATATATTTAATGTTCAAAAAAAGCAAGCTCGGGAAATGGGAAATAAATATGCTAAATGAAATACTTGGTAGTATAAAGATAAATCAAAAACACCATTTACTGCCCAACCGGTTTCACCCGTTAGTACAGGATTGTCAAGGGCTAATGAAATGTTTATATTGAAAACCATATAACACAATTTCTAGGCTGATGCCTAGCACAATTCATAAATCAAACAAAATTAGATAGCATTTGCATAGAAGTACAATCCTTATTCAGACCAGGCTGTAAGATGTCTATACATAGTTGCTCTTTTTCTTCACGAAATTTCCTATTGCTATTACTAGGAAGTTTTAGTAGTGGCATACAGAAGAAAGGTGGGTCATAGTTTGAGCAAGACGCCATGTGATGACTTACAAAAAGATTTCTATATTTTCCGTCTTTTATCTGCTGTCTATGTACGCGAATGCGAGATCTTAGATTGTCACCAGTCTGTCCCACGTAAATCATACTACATCCTCTACATCGTAAGGCATAAATAACATTTTTTGTTGAGCACGACATATTACTTTTGATTTCAAATGTTTTTTCTTGATTCTTATCAGTATAGACAAATGTGTTCCCTTCTATTAATGATTTACAGCATAGGCATTTTTTATCATTACATTTCTCTACTCCTTTTATTGTAATTCTGTTATTTTTTCTCAATTGTGTAAGTAAAGATTTCGGTTGTCGATAACTTTTTCGTAACTTATAATTTTTAAATTGAGGCATATTTTGCAATCCTGTAAAAATTGGTGAAATTATTTTACTGTAGATATTTGGATTATATATTTCAACATAGTCAACATTTTTTGTTCCGCTTTTTTGAATTTGTTTATCTTTCTGACCCGATTTAGATTTAAATATTGCATCGTCAATTAAGGTTATAGGGTATCCAAGGTTTTGTAATCTCACTTTCATTTCATTAAATCTCATTTCTTTAAGCTGTGGATCAGATACAATTAAATCAATTCTTTGTGATAAAGTATAAGGAATATTTTGTATACAATGACGCGGATGGTTAGAATTAAACGGTACATAATTCTGACTGTCCGTTTTCTTGTGGTATATGTCGGTTTCAATTTTGTCATTGTTTTTGTAAATTAATACATCCAAAAATTGCAGTTGATCAACACTTTTATTCATCGTAAATTTGATATTTTCATGCAGGTTGTTAAGTAAGGTATGAAATTCGTCTATGTCTCCGAATGTGCTCTGCCAGATTATAAAGCAATCATCCAAGTATCTTACCCATGTTTCACAAAAAGTCATATGATCATCTTGAGTAAGTATCTCCTTCATTAAATTGTACATATTGAGCTCTAGATACCCAACTGTTAACGAAGCGTATGTGGGGGCGATCTTTGTGCCCATTGCTGTGCCTGATATCTGTAAGTAATGATTGTCTTCGAAATTAAAGAAATTGTTTTTCAATACCATTTCCACACCTTTAATAATAAATTCATTGGAAAATCGTTGGTTTATCATGTCTCTATATTTGTTCACCCAGAAGTTGACAGCTATAATACCAAGATCATGGTTAATACTGGTATATAGTGATACCACATCGAAAGATACGAAGGTTGCATTCCTTGATGATTTCGTTAATTTTGTTAAAAAATGGTTTGTATCTTTGCAATAGCTTAATAGTTGTCTTACCAACGGTTTTAAAATTTCATCCATCATATAACTGAGATGACTTGTGGGGGCCTGCCTACTCGAAATTATCGGCCTAAATTTCAAATGTTCTGGTATTTCTAATTGAAGGTATCCAAATTTATCAATTCTTTGATTCTGAAAAATGCTTTCCAATTTATGTATCTTGGGCAAACCATAGATAAAGGGTAATTTTGCATCAAAATTCCACAGAAACTTGTTTTCTTTTTCGGTTAGACAGCGCTTAAAATCTGTACAGAATTTTTTGATTAAATTCAATGTACTGTTCACATCATATCTGAAAATTGGTCGGTAGGTGTTTGTGTCATGTAAATGCTCATTATACATGTAACTTCTATATTGTGAATACTCCATAATGACGAAAGCACCTCCTTTGTCCGAATTTGTAATATGCAGATCACTTTGATTTTTCAAATTCTTTAGTGAAGATAGTTCTTCTATATATATACCCTAATGTATATAAATATACATTAGGGTGGTCCAGAAAAACTTTTTCTCGAAATGTCGTGCTCCCTCCCTTCGCCCCTATTCCTTTGGTCATTTTAAGCATCTACACCAAAAATCAATCAATTTGGAGCAAATTTAGTGGTGTCGCAAAAATGTCGAAATTTTTTGACATTCAAAACTTACACTTTTCCGACTTATACCAGGGTGACCACTTCGTTAAGAGTAAAATATGGACCAAATTTATATATAATAATGCAAGCAATATCTTGAACGCAATTGCCTTTTTGGTACCCGAGAAACTTCGAAATTCCTTTACCGGGTCAATAAGTGGTCAACAATGTCAATCAATATGTCATAACAATCTTGTTTCAACCAATATCTCCAAATCTAGTATCACATAGTAGTGTACAATAATGAAATGTAATCAAACTCAATGGATACGTAAATTTATAGTATCTGCTACCTTTGTCCCTAAATGTAGTTACTATCAATCGAAATAAATGCTTAGAAAGAGAACACTCTAACTGATTTCATTTAAACATCGAGTCAACTATTTTGAGCGACAAATTGTCCTCTTTTTCTTGAGCAAATTGTTTTTCAGTCTCCAATTTGACTTTCTTTGCCTGAATTTCCTCGACGGCTTTCTGAACCTCAGATACTTGCCTTTCCAGCGATTGTGATTCTGTATTAACTACCGAACTTTTTCGCCTTCTATAAACACCCACGGCTATTTGGAGGCGTTCCCTTGCTTCTTCTGCATGCTTCGTTTCTTTCTTTCGATCCTCTCCCTCAGCTTTATAGCTGGCACACGCCGTTTTCATAAGGCACAACAGTTCTTCCGGTGGTTCATATTTCTCAAATGTTTCACAGTCAAAATAATCGGAGATCAGACGAAGGCAGTCGTAAGTTCTGCATTCCAAATTCGTCTGATATTGGGACTCAGTAAATTTCATTCGTGAAAATCCCGCCTCTACGACCATATTGTGCGGCAAAACAAGCAGAACTGATTAAACTATTTGCGTCAAGCATTCAAACTCAGCTAGCTCATTGGAAGTGTAGACCTCAGCAAGACGGAATGCGAACTCAGTTTTACATCGTAAGGTGGAAAGTTCGTCCACTGCTTTCAAATTATTACACGAAATAAATGCTACCAATCGTTTGAACCTACTCAAAGTTGCGTCAGTGAATTCACAGCTCAACTCAATAAACAGTTCATCAAATCAGTCCTATTTTCCTCAATATTTCGATCACTTTTGTCAGTTCACATAGTCCTTTGTCCAAATAGGTATACTATGTTCATATTTTTCGCATCCAATTGAGATGTACCAGTTGAAGATTGAAATCCTTCAATTGAAAATTATCAAGAAGCAAAACAACGAACGATATGATACTGACCGAATTTGGCAATAACAATGAGCTGAAATCACGAGATCTCAAATAATTAGATAATCATTTCATAACCACGTCAAACACCATAGGACAAATAAATTATCAGATTTGTTATTGTTACCTTTTGAATTAAATTCAGATGCATGGACTTCAATGAAGAGATATATACCAAATACAAACTTTGTATACTACATGCAGTTAGTAAATACGATCAAGTAGCAACCTTGATTATTTCGTTTTGGGAACAGAATTAGTATTAATTTCAATAGAATGATTAAAATTAATTTAAAATTAACTTCTTTTGAAATATGGACTTTTATGGACTTCGCAAATAATATGGACCAAATATGGACCAATATGGACCGGTCCATAAATATGGACCAAGTGGTCACCCTGACTTATACAAAGCCATATGTATTTTTGACAATCTGAACTGAATTAAAAACAAGCAAAAACGTCAACTGCTTAAGACATGCCTTCGTAGGAACTGGAAATTTCTTGCGGTGCTGGTGCACTAGAAGAAGCATGTTGCATTTCCTCTTCGTTCTTGGTGAGTTGCCCGCTGTAGCTCTGGATGAGAGCAAAGGCTCTCTCCGCCACATCATTTACAACTTTGAGGGCGCGTGCTTTCTTCCTGAAGGCAAAGTATGTGCAGTCCTCCTCCCATAAGTTCGGATTCCTCGCCAGGAAGGTCGCTTGCGCATTTCCTTTGCCGCAAAACGAAGAGTTCGAAGAGCCCCATTGAACGGCGATTGACAAATGATACGAGATGGGCATGTTGGTCGAATGTGTTGCCCTCCAGCCTTTGAGAGCTTTTGTGGCTGCAGGGGGTCGGTCGAGATTTGCAACCATACGAGCTTTGACGTCCGGTGACACGCGGTCATCGAAGAGTGCGAGGGTGATGAGTTATTCTGAATGGAATCACAAATGACATTGGAAAGCATTGTCGGCGGCATTTCGGATTTTGTCGTCGGGATATATCTGAATCATCCGCAAGAAGCTGATGTTGTTGACCGTAGCGCGTTCGGGTGGAAGTGTGAGTAGATGACCGATACGAAGATAACAACGTGCTTGAGACTATTCTTCTCGCGAGGTGCCATCGGAATTGGTCCTCAAAAAGGCAGTAAATCCCCTTCGCCATCCAACGTGCATTGAGAATGCCACCAGGTGCGCGTAATGGAGGGGCGTACGACCCACTACTCAGGAATGCAAGAGAACTCTGTAGCAACTCCAGGTAATCCTCTCTGACTTGTTGCTCGTTGACAACTTCCAGGTAGAAGCTCTTGGCCTCCATGCGAAGATCGGCGAGTGGACCGGGGAAGAGGTTATCAACCGCAGCTGAGAAACGGGTTTTGTCGATGCATTCCCGGTTCTTCCGGAATCTCTTGAAGAGGGCCACATTTGGACCTTCAGCAGAGTCCATAACAGCAGTAAACACTGCACTGAGCGCAATCTCAAGCACATGATGACGACAAGCAATCCAGATAATGTTGTCGCCCAGTTCTTTCTCCAAGAATGCCCACGAGTGAGGCCGGTGTTTGCGGCAGACTTGTCTAAAAACTAGTCTGCGAACCAGATTTTGATGACCCAGTCATCGCTTTTGCTTGGTTCTCTCCCGTGCCCTTGCCGATCTTCGGGACAGCAAGTAGTTGCTCCACGCCTCCACCAGCTACAAGACTGCCAATGCGGTCAACGAGGTTGGTTCCACCAGCAATGTCAGGCAGAATCTTGCTGTCACAGTGCAGCGACAGGGGTTCATTGATTCAAAATGAATGCGTGATGTCGGCCGCTGCTTCCTCCCGACTGGATATTCTAGCGCGCCTAATGCTGCTTCGCGAGAGAACATCGTCCAAACTCCTCCCGACAAATTGAACGATGCTGGTGGCCACATAGGTAGCGGCACGGTCCGACATGTTGACTCAGTCTATTGCTCAAGCCACTTCCAGTGTGACGACTTGGAAAGTGTGGTGGCTGCGCTTGGTCTGGACAGGTGTGTCCCACGACGTAGACGGCTGTTGGTAATATTTCACAAAGGACTTCCTGCTTCATTCTCATTAGAAGCCTTTGATAGATTTTTACGAAAATTAATGAGACTTTCTTCCTAAAACAAAATTGAATTTTTTTCAACACCTCTAAACATCATCCCATTGGACTAAATTTTGGTTTACACTCTCCTATGATTAGATGGAACAGGGGCGCAGGCAGGGAGCTTAACTTTTCAGACTTTATTTTTGCCCTTGCCTTTGGACCACCCTAATATGTATGCCTCTCAAACCTCAGTTGAATGACTAGCAACTAAATAATCATTTTATATATTTGATGCAGTTCCTCAATGAATCCTATAGATTACATTTTGCCGGTAATGTCACTACTTTATCCCAGGATGAGTCACCAAACATGGATTAATAGATGTCATTTATGTCGGAATATCCGACAATTGCTCATTGTTATACAATACCTTTCTTATAGCCAATGCATTTGCATCAGATTATAGCTTTTTTCATATGATATCACAATGATAGAATGCTAAATTCTGAAAAATATTGATCAACTTCTGCATTTAAATTAATTTTCTTTGCGTCACGAAGCTTTATCGCTTTAAGGTGCGTTTACACGTGAAACTTTATTGCTGTCACCTGCAATCAGATTGCAGAGACCGTGTACACTTGACACTAAAAAGTTGCTGACACTCGATGAAAAATTACTAATGACACTTTATCAATCTATCAATCTATGATGAGTCAGAAAATTAAGGGAGACTTGCAGGAGCGTTTACACTTGACACTTTTAATCGACACTTATTTCTTCGCGATGTCATCGAAAAGCGGATAGCTGCAGTAGTTACAGCATACACTTTAACGAAAAAAAATGTGTAAACAGCGAATGTGGGTCCGTGAGTGCATTATGAGGAGAGAGCAGGTTGGATTTTGCAACACGATTATGCTCGAATTACGAGATCAGGATCCATGCCAGCTAGCAAATTTTTGAGAATGTCGCTGCCGACTTTGAAGATCTTTTAGAACAAATCGAGTCGAGGATTTGAAAGGAGACTTCAATGCACCGTTGTCATTGGATTAAAATTATTCCTAGATATGTTATTTTAGGATAGTTTCTAAAACATTTTAGAATTTTTCACGATTGAATTAATTAACACAGGACTGTATGCAGGAATCGTAAATCATGAATTGTTTTCACTTCATTTCATTAAATACAGCATATCTGCTATTGCGTGCATCCAGACGATGTAAGAATATTACACCACATTTCATATCTAGGTATACATGCATGTAAAATCTATTAGATGCATGCAACCTACAATCCCGCTCAAGACTGGCGTGAGGAGTGCCAGAAGTGTGAGGTCTACAACAATTATCACCGAATGACGATCCAACAGCTAAAGTCCCGGGCTTTGACCCTCCCCCGGGCCAAGTGGACTCTTCTCGACCGACTGAAGACAAACGCTGGGCCATGTATGCTCGTCAATCCCCGCTGTGCTACTGTGGTCAGACTCAGACAACTAATCATATGGTGGAGGACTGCCCTATCACAACTTTTTGTGGCGGCCTCGCAGAAATTTACTCTGCCTCTGAAGCGGCCAGTATTTGGATGGATACTGTTAATTTCTAACCGTACCTTGTGACTTTTTACCTAGTCTTTGAGTTGCATTGCTATGCATCCGAATTGTCACTGTCAATCATTGCTGAACCAGCGATCATTGTTTTACTAAATGTTTTGCTGAATGTTGTATAAATTTGTCGATGATTCATATTCGAGAGAGATGAGTCCAACCTGCTGATGTCTTTATCTATTACACAGTTGCCAATTAGCCTGGCACCGATACACGACTGCTAAGTCGATGATTAAATTCCCACTCAAAAATAAACAGATAAAAGTCATGTCTTGTGGGGAGGAAATCCAGATCAAATAATGATGGATGGTCCCACAAGCAGACGGAGCTTCTTCAACAATGATATCAACAATATCAAGTCAGGAAATCCAATTTTGTCCTAGTAAAATTAAGCTGAAATTTATGTAGATTGTATACACAATAGTACGCAGCAGTAAAAGCAGAAAACATGCATGTAAATGAATTATGTATATTAGCACATCATTAGTAATTTAATTGCTGGTGATAATGAGAAAAGCAAGAATAAATCCAGCTTCCAAGAAGTCAGGTTGCAGTGTTCCGATGACGGTCGTGTGAGTGTCAGCAAAAGCATCAGCTAAAAGTTGCGCATCGCTCAACTTTAGTGACACGTGTGTCTGATACTTTTCAGAAAGTGTCAGGAGCCGCTTACACTTGCAATATATTCACTGACACTTGGTTGCAGCGATTTCTAAAAATGTCAGCAATCTAGTGTCAGACGAGAGTGTCAGTAGCGTTTACACGTGCAAGTTAGGTGTCAGCATTAAAGTTTCATGTGTAAACGCACCTTTACAGTCACATACACACGTATTTTCCGGCAAATGTGAGTCAAATTTCTGAAATTTTCCAATAATCAAATTATTATTCCCGGTCCGCATAAAATACGTAAGTCTTCGAAATTAAAGATTAATACGAATAAATAAGCGCATTTTTAATCTAGTGAAGATGATAGTTTATGCAGGTTTGACCGATCAAGAAGCTAATCATCCGTTTCATATTAAGCATAGACATTTTAACTACGGAATGACATGACCGTTCGCAGCACTGACGCATCGAGTTCATCGCTGACATTCTAACAGCAGAATTACCGAAATTAGGAGAAGCGTTCGCGTTTCAAATTCAAATTGTCATATCAGCAGTATAAAAAACAAAATCCGACATAATTTCCAAAAATTAATATCAATCTGCAGCTGCAGATATAAAACTTCTAAATCGAGTGCAATATTGTCTTTTCAAGTGAAAAGATTGCAACTTAAGTTCGAATATGGCATGCAGATAGATCTTGGCTATACTTGAAATCTGACGAGATAGCAGTTGAGCATTTCAGCTTCATAGTGATAAGAAATATAATATAAATCAGAAAATACAGCGAAATTCAGATTATACTCGAAATTGCCAACCATACAATGAGACTGTTTCTATAAATGAAATATTGCAGTTTTAAATCTCCGTCAAGCTGAAGAACAGTCATGTGTAAGCTTTGTTCTTGCTTTGTCCCAGAACATGAATTGAGTACTAGGTTATCAAGTGACCGTTTCCTGTTGGAGAATGCCTATAATTCAAATGTGCAAATTACAAATAATATATACATGTACAATATTAATGCATTCTGCCTAAGCTTAGAAAAACTTTGATGAGATCCGAATGAATTTCTCATAAGCTTCTTACTATTTATACAAAATTAAGAGTTAGGCAATTCATTGTAATTAACAATTTTTGTGATTGGATTAAATCGAAAAGCTTAGTTTTGCTGAGCTAAACAATGCAGCACATACGCCCCGCACGGGAAAGGGCGTACATTTGAGACGGAAATAACAACTAACAAGTGGCGGCTTGTGCAAGCATCGTGAACAGCATGAAGATGTCTGTCTTCCTGATGACGATCAAGAAATCTTGGTATCTATTCTTCCATGGTTAGGAATCACTACATATCTGTTGAAGAATCTCATGATCGATGTGCTTTATGAACTTCATCGAATATTATTGGAGTATTGATTTCAAGACGAAACGATCAGCTATCATTGAATAGCATCCATTTGCATTGAAAGTTTATAGAGACACAAAAGAAAACTTTTTTAGTGACACAAGCTCTTTTCGACTGCTGCGCCTTGAGATGACATTATCAATCTTGAAAGGACAAAACTCGTTCTTGATGGGTCAAACCTATAGTTTGTTCATAATTTTTTGTCGAACCTTGTCGGAGGATTCTGTCGGCATTGTGTATCGGAGAAAGTTGAATACGTCGAAATAGATAATCTAATAAATTTTATTTATCTAGCACACCAATAAGTGCAATGAGCACCAAGTCAACACAGGAAATACTTCAGGAGGGAACAATTAGAAGTTACAATAAAACATAAAAAGCTTTCGTTTAAACTGTTTCACCGTTTCACTGTTCACAATATCGTCGGGGAGGCGGTTCCAGTCATCTATGATGTGGTGGGAAAAGGAGGATAGGCGACAATTCAGATTTGTTGGGTGGCGGAAAATTTTGTAGTTATGTCCACGGGTTCGGGAAACACTAAAGGTGAAGAAGGAATTAGGATCACTTGGAGTAAGGTGGCTACATATTTTGAACACGGTTGTAAGGTCCATAATCCGACGACGACATTGTAGTGTTGGGAGTTTCAGAGCTCTCAGTCTTTCTTCGTAGGGTAACGAGGATAGACCACGGATGCTTTTGGTGAATCGACGTTGTACACGTTCGATAGCCAGAATGTCTTTATTCAGGGATGGATTCCAGACTGGGATGGCATATTCGAGGTGAGGGCGGACCAGTGTCTTGAAGAGACGAATAAGCAGATCGGCGTCCCGAGAGACGAATGTCCTGAGGATGGCAGATACAATGCGATTCGCTTTCTGATTAAGTCGCATTGATGTTATTGACAATTGCTAGATGGATTTTTACAACTACAGTGTCCACAAAAAATCCGAGACTCAATTTTAGGACTTTTAGGCCCTTTTGAGACCAACTTTTACAACTTTTCATTTAGCGCTTTCAGTAATTTTCTTACCGATTGAATTATTTTTAATTAAACACAATGTAATTTATCTAAAACAATGAATCATTGTTGTGGTAACATTTTACTGTCCATGCTCCACCATTCTAAAAATATGTAACCCATGAAGACCATGATTAAAACATTCATTATTGGCAAACAGTAGAGAGTAATACAATGATAAATAGCTTAATGATAATAACAATCTGCAGTGACGGAATTTTCTGAAGATAGCCGAAACCGGCAAACATTCATCCACTGATAAATCTTTCCTATTGTACAATACGAGAACTGGACACGGAAAACAACATAACCCATTGATTTAGGAATGGTGATTTTGTGTTTATTGAATCCAGAGTCGGGTGCAACTGATTTGGAAATTTTAAATCTTGCCGGAAGCAGATGTGCTGGATTCAGGAAGAGTAACGCCAATCTTCTCATGTCGAGCTTGTTTTATTCTTTTAAACTATACCTAGTTGTAGAAACGTAATAAATCCCCATGCTGTAGATAGTTTAACTTCGCTTCATGCAGTCTACTGTGAACGGCTCAATCGATTGATATTACAAAATTCATTCGAAATGTCTCCATCTCGTAATTAAATGTTGCTTTCATTTATAATGTATCGCATCATGACTACTGCGCTTAATTTACGTAGAAACTGCGAAATTTCTTGGTTTTATTTTGTATTGAAAATACAAATCCGTGCTAAGAAAATAAACCAGATACTATTATTTGCTAAAATATAAGGTAGGACTATCGCATGCCTATCACCCGTAGACAACTCGATAATAAGAAACTGCATTATACAAGGATCGAAATTTAGGCCCAATATTCATGTACTTGTTCCATCCCCTGAGCGTGTAAACATTAAACCTAGTAATTGTTACTTAGAACATGCATCCCCTTGTGAAGGCACTTATGTTGTAAAACTGAATAATGTTGTGTTTGTTACTATTGAATCATTTGACGAACCAGTGATGTTAATGATGCAAACTTCATGAGACTTTCTTATTCAATCTTGTCTGTCGGAGACCCAGCTTCCAGCAAGTTCAGCACCTTTGTTGCCGTGTGAAGCTGCTTTTCCACAAACTCGACGATCTGGCATTTGTGGTGCTGTGCACGGTCCATGCAAACTCGCATGGTGATTGTGACAATGTGATGATTGCTTAACCGCTTGCTATGATCGGAAAGATATTTTTATTTAAAGACCCTCAGTTATGATACTATGAACATTTATCGTGCAATTTTTGTCAAGCAAGGCGACACTAAATATTACAGCAAAGAAATCCTGGGATATTCAAGAACTTCCAAGAAACTGATATGCAAAAAAGATGTGATGCGAATTTGACTAGGTATTTTGAAAGTAGATTATTCCCAGACGACAGTAGCTACAATTAAATTTTCGATGAATTGGTTAAGCTAACAGACCAAGCAGATCAATTTGCATGATATCAACGATTCTACATATCTCATCAAATAATTACTCTACAATATGAGTGGAATAAATATACTTTACGCTAGATTAAATTGTCATGCAAAATGTGCGCGACTAGTAGGATTGGAACCCTCGACCACTCAGTTTATGTAGCCCTGTTGCTACACAACATTGCGCTGCAGATCACATGCACGTTCACATAATCAATTTAAGGAGGGAACATTGTTCAATCATTTCAAAATAGCTAGCTAAAGACAAAGCTGTCTTTTGGTAGATCGTCGGATATGCTGCTATTTATTCAAGGGCAAATGGTCCTATTTGATAATGAATTATGGAACTTGCATTATAAAACTTAAATTTAAATTGTTCACTCATGCTGCAATTAAGGTCAGAATAAATGGAATAACATTTTAATGTGGCTTCCGTATTTTCTCTATTTGGCATTTCTATTAATCAAAATAAAAATTTACATTGAGGCATCTGAATATACATGTGATCAATATTGATGTTGTTTAGTCAGACAACACCATTTTTTGCGTATACCAGACTATACCGTAGACCAGGCCTTCTCAACTAGTTTTCATCAAGGGCCACAACTTAATCACACATGATGCGAAGGGCCAGTCAAAATGAAGTTATATTGGTATTCTACCAGTATTTGGTCAAATCCTTTTCGCATCGAATTTATCTAGAGATTCTCTATAAACCAAATTTTAAGTTAATTTATTAGTTTGAATTTGAAGTTAAAAATGAAAAAAATATTTAAAGAAATAGCGGCTGGCTGTATATTGTCACAGAAAATATATATTCAAAGCCACAGAAAGTGCACGCAATTACATTTTGACAGATAATGCTGTAAGAAGATCACAATATTCAGGTGCTGCTCATACAAAATCAGTGCGAGAAATTGCACTTTTTGCTTTGAGCAATTTTTCGTATATTCGGTTGATATTTTGACAAGGATAGACGTAGGCAGTTTTTTTTAGAGTAGCACTCTTCATACAAGCCCTGCTCCTAGTCATTATCGCATTCATGTGGGAAAATGCAGATTCACAAACATAAGTTGATGAAAAGTATGTAAGTAAATACATAGCCACTTTTTTAAGATTGGGGAACTGACTTTCGTTGATTCCTATCCAGAAATCTTCAACAGTATTTTGTTGGTAGTTGTTCTTTTCAACTGACGAACTTCGCAAGTCGATCAACTCCATTTCTAATTGATCACTTTTGATAGCAGTACACAATTGCGGAACAGAATTCAAGTCAATGTCACCTTCAGGAAAAGGATTGCTGATTAACAGAATCAAATTATTGTCAACTTTGAAATCATTCAAACGCGTAGAAAAATTCTCCTTTAATTTCGCTACAAAAGACTTTAAGTGGTCAGTTACTTCCAGCTCATTGGAGCTGAGATGCGCACGAAGCTGTGGAAAGTGTGCCATCTTTCCTGATAAATCTTTCGTGAAGAGTTCCAATTTCTTCACAAATGCTTGCAACTTGTCAGCTATGGAAACTACAGAATGATTGCGGCCTTGAAGTTCCAAATTAAGCTTGTTCAGATGCATGAAAATGTCATTCAGAAAATACACATTACTCATAAATTCTAAGTCTTTCAACTTTTTCAAATACTTCTCGCCATTTTTGGACTGAGAGTTTTCCAAGAAAGTTATGACTTCGTCGAGAAGTTTGCAGAATCTTTCAAGAGACTTTCCTTTACTTAACCAGCGTATATTGTTATGAATCAATAAATCGTCAAACTCAGCATTATCCTCGAGGAGTTGTTTGAAAAGTCGGTGTTGTAGACTGGATGTTGAAAGGATCATGTTTACTATTTTTATGATGACATCCATTGTAGTCTCTAGTTCACCATTTAATTTGCTGCAGAGAACAGACTGGTGTATGATACAGTGCAGACTTTGAAGATGTGGCAAAATGGTTTTCATTCTGCCAACGAGACCTTTCTTCTCGGAAACCATTGCAGGTGCTCCGTCTGTAACTAGCATGCAAATTTTTCTTGTGTCAATTCCGTTCTCTTCGAAAAAATTAGTTAAACAATCAAAAATTTTCTCACCAGTGATGTAGTCACGAAGTTCCAAAAGAGCGAGCAATTCTTCACAAAATTGTTGAATAACAATATCGAAGTATCTCACATACACGCTCATCTGCGCACGGTCCTTTCTGTCAGTTGTTTCATCCACAGCAATAGAAATAAAATCAGCTTGTTTGACGCGGACTAGCAAAGTATTGAACACATCCTCGCTAAGAAGGTCAACTCTACGCGCATTTGTGTCATTAGATAGCGGAACTTTCTGAACTGCACTTACTACAGTTGATTTTACTTTTTCGTCCGGTAACACGGCTTTCAAAACTTCAATCATGCACTCCTTCATTGTATCAGAATCAGTAAATGGTCTCTTTTTCTTCGCCAAGATGTAACTCACACGTAAAGAAGCTTCGGTAGCTCTTTTCTGAATTTTTTCGGCTCTTCTGGCTGATTTAAGTGGGAATTCCTTGACGAAAGAGGCATGTTTAGTTTCATGATGTCTTTTCACGTTATACTCCTTTTTCACGGATACTGCTTCTTTGCAAAAAAAAACTGCTTCTTTGCAAATGAGGCATACTAGACGTTCTTGGCATTCAACAAATAAATACTCATCAGTCCATTTAGAATTAAATTGTCTATTTTCGTTGTCAATTTTCCTTTTCATTTCAACGCTTTCACTGTAAACTCTCGCAGGCACAGTACACTGAACACCGAAGACTACTAATGCAGCAATCACCCAGTCATGTTTAGTTATTGACTCCTTCCCATTATGCCATGTTTAGAGTCGATAACTAGGTGTGCAGCGGGAGCGTGGGATGACTCAGACACACATCCAATGCCTGTAGCGATAAAACAACGCATTTCACTGCAGTGCATAGACAGAACGCCAGCGAACTGTGCCGAGTCGATTTACTCAGTAGACTGCATTGGTTAGCGAGTAAAATATTCAATACAACGATAACAACATAATTTTGATAGGAGATCTGTCTACTAACATGAACATATTTTTTTCCTCATACATAAAGCAAGCGGGCCACACTACATTAGACCGCGGGCAGCACCTGGCCACCTGGCTCACCTGGCCGCCAGTTGAGAAGGCCTGCCGTAGACTATGCCCTTATGAAGTTGTTTGGCTTGACGCCTTATCCATTTAAAGTAATTTCCATTCGATTGGTTTGAAGGATCGAGGATTTGGCATGCTTGGAGTAAACTGTTTTCAAAAGAGAGATATTGAATCAACTTGAATGTGCCAGCTTTGAAAAAATCTTTCATTGAACGTAGCACGACTGCTTGATCAACAGAGAGTTACAAAGAGTCGTTTTGCAGGTTCACCCATGCTTATCCGATAAGGCGACAGCCAAATGAACTTATGATGTCGATTTCCCACATTTTCTTCAAGACTTTATCTAGCTGAATGAATCAAAGCAACCACTGCTTCATGACGTGCTTCAATTGAGGGTACAAGCCATTGATATGCGTGCCATTCTTCTAAGCTTTGGAGGGGCTCCAGAACTTCCGTTAAAAACTTCAAGAATCATTCTGTCTTTGGGCTTTGAAGCTCGCAATTCGGTTGAAGTCTGCACTAGTTGTCTTTGATTCGGTAAAATGTTTATGCAAGGCCTCAAAGCCTGATCAGTCGTTCGACGACTTGTAGAATTTGGAGCCATCGGGTCTCCGCGAATCGAAGAGGTCACATCTTTTTGATTTCTAGCATCAAAGATGCTGCTCCCGTTGTGTAGTAGAATACTTAAATTGACAATAAATATTCCGGAAAAGTTCTTCAATTTTCTCCCCGAAATGAGAGGACTTGCAGGCATACTTGGACACATTGTGTAAGTGATGTAATGACCAACCGCCTACGTCGATGATGTTGGTAAATAACTCTTTCAAGCGCAAGATAACACCGCTCTACGCTCTTCAGCATAACTTCCTACTCAGAGGCGATTTCTGTTCCGCTTAACTTTTGAAAGTTAACTTATAAGCTTTTTTTCACAAAGAATGTTCCTGTCATTCAATTGCTTTGGGATTTCTTTTAAACAGTTCTATCATACTTTTATTAAGACCATTTTAGCTTACAACCATTGAACGAATAGAGAAATCTTTGAACGATGAAATCGTTTAGATGCAAGTGCAGTATCCTCGAGAACAAAAAACAAACATTCTGATAGAAATAAGAAGAATCTCGTATCTTCAGAGGAAAGATGTTATTATCGCTATACCGAAGTTTTCCTCAATCCACAATGGATCATCTATCAATACATACTAAACGGATCATTCCAGTTATGAGTACTATCGCGGACAGTCCATAAATACCGATGACGAAAAGTACACATTTCCTCTGATTCTATAACTGAAAAGTGCTAAGCAATAATCCTCTGAATGGCTCGCATCTCTAAAATCAAAATGCTAATAATTGAAACCACTACTAATCACGGTACGTAATGTAATGAAGTGTGCATGCACGTGCGCAAACTGTATCAATGGCAATTAACTACAAGAAAATAGTAAAGAATGAAAATCTTATGGGCATTATTTTGATTTTCCACCATCTTAGAAATTCAGAGGACATGAACCGGCACTGCAGATAACTAAGTAAATCTGTGCAAATTCTTTGACGAAACTTTCAGAAATAGCTTGCTTCTACGAAAAATAAAGAATTATTATGTGAACTGTTGCTTGTCTGAAAATCATTATGTGAGAGGTGTCAAAACACAACTGTTAAAAATTTTCTGGTCGTGACGACCAGACGTTTTAGGCATTTCCGGACCGGACTTCGAACACTGGTTCTGAACATATGTGGATTATTGCTGCTATTTTTGCCGACTGCAAACTGATTGAGTGTGATATTGAACTGATAATACGTGCATATAATATGAAAGTATATTGAAAACGAAATGCATCTTATTCAGTAAATCACATTTGTTAATTATACAATAAGGTTTTCAGCCGGGTTTTTCTCAGTAAGTGACATTCTTGACAAAATAGAAAAGGGATAGAAGTGATGTGAGTTGATTCCTAATGTGTTCGAAATGGGTTCGTAATCCCGTATCAAAGCTGAGCCTTTTCTAAGCCCGGGCTTACAGGTGTTCCATTCCCAAACTCGGACTTAAAACAACTACATTACAAAATTGCAATCCTGTTGAAATCATACCTACAGTATGTTAGGTCATATCATTTCTCTTGAAGATGTTGCATGAAGAACATATCTGAGATAAAAGTACAGTTTGAACGTGTAAATGACTCACACAAAATTATAAATACATCGATTGCCCTTGATTTCCATCCCAAAGTAGCTCCATGAACACGAAATAAATTTAAAATCAATTCCAGCAATCAATTTGAATCAATTCCTGATCGATTTGACATGAATAGAATACCGGGGATATCTATAAAGATTCATAAAGCTGATGTATAGGGGCTGGCGCGATACAGTTTTCTCATGATTCCACATTGCTTGATTGAAGTCCACGAATAACAAAAAATTGCGAGACTATAAATGTTTACTCGGATTTTCTCAAATGCAGTGACAAGAAGTTTATAGCTAGTCTAGTTTGCATTTTCTTGAAATTCTAAACCATTAATTTTTTTATCAATTCAGTTCCAGAAAACTTGAGTGGATTGTGCTGGAACACTATTGATTGATGCCTGTAATGCCCTACGTGCAAATATGCTGGAATAAAAACTTTATGTATAATAACACGCAGAAAAGGTTTTGAGAATCCATTGCAAATCTTTTATGAAGAATCTTTTACAAATCTAATGAGCTTGAAATTCATTTATAACTGTTAAAAGGATTAAGGATCTTTAAAGATTCAAGTTACTTTTCATTTTTTCATGGTGACTGATGGATATAGCATGCTACAAAAGAATTAAAAAACCTATTGAAATCAGTGTTATGTAGAAATACACAAAATGACATTCAAAATTTCATGCATCTTATGCGTCTGATGTTTTAAGATTTGACAGGATATTTGTACTTGAGTGCAGCAGTTTTACACATCGGTGCACTATTCTGATTAATAGAAGGACTAGTTGAACAGAGAACTGTCATGCTTCCATAGCTAACTGAATAAAACAAACGGATAGTAGGGTGCTAAAAGCCACTGCAGCTTTCGCTTTCTTCTTTGTTAGTTCCCCTCTTGTTTCATTGTACTCATCAACAGCAGTGATGAAAGCCCTTTTTACCCACAGCGCTGGATGTTTGAGCTGTTAGAACCATGGCAATCACTACGATTTTGTCAAACGCTGAAAAAGTGATCTTCAACAGAAATAGAAATGGAAAGTAGGCTACTTCTTTCCAACCTCAGTAAATTTAATTAAAAATTACTTTGCCGAATTCATGCGGTTCTTGATCGTTCAAATCGCGCGATTTATTCCGTCGCACGATTGATCGAGCGGAATCAATTAACTGTACCCCGCAAGTGGTTTAGCTTATTCATTGATAGTCATTAGCATAACCTACCTCTTTGTTTACTTTAACATACCTACGGATGGCATTCGGAACCTATCAGATACACATAGGCTAACATATTTGTAAAAGAATGCATGAATCTTAAGATTGTGACTCACAAGGGATACAGAACAAGCTTTCATTCAACTCAGCCCAATAAAAACAAATCAGGTAAGGCACTATGAACAAGTAATTATATTTGGCTAAAAATTCTATTCCACGTGTCTGTAAAAACTAATCACATTGATCAAAATAACCAATTTTCGTAAACAAAACCGGGATCCTGAGCTTGGAAACTCACGATAAGGGGGACTGACGAGGGACATCGTTCTACTCCCGGGCGCGAGTTCAGTCCCGACTTTATTGACAAATCCGGACTTCCAGCTCCGGGCTTACAACCCTAGGTTGAAATAACTTAAGTCGTGTTCGAGGTATCACAGTTCGCATAATTAGATTTACTTATTTGCTTTTAATGCTTTCATGACAAAAAGGGAGCATTTTTCACGTCTTCAAGTTCCCACATGAAAACAACTTCGTCGCAATGCAGAAGGACCTAATGAATTTCGTAATTTTTGACAGGTGCAGAAAATCATAATCGTCAGTTAAGAAGATGTATTAAGAAGTTGCGAGTGCTTATTCATGAAAATATTTCAAGAATTAATGTATCACTGTAATCTTTTGAATCAATGTCGAATGGGGCCTAGTAAATTTCGTAATTTCACGATTGATCTTCAACCTGCATTTGTGAAAATATGACTGCATCAATGGATTTGAGATATCTTGAGCCAATCAATCGGGAAGTGCGCATTGCTATTGATCTGAGTTGAGGTTTTTGAGTTAAGGAAATTGATAAATTGAAATGGAAAAGGTGCATATTTGTGCATTAAATAGAAATTCATGATATTATAGCAAAGTTGTATAGACCTAATAGTAGACTGTGATTATTTACGTTGTACGAGTTATTTGAAATGCATACTATATACAATTACAGTATATGATATTTTATATACGTTGCAAAATATGTATATATTTTGTATAAGAAAATTTGAACTCACGCACATACCAGTGAAGGAAAATCACTCAGTTATCACTCATGAAATTGAAATTCAGAAAAAGATCGAATAGATTGTGATCAATTGGTTAGCTAAGGATGATTAGATTGCATTTAGGTATTCATACTCACGTGATTGTAAATCTAAAAACAAGTACACAGAAACAGCTTTAGAAATGGTTTGCAGTTTATGTTATATAGCCTGATGAATTTTTAGAACCAACAGAGCAGAGTAAACCCAATATCATTCACCATAGAAATTAAACTTAAACGATCATTTTTGCTATGTAAAGCAGACTTCACAAATGGCCTCTTCCAGAATAAAAAATGAATTAATTGAATTAAGATATTTTCTTAACTTCCACATCACAGCACAATCAAGAAGTTTAAATGTATTTCAATTACGCAATGACCAAAAATTTATCAAAGTGCCCAAAGGATTATATGATGCCATAGGAAGTACACGCATGAAAGCTGATGCATAGGAATATTCTCCCCAACAATTATTTCGCAGTCTTTCACTTCGCCCGTGATAACTTAATCTACATGGTGAAATTAAATGACCTCATAATTTATTTATCTAAATCGAAAGCAGTATTCAATCTAAAATGGCAAACAAGCAGACGAGATGCCTACAACCGAAATCGTGAAATCATTGACATTACGTGAGCTGACTCTTCAAAATTAACTAATTAATTTCAGATTTAACATGGAACTTAAAGCACATGCATAGAAGCTCTCAATGTCAACCAACCACTGCGCAAATTACGGCCTTACCTATTCAAGTGGATATTGCATCAACTGTAAAACTGTGACATCCGCTTAATCCTAGAATATGTGTGCTCAGTTTTTGTCGAATTGATTCTCCATCCTTTCGAAAATAGACTAACGTGCTCATCGAATTATATGAAGACGAAGAAAGGAATTATCAATGTCATTCACAGAACGAGCTGCGAGAACAACAAGAAATGGTTTAAACTTACAAAAGAAAGCAACTCATACCTTCTCCACGATATCTTGCCTTTACATCATACCCGATCCAGCACTTGTCTATTCTATATTATATAGAAGGGAGAATGTCCCTAATCCATTTGTGCCATTTACTTCTTTAATATTAAATAAAGAGATGATTGAAGTGATTGCTATATACTCAATTTTGCATCAATTTGAACCTTTGAACCTGTGCACTTACATAAATTAGTTACTCTAACTAGTACCAACAAGCGCTAACTAGACTTGACTTCTTTATATTAAAAAGCATCATGCTGTTAGTTTTCCGCTTAATGGTTAAGGCTTTGATATTATTTATTGCACTCACATATACATTGTACGCACATTCTATAATAGCGTGATGTCTAAATTAATATCGTTTACTGGCCTAGGATAACAAAAGTGAAAGTACTAGGACAGTAAATTATTTATGCATATTCGACATATTGAATTATGATATACGAGCATCACTGATATTTGGCTTTACACAGAGAAAGCCTCGCCTATAGATTCAAGATTGTAGATTTTTCGAAGCAGACTCGCACATTTCATCTGTTGACATAGACTTTCTGATCCTGTAAAGCCTGATATCAGTGATCCTTTCAGTATATCATATACTTGGATGTCTAATCTTTTTGGTCCCCACTCTGTTATATGTGAAGAATGAATCGTACAAAGAGGAATGCGTTACTGATTCGGTGATGTGCTGATCGACTTTTTTTATAAATTTCAATTTTTCTATCATTTAGCATTATATCACAATATATTTCGGAATCTCTTGCATATCATCGGCCAAACAACAGCTACATGTCGCAAAGCGAATAAGGAAGTCTCATATGCCATGGTCCAATAATCACATTGCAGGTATGTTTCTATCAACAAGATCATCACGACAACCAATAACAAGGGTTGTCAACACAAGCGTACCTATACATTTGCACCATTTTGACGGAAACCCATGAAAAAGGTTGAATCTAAATATCATCAGGAAAAGTGGATAGACTACATCATACGTCAGTAAATCAAATAACGGAAAAACAGCTAATGCCACTTTTTTTTCTCGTACAACCAGGGCCTCTAGAGCGAGGCATTACGGGCCACATGAGTTTAAAGGGTTGCACTTAATTACTTTACTTTCTCCTTTTAACGTCTTCTTTTCCTCTTCTGTTGAGGGTTGGACGATGTGAGACTTCTCCATCGAGAACGGTCCATAGCATTACTCGCAGATATTCCCAGCTCCACCATGTCCTCATTGACGATTTGGAGCCATGTCTTCCTCGGTCTTCAACGAGGAACCTTCGACCATCACGTCGAGCATCTGCCTGATTGGTTCATCTATATTTCGACCCTTGACATGACCAAATCACCTAAGTCCTCGCTCTCTGATTGCTTCGTCTAACGGTGTGAGGCCACACCTGCTTGCCACGGTAGCGCTGTTGATCCGATCAGACAGTGAAATGCCACTCATGTAGCGAAGCATTCTTCTTTCACATGACCGGAGTTGTTGAACCCGCTGTTGAGTGAGGCACCGTAAAGAAGTACAGGTCTGATGCAAGAGTTGTATACGTTACCTCGGCACCTGAGTGGAATGTGGCATTTTCTGAGCAGACTGGCGATGTCCTTCCATTTGGGCCAGGCTGCCGCGATTCTAGCACGAACCTCGGCACCACCCTCGCAGCAAAGCACATCACCAAGATAGTGAAATTCTAAGTTTGAAGGGTTGTAGAAGCCACTAATTCCGTTATACGATCATTTTTTATCTTATCACTAGCCATGGAGATAGACGCAAGGTAACATGTGATACTTTCCTATGATGCCCGTTTTATTTTGCTGTACAGGAAACGTTTGATTGAACAAAGGCGATTTTGCCATTTTCAAAAGTTCGGAGGTGCTGTGTGCCACTTGCAGGGTGCTATGGGTCACCACATACATTTTGTAAAAAATGCGACATTGATTCAATTACGTTCCTAAACAGTTTTTGGAATGCTCTTTTATGGCTTCATGATGCTCCCACACATAAGAGTGATTGATCTATTTGATGAGCCGGTTTATATTGGTGGCTTACGCTTCAGATAGGTGGTTAACCGGCATAACTTAAATTTTGACGAATAATTAGGCCTTCTCTTGCTATGATAAAACATAATCAAAGCTATGATTGAGAATAATTAGTGTGGTAGCTGAAGTACTGATAGATTCATAAACTGCGATGTCAGTTGACCGCGCTTAAAACTTGGCCATAATCGCTCTAAATGCTTACCTACTCCAATTTCTTAAAAATAGTTTACAACCTCACTTAAAACATTGACTAAATGATGAAACAATTTCTTAATTGACAACATTACAGCTTGAGACAACAATTCAAATAATTAAGTGCCTACACTAACATGCCGTAGCCTTGGCCGTTTGTGAATGCGAATTAGGCCTTTTACTGCCACCAATCTTTTTCACCCAATGGCTCGACTTACTGGACTACTTGTTTCTTTCATCGCTTTAACTTTCGGTGGCCTTTCCCAACGAGAATTGCGACCCACTTTCCTGTTGACTATGTTTGCGCGTGCAGAGAATGGAGGAAATCAATTTTCTGTCGACCATAAGGTATTACGGTTTAATTGCGAGGTGGTCCACATCACCGCACATTTGGTGGCCCTTAACTCACTACCTTTAGTGTACTTACAAAATCAACTGTTACTAGAAAGTGTGTAACATGTTTCAGGCAACAATTTTTGTTCTCTCGAAGATTACTAACCATACCATACATCCACAGGCAAAATCTCAATTAAGCATGACTCAATCAGAAGAATAAATACATGTGCTAAAAGAGCGCTCAAATTTTTTTTGAAAGCCTAGTTTGGGGTAGAAGTAGAAGAAATATTATTGTGTAGTCAGAAATACCATGTGTTCCTCATTTGCAATGTTTTCGATGATATATACTCGAAATTCATTTTCAGGTTGGAAGGTATGGCTTTCAGGCGGGGGTGGTGCCCGATAACTCCCCATGGACCATAACACCCCGCTCTCACCTACAACCTAGGGTAGTCTACTTTTGCTGCTTTCCCCCAAAATACCTGAGATCGAATGGGGACCGCAATTCCGATTCAATCATTAAATAACTCTAGGTCACTATACATCAAGTTTTCGTTAGCAGTGCTGTCAATTTTGATATTGATTGATTTAATAGTCAGTGAGCAACATAACTTTCATGAAGACGAAGCTAATGAATAGCGAGTACTGAAAAGTATCAGTGCAGGTGCTGGTATATGATGATTAATAACAGCCTGATTGATGATCAGCTTTCATTCTCAACCAGTCAAATCAAATGTCGATAGGCAGTAATAGGTTGAAAGGGAGATGATTGCCGGCGTGAAAGTGGTTGACACCTGGCGTGACGAGCGGTTGAAAGTGAAACTTGACACCCCTATCGCAAGAAACCAATTTTAAATTTCATAATAAGTTAATAGGTCCACTTTATCAAAAATCGAAAATGTGCAAAAGTTAGCCGCGTTAAAAAACTCCTCAGAAAATCAGCATTAGAAAATGATCGTCACAACTATTCATAATTGAAATCATTTTCGACTTAAAAATGTACATATATACAGATAATAGTTTTACTGATGAGTTAATACACCCAAAGCCTGCAACACAACTTGGGCAAGGAGAATCAAAATAGATAACAACTCGTGCTTTGAATTCGAAGGAAAATAGCTTTTCAATTTAATAGTGAATGCGGAAACCAAGCAAATTAAAATCAACTACACTTTCCTACTGATGAAATATATAAGTAGAAGACAAGCAGCAAAAATTACCCGGAACGAGATAAAAAGGGAAGGGTCATATCATCAAATGAGGCAGGGGGGAAAGCTGTATGAAACTCCTGATGTTACTCCTGTTTCGGGTCGCAGGTGACGAATAGGGAAGGGGCATCAAGGGGATGAGCACATACGAATAAACAGTCTGAATCCAACAGCGTTAGTATCTTTGGGTAGCGTGTGAAGGCCTGGACTTCCTCAGAAGTTGTTCTCCAGTCTGCTGCTTTGTATGGTATTCCATCCGTCGGTGTGAAAAGGCTACAGTGAAAGCAAATTTGCAACACCCCTCATATTGCAAAAATTAAGAATACACAGGTGTTGATTCATCTTTAAAGTGATAGCTGCATAACTTTACGACTTAGAAATACCCACTTAGAAATACTCATAGCTGCATAATTCGAGCATAGACAACATTATAGTGCTGTTTTCGCAACTAGATTTCATTTTCGAAATCGAAATTATAAAAACATTTTCGAAATCGAAATTATAAAAACGTTTTCGAAATCGAAATTATAAAAACGTCTTCTAAATCGAAATTATAGAAATTATAAAAACTTTTCGAAATCGAAATTTCTGAAATTATAGAATCATGTTTAGTAAGTCTTAAGAACATGACAGTCAGGCCCATGACAACATGACATTTGACCCTAATTATTTTAGACCGTACACGAAGGACTAAGGCCCCTTCCGACACCATGTCATAATATGCCTGCATTTGAAATATATGAAATCTGAAATGAAAGTGCTTATTTTCAGCAGAGATATACTTTATTTTCGGGCTACTCGAAAATCAATTGTCATGTCAAATTCTTTAGTTTCAGATCTTAACATTTATGCAAATTGCTGTTGAT
This sequence comes from Prostheceraeus crozeri, assembly GCA_907163375.1. NCBI lineage: Eukaryota > Metazoa > Platyhelminthes > Polycladida > Euryleptidae > Prostheceraeus > Prostheceraeus crozeri. Next base: position 55,475 of record CAJQUW010009291.1, read on the forward strand.
GGTTTCATGATATCATTAAGTGAGAGGCAAAATATTTAATTGTCTTCTCAGGTTGACAACAGTTGAGTCAATTCAAGTATTAGCTAGCCTAGAGACTTTGTTCAACCGTGACAGCAGCTTGACTGTCGCTCGGCAGTCGGCACTGCACATTGGGCGCTGTCTGTCATTGGGAATTATGTAACTGATGACGATTTATTCTCCTTGTCTTTAGATGCCATCGTGAACTTTCATCATAGATTACTATTTTTTGTATGGGTTTTTTGGTAGTGATTATAATGAATTTAGTTAGAAAAGCACTTCATTTTTCAATTTCTTTTAATGAAAAACAGCCGTATTCACTATATACCTTAAATCAATAACCTATATGTATTTATCAAAAAATGAATGAATACTCACTAAATAACCGTAGAAATAGATAATTCCTTTACTAATTTGAACTTAAATAGTCTTCTTTGGATAGGTCTATATGAAGGACGTGTTTAAATAATTGCATTTATTTGAATAACTATTCAAATAGTCCACTTGTAACTAAACCCAACGACCGTTGATTAATGACTTCAAGGCCTAACGGATTAAAAATCACTTCTGATCACATTTTTATGGGTAAAAATAATTTTCTCAATATTGACCATTAATAATCGAAATGTAAAATGACAGCAGGATGAATAGGGCATTTTTGTCCTTTGATCAATCACCATTATGCACTGTCATAGTGCTGTTTTCGCATTTCGCCACTAGATTTCATTTCCGAAATTATGGAAATTATAAAAACGTTTTCGAAACCGAAATCATAAAAACATTATCGAAATTTCTGAAATTATAAAAACGTTTTCGAAATCGAAATTTCTAAAATTATAAAAACGTTTTCGAAGTCGAAATTTCTAAAATTATAAAATCATTTTCGAAATCGAAATTTCTAAAATTATAAAAACATTTTCGAAATCGAAATCGAAATTATAAAAATTAAAGAATGAGTTTTCGAAATCGAAATTTTGATGAAATTTCGATTTCGAAAATTAAATTGGTGCATTTCGAAAACGTTTTCGAAATCGAAATCGAATTTCGAAAACAGCACTAGACAACAATGAGATCACATCTGATGTCAAAACTTCGTGTTGATGCCTCTTTGACTGAATCACGGCCTTCACACGATCACTCATTGAATTCATTAGATTTTGGCACACATACTTGATTTCGTCGACTAAATAGTAGCTGTCGAGAAAGGCGCGAATGATCTCTGTTATACTTTTTGGACGCTTCCTTGATATCCGACATTTGAAAATCCCTCAGAGGCTATCGATGGGGTTCAGTTCCACTGATGATGCCGGCCAAGGTAGCATTCTGACTTCGGTATCTTCGAAATTTTTCAATGATTTCCTCCTAATATGGCAAGGTGTGTTACCTTGTTGAAAGCAACCTCTGCCTTCACCGAGTGACTCGATCATTTGTGGAATTACTCTGGAATCGATTATTTTCTTAATGTAACCATCGACGAAGCCCGGAATGCAATTAGGCCGAAATGTAAGCATTTTTCATCGGAGAAGAACATAAAGGATCGGTAAGAGTAGGCTTGCACTGCAAATAATAAATAATAATAAACGAAGGCTTGCTCTGAGCAGAAGCAGAGAAGTGGTAGAATTAGAAATGTTGACTCAAGTTGTATTCAAGAGACACTTTATTAAGGAAACGGATGCAAAATGCTGACAAATATGAGCGATACAAGATATGGCGGTCAGGTGAGAAGACTTCTTGGTGAGGGCAAACTGTTTCACATGCATTCATTATAATGCCTCATGACTGAGAGATCTGATGCTGAGAAATATGATTTCCTGGAAAGTCTGAACGACAAAAACTCCATCGGTCCACTAACTGAGCATTTGCGCATTGCGAGGGATCTGAATGGGCATGTTGGTGCGGACAGAGGAGGAGCGAAAGGGTCCTCATGGTTTCGACGAGGGAAAGTCTGAAGGTGAGCGTATTTTTACTTCCTGTCCAAGACATAGAATGATGGTTACTGTTTCATAGAGACCGGGAAAGTCCCCGGGAAAGAGACCGGGGATCATATACAAAAGTGGAGACTCATGTAGATTACACATTATTGAGACAAGAGAGTAATGTGACTGTCGAGGACGTGAAAAGCATTCCAGGTGAGGCCTGCCTAACTCAGCTTCGGCTGCTAGCCATAGGCATGTGCATGTACATTAGCAGGAAGTTGAAGGAAGATAGAAAGCATTTAACAGAAAGCTGAATAGAAATGAATTGATGAAGGAACAGGAAAGATTTTGAGAAAGTTCGCTAGTAAAATGAAGCTTACTCAGAGACCATTCTGTGAAGAATAATTCATGCAGTCAGCAGATTAAGTTCTCAGAGAAACATGAGACCGATCACGAAAGGTGAGCGGGAGACTAGGTGGTGGAGTTATGAAGTACAGTGGACTGTAAAGACTTCTTGAAATCATGGTTTAACAGGTCACACCTACGAGGCTCTGAGCAGATTTAGTAGCTGCTCATGACTTGATGAACTACGATGGTGGTTCAGGGGCTGCAGTATCAGCACATCTTTGCTGCATCTTTGTTATCGATGAACCGAGCATCACTGAAGGACCCACAAAAAAGAGTGACTGAGGATGAAACTCGAAGTGCTCTGTGACATAATATACGGCAAATCTCCGGAACCATCAGGGCTCTCAGTTGAATTGCTAAAGGGAACTGGTGACGATTAATTACAAGGATTCGCTTGTAGAGCATGATACTAATCTGTTTGAGAAAGTCACAGAGAAGAGGCTGAGGAAGACATGGTCTGCCGTCAGTTTGGTTTTTGAAAGGGAAATCTACAACTGATGCCGTCCGACAGTTAAAAGTACAGCCAATAGACGAGAAAGCAAGCTCTACCATATCTTCGTCGATCTCGAAAAGGCCTTCGACAGAGTTCCCAGGAACGTCAACAAATGGGTATTACGTCAAAAGGAGTTTCTGAGCGACTGGTTGCGGTGGTAATTTCCATCAGAGTTGTAGCTGGTCCGGAATTTTTGAGACGTGATGCATGATGATTTTGGCAGATGTATAGTGGCTCATTGAAAAGCTGAGAACATAAGCTCTCGAATGGTGTGTGGCTTGTCAATGTAAAAGGAAATTGAAAGGCAGGAGAATCGATTGAAGTTTGGCATATTTTAGGTGGTCCGTTTTTTATGATCAACTCTGTAGTTTTAACATGGTCCTAATGTGCATTTTAACTTGCAGGTGGATGCCTTTGCATTAGAGTCAACAGTTGAGTTGCATCACTAGTAATGTTGGAGTGAAATTCGCCGTATCAGTTTCAACTTGACTAAGAACCTGTGATAATTTTTGATAACACTGAAAATTTGTGACGATCTTTCTCCTCGTCGTCCATGTATGATGTAGGAAAATGACCATCATTAACCAAACCTGATAAAAGTGCCATCACAAAGATCCAAATTTCGGTATTAATTTCGTTACGTTGAGAACATTTGCAGTACAAAGACTCCATATTTTCAGTGCAAGACTTCGACTAAACGCCAGCAAGTCATAAGACGACTTTTAGCATCATTCAAATTGAAACAAACATTTAAGGTACAATCTCACTATCAATAATGAATACTAGTTATGATAAACTGGAATAACGTATATGATTATATGAGAAAATTTAACATCATCGACATAACAATAAAGGATATTAAATAAAAACATCAATCTCTGTAATCTGCTAAAAATGATCAACTCACTAGAGTCGATTCCGTAAGGAAGACCCAATCCATAATTCTTCGCAGGCTTTGCACCGTCGCTCAAACAGTCGGAATCATTGGGATCTAAGTCATCATCCCCATAAGGTCGATAAGCAGCTGCAAACCCACGACTACTATGTGTTGAGCTTGAATCAAGCAAATCAGGATTTGATTGGTACATCGAGCCTCTGGAACTCACTGAAAAGGAAAATGGTCTTAAAAAGTTGCAACATTTCCGAAAATTCAGGTGTTGATATTTATTTAGACGCAGACTGCATTCGTCAAATACTTTTATTGAGAAATTAGCACGAAGTGACTGTGCGCTCATTACTAAAAAAGGAACAAAACCTCAAATTGGAAGGACTTCGAAGACAAAATATGCATGTGGTTTCATAAGGAACAGATGCGATATAAAATTCAGGTTCTTTATCTAAGATTGCGAGGTGATAAAAATTCATAAACTTTGACTTTCGGGTCAAACCAGTAAATCAAAATGTCATTGCCACATGATCCAAAATTTTGCTTCTTTATCAAAGCTTATTAAAATTGGTGAATCGATTGTCGAGTCTGGTGACCTCTTTCGTTGAAATGGACTCATTATTTTCGGTCATTCTGATATACATTCAACACCGAATTTCTTGCTTTGAATATGAGATCTTCTGTCGCTTGAAAAACAAACAGATTTTCGCATCCGGTAATTGCTCAATCTTCAAGTTTTTAGCTCTTGCTTATCCCCAAATGATGTGCTCGCTATAACGCTCTAAAATCATGTATCGTGTCAACGGATAAAAATGTGCGTTAGGAAAATATCCATGGGCATTAAAGCAAAACTACAAAAAACCAACAACGATCATGTTAATTAAAATTTAGATAATGCAATTAGACGGAATCGAACCGTTGCCCTTGATGGTACCTTCACACGCTGGCAACCACTAAGCTTCAACACATTCGACATGCTCTCGCTGACTTCAGCATCCAATTTCATGCAATGTTATAGCATGATTGGCTAATGGCCACATTTAGACAATTTCGACCAAAGGTCAGATAGGATTCTTGTAGTCATGGATGCGTGTTAATTGCTCCTTATTACGAGTATATGGACGAAAATGAAGAATTTGTCACTACATGAAGCATGAAGTGCAACGGACGAATCCAGCAGGGCGGCGTTTTGTCTTCCTTCGACTTCTTGAAAAAAGTAAGAGGAGACATTCACAATTCATAGCAAGTTAATAGAAAAAAAATTTTGTGCAAAAATGTCTCATATGCATTAATTCATGTGTAGACCGATGAAATCGCACTGACGAACCGCACTTTGACCGCATTCTCTCAAATACATACATAGCTAAGCCACTAGATCTTTCGATCACGGGTTAACTTCTGACATAGGATGTTGCCTGATCTGGGCTCCAGCATCTTGCAAGAGGTAATCGATGCAGGTCGTCGAATTTGCCTGCCCTCGTCGAGGTGAGGTCATGAATGAAAGATCTTGAGCCGGTTCACGGCAATAGTCCTCTGCTCGAACCAGATGCCCACAACTTCGATACAAATCGTCGCTCTTCACCATGTCCGTGTAGCGGATAGAGAAAGCCGGGTGGAGAAAGGAGAGGTTGTCGAGTACAGAGTTGGAAATGGGTCGTGGGTCAGGTGAGTCACAAAATCTCGTGGGTCGTGGGTCATGCTTTTCCGAAAAGTTGGTGGGTCAGATGGGTCGTGGGTCAGGTGGGTCAGACTTCGTTGACCCACTTCCAACCAGCTTGACCCATGATAAATTTGACTCAAAAATAGTAAACATCATTTACTCTTATTCTTATCATTCATGAAAGGTGGAGAAAGTCATAACCTTTTATCAGGAAAGGCAAGATGTTACACGTATGAGGATACCGAAATCTCGACGTGACAATAGAAAGCCAATTGAAAGAATAGCGACATTCGAGAAAATTATTCAAAGCACATTTTGCACTTGGCCGAAAGATGCCGTCGAAAATCCAGAAGACCGAGAGTTCCTGATAAACATGATGGGAAGCAGAACTGCTTCAATTGCCTGCGTCTAGCGAAATATCAATACGACGGAGAAAAAAGTTCCAGACGGGAAATTGAAAGATCAGAATAGATTAGACAAGGAGCAACGACATCCTGAAGAAGGGAACTCTGATGAAGATGACATGTTTGCCGTTATTCCTCAATCTACGATGGTTCGATACCGAAGGCTGAAGAAGACAGGGTGTGAAATAAGCTGGCCCTTACTGTTAAATCATCGGACGTCACGTGCCATGGTGATACGAACACTTTGAATCTGACTCCTACGCGATCCTATACAGATATGCACACGCTGTACAGCGTGGAAACAGTGTCTAAAATTGCAGAACAAATCGCGTCAAGCTGGATCCCACCGATGCCTGCTGCTTTTTACTAGACGTTAAGTTGATGGAAACTCTTCCTAATAGATATGTGCTTGATGACCGTCTTCCGACATATCTGGAGTTGGTGGCGTTAAGCTACTTGTTGTTCCACTTATTCCACTTAAATCTACAGAAAAAGCAGGGGATCTGATCTCAACAGATACTATTGATTTCGTGGAGCAGTGGAATTGCATGGGTAATATTTCTTCCATGGTGTCCGGCACCAAGTCGTCACTTGCTCGCGGCTTGTGTTAGCATTCAAGAGAAAATGTAGGCAGAGCTCTGCTATAATGTGCGTGCCGGAAGCATCGGGCAATTTCTTCTCACCAAAGCATAAGATGCTTTAAAAATCGAGGTGTCAACAGGTCCAGAAATGTCGATCTTTTTAAAGGTTCGTGAACGATTTCAGGAGTTTGTAAGGATGAGAGCTCTATACACACATGATAACAGAACTGAACAACTTGTAGTGCAACAGCGGAGCACCGCCGTCGAATTCCTGAACAACAGTCGAAATTCAGATTCTGATAGACTCTCGGGTTCTTACTATACAGCGAGGAATTGCTCAAATTGAAATTGCTTTGCATGAAATCAAATGAAAAAATGTCAGATTTGCAGAAGCCTGGCGCAGCTCAAATAACGAGATGGATGTCGGAGATAATTTATTCCATCAACAATGTTCTGATAAGCAAATGGAACCTTCATCAGCTATCAGTGTTTTATGAAATAGGCACCAGTTGACGCCGTACACAGGGCAATAGCAAATCATTTATGGCATTTAGTTTTTAAATGATTCCTTGTTCTCTGATCGTCATCTTTGTTTGATGGGTAATTGCATTCATTTATAAAACAAAAAGGCCTATTCTATTCGCTAGTCAAAGAACATTAACTCGCATCAGAATCACCATGGGACAGGTGTTGGAGAATTGGTATTTCATCGATCTATCCAAAGTGCACAGAACTTTAAGCACTGTATGGACAATATTTGGGGAGAGTCGTCGAACTTAAGAGCATGAACACGAGATTTTTTTAGCACTCCTGTTGAGGTCTAGTCTAATGACGATTCTTACGCGTCAGGAATGGAAAAATAGACAAGTTATTGAGCAAGTGTAGTTGGACATATACTTCACGTGATCTACTTACCTTACTGACATAGGCAAGTAACAACTTTGTTGAAGCTTGCTACGCAACAAGGTTACGTAGCTTTCGTAACCTTGTTACGAAAGCTCCTAAATCATATATATAATCAAATGATAAAGCCCAAATGGGAAATGATAAAACGAAATTATATATATAATTTCATTTCAGTGATAATAATATATATCACTTATTATATAAACGCTCAATTAGAGGACATTTCCCGATAACATAGGACTAAAGCGAATAGTACCCTGGCGCCTGTATCACGGTCCCATGGTGTAACGGTTAACACTCTGGACTTTTTTAAAAAAACTAGGCCAAATTATGTTCTTAACAGTGCACCTCACTCACAAAAAAGTTAAGCGGGATATCTTAAAGTTCACTAAAAATCGGAGGAACAGCCACGCCATAATAGATATGCTAATATACAAATATTATGTGAAATATAGATATGCTGCCATAGAATGAGCAGATTATTAGATATTATTATTATGGCTTATATTATTAGCAGATTATCCCTATGGTCAAAAATCAAATTGTTTCTGCGTATCTAGTGTCAATGCTGCAATCTTAGTCTGTAGGGCACTCAGCTTAACCTAACTAATCATCTTTCTATGAGTTAAATAGGCTGCACATCCGTTTGATATGGCGTTTGATATCCGTCTATCTATCATGTGAAAAGTTATCTGATACACTTGAATGTTCATAACAAATCTTAACAACAATTTTGATACTGGAAGGCCTCTACCTAGACCTAGAAACTTGAATGAAAATGACCAGAAAAGGAAATTATACTAATATCAATCACTCTTGCAGCATGAGGGTCAGGTGAGTCCGAAATGTGGTGGGTCAGGTGACCGTGTGGGTCAAGTTTCGTTGACACACTTCCAACTCTGGTCGAGATATCCGTGTTGGAGTCCAGCTTTCCGCATTGTAAAGGAGCACCGACTCTATTACCGATGAGAAGAACTAGATTCTGAAAGATTTAGGCAAAGCTTCACTCTGTAGGACTTCCCTAACAGAGCGGAAGGTGGTCCAGGTCAAAGATATTCGCCTCTTGATGTCAGATTGGATTGACGGAACAACTCCACCGAGATAGACAAACTTGTTTGATTAAGGGAGGCGTTTAACAGTACCCGTCAATGTCGCGGCACTCGATGCGAACATTGAGTTCAGATGCAATGGTCATGATTTCGGACTTCTTAATGTTGCTTGACAAACCCAACTTTGTGCTGAAACCTCGAGGTTGGTGACCATACGCCTTGCTCCCTCGACCATTGAGGACAATAGTAGGAGATCAACAGCATGTGAAAGGACAGACAGATGCTTTTTGGGATGCCAAGTCTTAATTGCTGTCTTAGAAAAGTAGTTAGATACATGACAATTTGAAAGGTAGGACATTGTATCGATGCATTAAAAGCTGTGCGTCCAATCGAGAATCGGTTTCTACTTTCTGCATATTTGAGATGGACCTCTATCAAATAGTGGGTCTCCATTGGATAGTTGCTTTCTATTAGCGAGAATACAAGTTATATTGTGGACTGCGAGCTAGACGAAAAATCGTTTGGTTGATAGGTTGAAATATCGCCATGATTTCTCAGTTATCGAACATCGGCGCAGTGCCGTAAATGTCTGCAAAATTACTTATCAATGTATCAAATGCCGCTAAGTATTCAAACTTCCTTTCAGTTGAGCACAGCTGTCTCTAATTCGCAGAAAATCGTGCATGAAATGAACTAAAATAATCATATATATCCAATCACTTTCTTATTATTTATATCTTCATATCATCTGATTTGACGTCATTGCTCTATACATGCTACAAAAAGTCGTATATGACTTCGATAAGAGAAAAAAGAGAATTTCAGGTTCAATTCTGTATTCAGCAAGACGAGACATGATTCAAACATCAAGAAAACTTCTAGCACGATTAATCAAAATCACCTCATCTTACCAGAAACTTGATGTCACATCAGAAATTTCGGTCACGTGCGATAAGCCGCTAATTTAAACAGTGAAACTGCCAATAGTTAGTATTATAAGCATTGTAAAAAACAAGACGATCGCTTCACTTAGAAAAGAATATTCATTCTGACCTCCTATGGACCCAAATTTTGCCATTCAGATATGCCATTGGCTTTTTGTCTTTAAGGAAATAATTAATTCAACCCTTATCTTCAAACAAATCTACCCACGGGTTCCAATTTTACTTAATCCTACATGCACAAATATTAATCTAATGAAGTAGAAATACCAATAGCAGGTCCTCCTCCCAGATTATTGCTAGGTAGAAATCGGCTAGGTAGAAATCGGAAATTAAACAGTGATATTCAAGAATGACATGAAAATGTAAAATCCATCAGTGAAACATTCTATTCTGCGTTCAATACAATAATGAAGATTTGGATGATATTTTGCACCTCAATTTGCACTTATTGGCGACTTTGCATGCATTCATAAATTTGACCTTGTCTTTTGATAAAATATAGGCACACTGCACATGTATGACGCCGCAAACTCATACACAGTTGAATTCCGATAACACTTCTCATACATATTCAAATTCGTCTTATACGTTCTTCAACTACTATACTTTTAAAGATGGAATAAATATGTCTATGTATTTCTTCAGGACTTCCAACTGCGTTTATATCATACCAGATCTTGTCATCCCACAGCAGTTTATAATTTTTATCAACCTTCTCTTGAAATTCTGGCGTTTCATATCTCTCTAATCCGAAATCTCCTCTTAACATTGAATTTTCCATCGGTACCGATAAGAAAAAAACTGCATCAGGGGCTATTAATCCTTTCTCCATGTCATAAGACCATTCTATAGATAATGATGGTTTAGCTGCAGAATATGCTACTCCAGAATAGGAATATCTATCAATAATGATATCGACACCATTGTTCACGTCTTTCTCTATCTCATTCATTAGCTCCCATCGATTAGCAGTAAATAACAGATGCACAGCATGATCATCCAACTCTATTTCCTTTCTAAGATATTTATTTATCATGCCACCAATAGGAGTTGATCGATCAGGGAAATGGATAAACTTTGCACCATTACTATTAGTCCTCTTTAGGAGTTCAGCGAGTTTTTTGGCTTGAGTAGTCTTTCCACAACGATCCATTCCTTCGAAGACGATTATTTTGCCTCTGTGAAGAATCCTTGCAGTCATCCCTGAAAACCATGAGTTTAACTTAATGTATGCTGATTGCTGATGCATCATAGATTGAGACTACATAATTACATGTACAATTGCGCACCCATAGTTCATGCGATAGTATGGTGAAACAAAGTGATTAGGAAGGCTTGGATAGATGCATATAGCATGCAGCGTGCTTACCATCAAAAACTTATTGACAATGACTTATTTACAAGCCACTTCTATAACCTCATCAAAACGGGGGATAAAATATATCCGAAAGTGTGATAGTCAAAAAGCTAAGATTTTGCGATTTTTAGTTTTGAACATTGAAAAAGGTCAAAATTGAAATCTACGAGCATTTTGACTAGCAATGTTCATGAATGACCCATTTTCCTGACATGGCAATTTTGATGGAACTAGTATTGATCTAGTCTCATCAATTATCACTATGTAACTAGACAAATAAAAGCTTAAAGTCAACTGGAATATACCTGTGTGTCTCCAATCAAATCCATTGGAAATGCTCAAAATTTGAATCTCAAACTCAAATTTTCAAAATCTGTGTTTCAAATTCATACCTTTAAAAAATCGTAGGCACTATGAGTTAAGAAGCATTTTGTCAGTTCGACATATAAAATGATGCAACGAAAGTAAATTGATCGAAATGTGAGGTATTCTCAAAAATTGACATAGTGTTTCCATTCAGAAATCCAAAAGTTGTGCGCCCATAATATGGAAATTCTCGTGTCACCTACAGACAACACAGGAGATAAATCGTATCTCAGCGAATTCATCGAAATTCGTCGACATAAGGCGCTTAACGTACAGAATCATCTACCAACTTTAAATGATTCACAGACACCTTTGCTTTTTCGTTCATGTGGGTCATTTTGCAAGCTGGCGCATATTTCCCACACCACCCCACGACGTACAACACAGGCATCTTTCCAAAATTTTGTGAAGTCTGGCGTTGGGTTGAACACATTGCTGGCTTAGAATTAAATGAAAACGCTTGGGCTCAAAGACAGCTTGGTCTCTGCCATGGTGGTCTGTCTACTATCGGTGGTTCGCCATGCTCGTGCAGCTTATCTTGCTTCATATTGTGCAACTGCCTACGACTGGACTTCTTCGTACATCGATGACGCTCTTTCGCGACTCAATGTTGTTTCAACAAATGCATCAGTAGATAATGGTTCCCTAAAACAGAAACCTCATCAGTTCCTCTAATCAGAAGCCATTGAAGAGCTTAATTCTGAACAACTGCGACAGCATTTTTTACTGTACATCAAGCGAGATTAAAAAGCCGAATCTGTACAACACGCACTGACTGGGTGAGAGTAATGCCGTCCAATGTAATTGGTCTTCATTCGAGTGCTCATGAATGAAGCTCCGTTTAATTAAGCTCCATGTCTCATTAAACATGAAGCCCACCATACCCCATCAACTTTCTATCAGGTTCGGAAAATACCTAAAACTAAGAAAAAGACAGTCCTGGACGCATGGAATGGGTACCACAGTGTTCCAATACGCCAAGAAGATCGACACCTGACCACTTTCATTACCCCATGGGGTCGCTATCGATACAAAACCGCCCCATAAGGCTACGTAGCATCGGGAGACGGATACACATGGCGGTACGATGAGATCGTCTCAGATATTCATGACCGAATCAGGTGCATCGATGACGTACTCCTATGGGCCGATAACATGGAGGACAGCTTCCACAAAACGACACGATGGCTCGATCTATGTGGACGCCATGGCATTGTTTTGAACCCGGACAAGTTCGTTTTTGCAGAGGATGAAGTCGAATTTGCCGGATTCACAATCACAACCGATACTGCTCGACCATGTCCAAAATACCTTGAATACATCCTCAATTTCCCCCTATTGGGATACTCAACTAGAAACCCTCTTCCAAGAATGCAAAAAAACAAGGCATTAGTTCAGCGAAATTAAGCAAGGCGTACAAATCTTCCACAAAACAAAACGGACCTCAATAGCGACAGACTTTTGCAAAACAGGCATTGCCTTCTGACTCTTTCAAAAGCAGTGTCATTGTCCTCGAACAGAGCCATTCTGCTGTCGGACTGGCTGGCAAGTTGCACTCGTTGGCAGTCGATTCACCTATCCTGCAGAATCACGATATGCATCTATCGAAGGTGAAGCCCTCGACAAAACCAGATATTTCGTTCTAGGTTGCGACAACCTCATTATTGCGGTTGATCACAAGCCACTGCTCAAAGTGTTCACAGGCCGTTCCTTGGATGCGAAACCAACCCCTGTCTTCTCAATCTCAAAGAAAAAACTCCACAAATTCTGCATGGTTCATATACCTGGCGTCAAGAATCGTGCAGCTGACGGAATATCTCGCCGCCCAACCAGCCCTGCAGAGCTTACCGTCCTCCCAGACGACGCCTTTGCTATCCGACTAACCAATAATATAATGAAGCCACCTGCTGCCTTTCTTGAGCCCATCAGCACTTCAGATGCCTACGACAGTATCGACGACATTGTCGCGTCCAATTTATCTTCGTTACACGCCGCTGCCATCCACTCTTTTGCTTGAGACAGAATTCTCCTCGAAACCGCCAGTAACCCCTCGATGCATAAGCTCTTGGAATAAATCGAAGGTCTACCGGAACAACATCATGAGCTAGCCTTCTCTCTCAGAGAATCTCACCAATACAGGAATACAAAGGTAGAATCGTGATACCATCGTCTGTCCGCCATGAGATACTTACCACACTTCATGCAGCGCATCAAGGCGTCACTTCCATGCAATCCCGAGCCGACTCATCCGTCTTCTGGCCTGGAATCACAACAGCCATCAGAATTCTGCGCGCCACGTGCTACCACTGCAACCGCATGGTGCCCTTGATCAATCCTGATTATCCCATTCAATACATTTGCGCCGATTATTTCCACTACAAAGGTGTCAACTACCTCGTCATAGTCGATCGCTGCTCAAACTGGCCAATCGTCGAGAAAGCCATTGATGGTTCGTCTGGTCTCATATACTGCCTTCGAAAAATCCTTGTCACTTTTGGAATCCCTGATGAAATCTCTTCAGACGAAGGATCAGAGTTCACTGCATCTGCAACCAAACAGTTTCTCTCAAACTGGGGTGTAAATCACAGATTATCATCAGTTACATTCCCTCACAGCAACTGCCGTGCCGAAGTCAGTGTCAAGACAGTCAAGCGCCTGATCACTGACAACACGGCGCACAAGGGTGACCTCAATACTGACTCATTTCAAAGAGCCATCCTGCAGTACCGGAACATTCCCGATCGGAACACAAATATTTCCCCAGCCCAAGCAGTTTTCGGTCGACCAATCCTCGACTTTATACCAGTTCCTCCTAGTCACTACAAACTTCATTCAGTTTGGCGTGAAACTTTGACCAACCGCGAAAAAGGCCTTCGCAACCGCCACATGAGAGAATGCGAAAAATGGTCGGAACACACCAAACGCCTACCCCAACTCGTTGTCGGCGACCGAGTCAGGATCCAAGACCAGACAGGATCACACACCACCAAATGTGACAAAACTGGTCAAGTCGTTAAGGTCCGTCAGCTCGACCAGTACGCCATCAAAGTTGACGGATCAGGCCGTGTAACATTGCGCAACCGAAAATTCCTCAGAAAATGCTTCCCAGTTCAAAAGCCACAACAGAAGTTCACTATAAACACGGACTTAAACTACCGACGCAATGATCCCATTTAACAACTCGACGAGTCGGATCTTCATGGCAACGTCCTCACTCCGCCTATTCCGACAAGCGCAAACAACCAGACCAACGTCGAGCACCCTCCAACGCCACAATGTCATCCGCCTCCTCCTCAGTTACGAGCTATATATTCCGAAAATATTCCCGATAATCTTCTTCCTGCGGTTGTAACACCTACTATCGAAAATCGTCGGGAACCAGTCACCAATACGCCTTCGCCACCGACCTGTGGCCTGCAATTGCCAGCCTTCAACCCCAAAATTACTGGCAAACGCCGATCCGGTCGCATTTTTTCTCCTTTCTCATTGAGCTGATTGTTCCTCTAAACTAATATTTTCCTTACGTTTAAGACTGGGAGGGAGATAGAGCATATTGTAGTGTATTTGTACGTGCATGTATCACTATTGCATGTATGTCATCGCTTGGTGCTGGTGTGCCTCTGCAGGTGTATGTCCGCATACCTCTCTTTTGTAAGCATCCGCGGTTATCGTCAAATATACCGTTTTGACAAATAGACCTCGTTCTCATCAAAGTTTTCGCTTTTTTGCTCTGATGTTTTCGACCACCTGTGCATCTGACAATAATTTGTCTACGTCTCCTAACTCTGAAGATACGGCAGTATGTTTTCGGCGACAATAGACTCCGACTTCTCTTGTTGCTGTTATGCGATCAGCTCGCGCCATCACATCACAGGCTGTCTGCCGAATAGAAAGTCAATAAATGTGAAAAAATGACGAATTTTTCAAGAAAAAAATGAATTTTGGGGGCGGAAAAATGAAAGAAATGATAAAGTATCCACTAAGAATCGAACAATATAGCGCATCACTTTCATCATTGCAATAGTATAATGAAATTTTTAATTGACTCCTGTAGCATTTCCATCCAAACAACATGTCCGACAGTCATCATTCAAAAGATTATACGCTGCAAATCTTAAGGTTAAAAAAATCGTACATATCAAAATCGTGTACCCGTATGTGAAGATTTAATAAATACAATGAATGCATCATTAATTACCCATCACTGTATACCGTCTTTAGATATCGATGTCTCACTTAACATTACCTACGTAAGTTGTACATGCTCAACATCCAGTCAAAATAAAAACATTGGTGACAGAATAACAAAACCTATCAATTCATGAATAATTGCAAATATAGTTCATGGCTTCACATCTTCTTTCGATTTTTAACATTGTTCATAAGTTTCTCGAATGCACACTTTCGCTTCGATCCAATCTCTGCTCTTTTTATGGATTGTTTTGTATTTAATTCAAACACTATTTTGTATTTAAAGTCACACTAATTTAACGATGATAACAAACAAAGTCACACTTGTTGAACGATGATAACAAAGTCACACGAATAAAGCAAAATTGTCCTCTCATTTCTTGTTTTATGTGTTGCATACACGGACTTGGTTGCATAGAACATAGGTCCGAAGTCAATGTTTGGCTAATTCAAATGGAATCATCCGAGAGCATTTATAACAAAAACAAAATACTGACCTCAGGTATTTTTTAACTGACTGAAATGACAAGAAGGAAAATCATCGAAGGGAAATACAATGAAATATGTCTACACTCTACATTTATTGTTAATTGTTACAGGATGTTTCCTGTGGTTCGTTGATGTATTAAAATCACCCATAAGATAATAAATAGCCCAAAAAACAGAGTGTTGCGGAAGTTTAATGACTCTCCATCAAGTTATACGACATCTGGAGTTCAGTGCATTAGTCAACAAAATCATAAAATCCAAAAAGTGGAGAGCTGATATCTCTAAGGATAAATTTTGAACTACGCTAGTAGTCGGCAATTTACGAAAATCTATTTGAGAATGCATGATTTCGAAGAAAAAATGAAAAAATGACAGCAGCAGCAAAAAATGAAATAAAATGATATGTTACCAAAAAAATGAAAAAAATGACGCACTAGACAGCCTGACATCATCTTTTCATTAATTTCCCTATATTTTGAATTGTCACATGTCATCAAGCTCATGAATTCTTGTGGCAGCTTAAACTTCTCATAATTCCGTCTATCAAAGAAGTCAGAAATTAATCGTACGCTGTCGTAAGTGGCACACAGCAAATTTGATTGATACCGTCACTCTCTACCGTCATATTGTGAGGCACAACTATCAATACAGACTTCACGACGCGTGTTAGATTTGGATAATCTGTCAATTGCTTTGACTAGTGCATATCGAAAAGTGTAAATGCCTCGTCATTTGAACATTGTAATTTTGCCAGTTCATTCACAACTGCTACAGAAGCTTCAGATGTCACGAAGCCAGTCAATTTTTCAAACATTTGCAGTGTGCTGTTATCAAATAATACTTTTGATTCAAGGAACAGGGAGAAACAATAACTAGCCATTGGGGACCTGAGGCAATCCAAAAATCTTCGAAGGATGCGATGAAGTTGTTGCTCGTTGAATTTCTCCTACAGCGGTTTGATGGATTGCAATTCGTCATCTGCCAATTTTTCCAAGGCTTCGATGACGTCGTTGTTATTCCCTGTGCCTATGTTCGACTGTCGATTATATGGAAATAGGCTCCCCACCGCAGTATAACATCTTAAAGTACGACTGGTGATAATTATGCCCTATGTCCCAAGCGCATTAGCAGCCTATTGATTAGCTCAGGCATTATTCGTAAACAGTCATATGCATGTACGTTCATCTTCTCATTACGTACACTTTTCAAAAACAACACCGAGCAGGCACAAAGTAAACTAGAAACTGGTCAAAATGCAATAGGAATGACTGCGAATTAACCATCATTTTCAGGTCATTCCTGTTGGAGAGAGCTATAATTTTCATTATGAAATTGGTTGAAAATTTCATTCAGTATGTTGCACAAGGACGGAAATGGAGTCGGACAGTGCGAATTGATGCGCATCAAACCAAGCATTTTTCACATTGAGTTGAATAATCGTTTCTTAGCCGAAGGAAGTATGAGTTCCGATATAAATGAAATGAATGAGATAGTTCAGGGTCGTCTCATAAGATGTACGTAGAGGGGATACTTTCAGATACTCCATCACTGACATGGTTCGAAAAAAGGCATAAGCGAAGCTATATAAATAGCTCACTCATGATACCCACCAAGAATGCAAATTTCCAAAAATCAGTCCCACAATATAATTGCAAGAAGTATCACCCGCACCGCAATTATTTGAATAAACATGCGATTGCAACTTTCGCATTTTTTCGGTAGGCGATTGTATAATCGGTAAAGAATCTGCAATGAAGCATTCGTGCACACTTCGCAAGCATGTGATTTTATGCATCAATGACTATATTATACTCTTCACCATTCAAAGCTTCCGCATGCACTAATCAGGAATAGACAGTAAGATAAGCCAGTGTCATAAGTAAGGGCGGATGTTGTGATAGCAGCCTCCTTCACCCCCCCCCCACCGAAATGAGTAGGACTGAAGGACAGAGGGTGGAGATTTTGTAGATCATGAGTATCGGGATATTACCATGTGATTGTCTGAGGTAGGATGCTGGGCTGGCATGAGGTCCCGTTTCTTACTGGAATTTAGCTGAAGGGTATTAAGACACCTGCAATTCTCATCATCGCCAGCGGGCGATCAGATGTAGCATTTGGCAGCCGTGATATGGATTGTACAGCTCCAATCCGACTCGATGCATAAAACGAATTACATTAAGACTGAAAATTCAGGTGCGAAAGTGAAAGGATAAAATCGTTCTACGTATTGAAGCACTTGAGAAGATTTTCTCAAGTCAATCTATCTTCAATACTTGTCCATTGCAATGACGATTACATCAATGGCCAGTCGACAATTCGCGATGCCGCTTGATTATAGGGAAACGCTCGCTAATCGGTCGGGACCGATGAATTGCTTGAGGCTGCGAATACCGCCGCGATTTATCTCTCCTGTGAATTTTATAAAATGAAGCGAACCAGGACCGGCAATAAGTAAATGATGTATTGAACTTCTAGCGTTGCAGTAAGACCGCGTAGTTATCATTTTACTCGAGCCTTTTACTTAATCCTAAACATCCTAGAAACATTAAAAATATTTAAAACCTCTACAGAGTGCAGGAGGCAAATGAGGTCCACCCATCTAACAGGTGAAGAGATTTATAAAACTTAATACCCGGTGCTATATAACTTAATTTGAGTCACTGATATAATACTAATAAGCCAAAACCGAAACTATATGACACACTTTACTAACAAGCAAAAATATCACTAAAAAACGCAAAGTTACAGCCTCTCTTTTCGATTTTGGTTGATTACTATTTTATCACTTACTTTCATTTGGCTAATATGAAAATGCACATGCACACACATGGCAATCTTTCGCAGGTTTATTGCTTTAATTGCTTGTATATAGCATTTAAGATATACTAAATTTCTATTATAAAGCTTTTGTTTCCTATTTATTTTCAGCTTATTGTATTTTTCTTGAGGGATAACATCCAAAAATTCATCCCCCCAGGGACGTAAGCACGGGGGAAGCGGTGGGAGCGACGCCTTCCCCCCTATGCTGAAATAGTAAAGAAAAAGAGATTACAAGATTTTCTTATACTGCATAAAATGGGCACATAGCTCAGTGAAGAGCAAATATCAAAACTAAAATTCAAACTTCTGTATCAACTCACTATGAAATCGATTATGATTGAATTGTAAACCTATCAGTCCAGCATATCATCGCAATTCATTTCATTTCATTCGTAGGATAGTTTGCCGCTTGCTAAATGCATTCCTCACGTGCTTCATGGCTTCGTGTTCACTTTCCGATCGTCGTTCTCTGGGACCCGTTTTTCATTTCCGTGTAGTCAACTGCCTTTCGCAGCCTTTTTTTCAACTTTTGGCAGGGACCGAACATTGATTGCCTCACCTTCCCGCCTCATGTACACCCGTGGCGTCCTTCTGCAGCTCCGCGCACGCTCTCCTCCTCCCAGCCGTGCCATGAAAAGGCCTATCTGGTTCCGTGGCGTCCCCATTCGCTCTAATCAATATCTGTCTACTCGCTCTCCTACTGCATGGACCTATCCTACTTTATCAAGTATACATGTTGAGCCTCAAGCAATCCCTCCGTACCTCACATCGCCGCCAAGTGACATTGGGTCAACTCAACTCGTCAATCATGTGTCCGTGACTTCTCAACCGTGTACGTCAACAGAAATAGTGTTCCCGCCTTCTCAGCCACCAAGGATCCCTACCGCAGAGAAATATGCGATCCCTACTCCTGCATGCAACTCACCAGGCTTCCCCGATAACACGTCACATGCTATCTCAGTTCGCATTACACATCGTCACGGAAATTACCCAGACCAGAGACGGGAATTCCGCACAAGGAGGAGGGATCTCTCTCCCTCGCGCCTTAGTGCCTATCCATTGTCAAAGACAACCGACTCCGTAACAGCGACTCAACAATCGTTCTCAATCTGCTCGCCGCTGTTCGCGACATCTCAACGAGTATCCCAATGTCTTGCTCACTAATGCAAGGTCCCTCAATAATAAATTTGATGAGTTTGCACAGCTGGTATCATCAAATTCTCCTGATATCTGCATAATGACAAAATCATGGCTGGATGATACAATTGATGACTGTTCAATCACTCTGACAAATTATTCCAGTTATCGACGTGATCTTAGGAACTGGAGGTGGAATTATTTGTCATTTGTGTCGTAGATATTCATCAGTCATAATCATTGACGTCGACGTGGTTCTATCTCCCTTCATTCCCTTAATATTTGTGCATTTTCATCAAAGAAATGAATCTTGGATGGATTGTCTGTATAACCTCACTTGTCGATCATTTATTCATCGAGTTTGGATCTGATATTAAAATAATTGTTTCTGGAGATTTTAATCATCTACAAAAACACTACGACACGTTGAATGACATATTGTGCTTGTCAGCTATGGTGGATTTTCCTACTCGTGGTGATCACACTCTAGATCAAATATTTACTAATTGCAGTGACTCTTATTTGCAATCAGTCCTTGAGGGAAGGTGTAGTTCCCGTTTGTTTCAAATATGCGAATGTTCTCCCTATTCCGAGAGAAATATTCCCTATTCTCAGTTTGGATTCATTGCACATCGTGGATCCGGAACATCTGCATTCTGCAGTACTTGTTCTTGCTCAACACAAGATTTTAAAATGTCTCGACTCATCATGGGCAGGTAGAATATGCCGTGGATCCGTGGATCTTTCAAAGGCGTTCGGCAAGTTTCCTCACGACGTCATTTTGAATTCATGTCAGTTATTTCATCTTCCGAATTTTCTCATTAAGTGGATTGACAAATTTTTATCTGAAACTATCTCAGCGTGTAGGGATGCATATTCTCATTGGTGATCCGTTGAGAGTGGTATTCCTCAAGGAAGTGTCCTTGGAGCACTGTTATTTTTAATTGCGGTTGATATCCTGTCATGTGTTCATGAAAACACTTCCATTATAAAATATGCAGATGGCTCCCTTTTTCTAGATTTCATTCGAAAATCTACAAGATAAATTTCAATCTGAATGGAATACATGTAATTTGATAGACTGGTCTCGTTCACTATCTTTTCCTATAAATTATTCGAGGTGCTTAGTCATGGATGTAATAGCGAAATCCGGTTTAGCAATAACTATTTATGTTTCCAATGACTGGTTTTTGCAACAAGTAAATTCTTAGAACAAGCTTTCTCTTATCTAGGAGTTACTTTATCGTGTGATCTAAAATGAAAGAAACATTTTCAGAACATTGTAAGTAAAGCGTCACGGAGAATATTGTTCGCAACCTCCATAGAGCTGGTTGTGGAAAAAAAATAAAAATTTATTTGGAAATGTTATCTGGCGTCTATCCGGTCAGTTTTACTATATTCTTTCCGAAGTTTTTTGCAATGCACCGCAGCACTTGCTGAATAATTTTGTAAGTGTTGAACGCAGAGTATGTCGTATTATTGGTATAAATAATGCAGATTATGAATCTCTTATAGTTGCCTCTAACAGGGCGTGTGAGAAGCTATTCCTTTCAATTGTGAAAAATGAAAAATCTCCAATCCGCTGCATTCTTTGGTTGAAGGCGTTCCGCTTCATCCGTCTAAAGAAACTGTCCTGTGGCTCTCCAATCCACTACTTTCGTCGTTTGGAGACGCTGCGCTCCATGTGTCCTATATTCATGAATTGGAGTCAAAAGAGCAGTTCTGGAGGCTATCAAATCCTCTACACCTGTCGATTAAAGATGGGCCGCTCCATTTGTCTACAGAAGATGCTCAGGATGCTCTTCAATACGCATCTGTCGGTTGGAGGCGGTTCACCCCATTTGTCTAAAGGAGGCTACGCTCTATTTGTCTATCTACTGGAGCTAGTGGATCAACTCTGGAGGCTCTCCGATCAGCTGCATTTAGAGAATGAGGGCGCTCCGCTCCATTTTTCTGAAGGAGCTATTCAGTGGGCTCACCAATCCGCTGCATTTGTCGGTTGGAGACGCTCCGCTCCATTCGTCCACTGCAGCTGTTCTAGAGGTTCGCCAATCTGCAGCTTATGTCGACTGGAGACGTTCTGGAGGTTCTTCACTGCGCAACATCTGTCGGTTTGAGGCGGTGTGCTCCACTTGTCTAAAGAAGCTGTACTCCAATACACAGCATTTGTCGGTTGAAAGCGGTGCGCTCAATTTGTCTAAAGCAGCTGTTCAGGAGGCTCACAAGTCCGCTACATTAGCCGGTGGAAGCGCTACGCTCCGAGTAAGGTAAGGCATATATAGTAAATAAGCAAGCGGAGTTGTATTATTTATTCATTGCCATAACTGCAAGTTTCACGGAAATACAATCATTACCGATCGTCAGACAGCAATAAAAGAGAAGAATCTTAATATTAAAAATCAAGGCTATACATATACATTTGAATTCAAATTGACATATGGTCATGTATTGAGTATGAAATTATGGTCAAATGTTGGATGAAGGAAACTTTCTGCGATGTCTACATTGTGATATCATTTCACTCTTTTTGTGAATCAGATGTTCAGACTTAGATGTTATAATGCAAAATTTCTCTGTCAAACATAAATTGCAGAATCTGCTGCCACAAGAATATGGTTTAGTATGTTGCACTATACTCCATCTGATGTCATAGCTTTTGCTTTTGAGAGACTATAAATAGTTTGATAATGATGTATCTTTAATGTTTTTTATTTATGATGTTCATGTATCTTTGATGTGTGAATGATTTTTTATGATTTCGATATCGCGTCTTAAAGTCACCCTCGCACATGCCGCAGTAGATTTTCTCGTCCGATTCACATGATACTGCTGCTTTGTAAATATATGCACTTCTCTAAACAGCTTCCATTCAATGAGCATTTACTTTTATTTCTGCAGTTACAGATTTTGTTTTGATTCTCATTTTCAGCTGTTTGTGTTGGTTGAGATTTGCTCAAAATTTTAGAGTTATGACTTTTGATTACATTTTTCATGTTGTTAACGCAACTGTAACTTAGTTACATGCTGTTTTTCTTAAAAAGTTTGTGGCATTTGTGATGTGGAGGAAAATGCTTTCTGATCAAATTTAGAAATCGCAGCCCAATATCAGTTTCTACATTGGCGCTAAATGGTGGGTTGAACCACATTATATTTCTTCTTCGCTTTTCTTTTGATGAAGGTGTTGGATTGTAGGTTAAATTATGAGCATAATCACCATCCTTCAATGCTTTTTTGGTAAATTGGCTCTGCTTTGTAGAACTCCTCTTCATTGCAGATAATTTCGAGATTCTTCTATCTACCAGTTTTGGGATTCGTTTCGGATTATTGGAGGGTGATTTGACCTTTTGTGAATGTATAAAGGCGCACTGTTTGGTTTTATGTATGGGCGGTAAGTTCCATTTTGTAGGTAGAGGTAATTCAGAAAAGTTCAGGACCACAAAGTGACCGTTGTAGAACAGACTTAATCAAAATTTTCCAAAACCAAAATTTGAAAATTACAACGGAATGTAACACGAAATCAACGGATTTTTTAGACATTTACCTCAACCTGCAAAGCGGAACTTACCGCCCATACATAAAACCAGACAGTGCGCCTTTATACATTCAAAAAAAGTCAAACCTCATTTTCATATATATTCTTGATGAAGATTCGCTTCGCCAACAACGGTTATCCTTATCATTTCATCAACAAGTATCTACGCTATAATAACCATAATAACCCTGCTAATGCTTTGAACAACAACATTACCAACAATAATGTGCAAAACAAACCAACAATATATATTCGAATGCCTTTCATTAATGAAATCCAGGCACGAAAAATCAAAATCGAATTACAGAAAATTGAAAAAATCAGAGTCATACCAACCTTCATTGGCTCACTTCCACTATCAGTTCTTTTGAGAAAAAAGTGACTGTTCCTTGCAGTAATATTTGCTTATGTGGAAACAGGGGTATGTGCAACCACAAGAACTTGGTATATAAGATCACTTGCACTCATTGTAATATGTTCTACATTGGTGAAAGTCGATGCACATTATGCAAGCGGGTTTTAGAACATCTCAACCAAAAAGAAAGCATGATTTACCAACATTTTAAGTCAAAGCATAAAATGAAACCAACAAGTGAAGATATTGAATGTGATATAATGCAAGAAAGGTTTACGAACATTTGTGAAAGAAAGGCAGCTGAAAAGTTTTTTATTGAATCTCGCAAACCTGATATTAACATTGTACATAATTGACTTTTTCTATAAGCCCTTCATCCATCTAGACCATATAACCTAGACATTTTTTTCATAGTAAATTTTTCATATTCCATATAATTTGGCCAGACGAATCTGCACCATCGTAAATGATCATATTTTACGTGATAAACGCCTAAATGAATTAAGAATATTTCTTCAGAATCAAGGATATCCTTTTAATTTGATTGAAGATGGTATAAAAAGATCTTTATCTGTGAGTCGTGCTTTTCTGCTAGAGCAACAAAACAAAAATAAGAATAATACCGATGAATTCAATACTATTGCTTTTGTTCATGCTCATAATCCAAACAATGTAAATATTATTCCTATTGTTAATCATATAAATTCTTTACTTCTTGATGATCCTCAAACTAAAAGTATTTTTGAACAAAAACAATTCATTGTAAGTAAACGTCAACCTAAAAATATTAAAGCAATAATCTGTAAATCTAAATTTGAGTCTAATGAACAATTCTGTGTAAGAAAGTGCAACAATTTGAGATGCGGAACCTGCGAATATATTATGACTGGTGATTCATTTGATTTTAAGGGAAAAATTTTTAAAGTGAAAAGTAACATGTCATGTGAAACAAGAAATGTAATTTATGTAATTAGTTGTTGTGGTTGTGGTGAATATTATATCGGCGAAACAGGAAATACGATCCGTGCTAGAGTGAGGGTACACAAGCAACAAATAAGTCATCCAATATACAGACAAATACATCTAAGTGAGCATATTGAATCTTGTGGTAAATCCCGTTTTTATATATTTCCCTTTTATAAAATTTTTGATGATGATATAAATACACGTAAGATCCTACTCTCAATTGTGCATAATCTGTATTGTATATCTACATTTTACTTTTTTATATATCTATTGATTCTTATTCCACGATTACAGAATTTCAATGATATACTTCTGAATACATATTTCTTCGTTGTCAGTTTTCTATGCATGCATGTACATTGTAATTCAAATTTTTCTAACATGTCACTATTTGTTATGCACCTGAAGAAGGAAATATATTCCAGAAAGCGCTCGTGCGAATTAATAGTTTGAAGTGTTTTCATTCATTATTTTATTATATGTAATTCCAATTGCTGTGTTTCCCTTCCAATATTTGTTGTATATATATATATATAAGTAGTAATCACGTTGCAAAATAAAGTCCAGTGCGGTGCAGTGATGAGTCATCGATGAGTCATCATGCTGACTAAGCCCCCCTTTGGAAGGAAGGTGAGGGAGTTCGCCAAGGATGTGCTGTGAGGAATGTGTCCGAGAGGAAGAAACTGGTCCTTACCCCCCTCCTCTGGAAGGAAGGAAGGAAGGAGGAACTGTGAGGCAAGGGGTGGAATGTGGGAAGGATAGAGTGAGAAAAGTCAGGTTTTGGATGTTTTGGGATGAGAAAAGTCATTTTTCGACATGAAGGAGGTCTCGGATGTGAAAACGGAGTGCAAATTCGGACGTTTTGGTCAATTTTGGCTCTAGGAGCATGTTTCCAGCTCAATCGGAGAGAAAAAGTTCTGACCCCCCTCTGGAACGAGACTTCCAACTTGGGTTCTAGCGATCGTAGAAAGTCGTGTGATAGCTCATTTGAAAACTAAGAGGGAGAAAAATGCAGTGGAAAGCTCAGTTGGGTCCTATTTTCCTGGGTTGAGAGACAGATGGCAGGAAAACGTCAGAGTGAGAAAAGTAAGGTTTTGGTCGTTTTGGGAGCAGAAAGTCCATTTTTCGGCATGAAGGGGTGCTCGGATGGGAAAACAGAAGGCAAATTCGGACGTTTTGGCCCCTCTGGAACGAGACTTCCAACTTTGGTTCTAGAGATCGTAGAAAGTCGTAGAGACAGATGGCAGGAAAACGTCAGAGTGAGAAAAGTAAGGTTTTGGTCGTTTTGGGAGGAGAAAGTCCACTTTTCGGCATGAAGGAGTGCTCGGATGGGAAAACAGAGGGCAAATTCGGACGTTTTGGTCAATTTTGGGTCTAGGCACTTGTTTCCAGCTCAATCGGAGAAAAAGTGCTGACCTCCCCCTCTGGAACGAGACTTCCAACTTTGGTTCTAGAGATCGTAGAAAGTCGTGAAATAGCTCGTTCGAAAGCTAAGAGTGAGAAAAATGCAGTGGAAAGCTCAGTTGGGTCCTATTTTCCTGGGGTGAGAGAGAAAAATGGCAGGAAAACGTCAGAGTGAGAAAAGTCAGGTTTTGGTCGTTTCGGGAGGAGGAAGTCCACTTTTCGGCATGAAGGAGTGCTCGGATGGGAAAACAGAGGGCAAATTCGGACGTTTTGGTCAATTTTGGGTCTAGGCACTTGTTTCCAGCTCAATCGGAGAGAAAAAGTGCTGACCTCCCCCTTCTGGAACGAGACTTCCAACTTTGGTTCTAGAGATCGTAGAAAGTCGTGAAATAGCTCGTTCGAAAGCTAAGAGTGAGAAAAATGCAGTGGAAAGCTCAGTTGGGTCCTATTTTCCTGGGTTGAGAGAGGAAAATGGCAGGAAAACGTCAGAGTTGGAAAAAGTAAGGTTTTGGATGTTTTGGGAGAAAGTCCACTTTTCGACATGAAGGAGTGCTCGGATGGGAAAACAGAGGGCAAATTCGGACGTTTTGGCCGATTTGGGCTCTAGGAGCATGTTTCCAGCTCAATCGGAGAAAAAGTGCTGACCTCCCCCTCTGGAACGAGACTTCCAACTTTGGTTCTAGAGATCGTAGAAAGTCGTGAAATAGCTCGTTCGAAAGCTAAGAGTGAGAAAAATGCAGTGGAAAGCTCAGTTTGGCCCTCTTTTCTTGGGTTTAGAGAGAAAAATGGCAGGAAAACGTCAGAGTGAGAAAAGTCAGGTTTTGGTCGTTTCGGGAGGAGGAAGTCCACTTTTCGACATGAAGGAGTGCTCGGATGGGAAAACAGAGGGCAAATTCGGACGTTTTGGCCAATTTGGGCTCTCGGAGCATGTTTCCAGCTCAATCGGAGAAAAAGTGCTGACCTCCCCCTCTGGAACGAGACTTCCAACTTTGGTTCTAGAGATCGTAGAAAGTCGTGAAATAGCTCGTTCGAAAGCTAAGAGTGAGAAAAATGCAGTGGAAAGGTCAGTTTGGCCCTCTTTTCCTGGGTTTAGAGAGAAAAATGGCAGGAAAACGTCAGAGTGAGAAAAGTCAGGTTTTGGTCGTTTTGGGAGGAGAAAGTCCACTTTTCGGCATGAAGGAGTGCTCGGATGGGAAAACAGAGGGCAAATTCGGACGTTTTGGTCAATTTTGGGTCTAGGCACTTGTTTCCAGCTCAATCGGAGAGAAAAAGTGCTGACCTCCCCCTTCTGGAACGAGACTTCCAACTTTGGTTCCAGAGATCGTAGAAAGTCGTGCAATAGCTCGTTCGAAAGCTAAGAATGAGACAAATTCAGTGGAAGACACGCCTTGTTCCTATCTGCCTTCGTTTAGATGTGAGACGCCATTGAAAATTTTGGACAGTGGCGAAAAAACGACAGAGTTAGAATTTTTATGAAAATGGCTCTAGCGGGTGAACCAAGCCTCGGACGGGAAAACAGAGACCAGATTTGAAATCAGCGTGCCATGTTACACCTGAATGTCATTCATGCTATGTCTCCGAAGTGATAGGAAGAAAGATGACAGAAGCAGTAGAGTTTGCGAATGAATTTTGTTCAGTACGTTTTCATCGACAAAGTCTTCGTGGTGTGATTAGGGACTACATCATCTCATTTCATCATGAAAAGGCAGACTTAGAATTTGCTATCGCTAAGGGTTACTTCGTTTTCCAACAGCTCATGGACAGTTTGATAAATAAAGATGTGAAAGGACGATTAGTTGCAGAGATTGAATTTGAGAAAGTAACTGATGAACATGCAGGTGAACGTGTAGTGTTTAATTTTGCATCCTATTCTGCAGAGACGATACATGATCCAAAAGATTTCTATCAGCGACACATGGCGAAAATTGCATCTCGACTAGATCCACTTCAAGAGCATGGATCCAACTTGCTCTTATGTCGCATAAAACACACTCATATTCAACTCAATGTGCTAAACTAGATTTGACTACAAGATTTGGGAAAAGCATTCATGAGTCAGTCGTCCGCATGCCTCCTTTTCCCTGCCGCAACGAAGTCAGGGGAGATACGGAGGTCTCTGATTGGCTCTCATAGTGTCAAATGTGGATTCGCAGGAGACTATAAAAGCAGACGTCTCCCCATTTTCTCTTCATTTCATTCTCTTGACTTGGAAAGCGTGTGTGACTTGCTCAAGCCATTCTCCCCTCTCAACTTTGTCTGATCAATCCTGTTTGCAAATTTACAAGTGAGTGTCATGACTGTGTGGCCTAAACCTTACCAACATTTTAGAAGAGAGACGCAGGAGAGTGTGTGGCCGATGATTGTATAAGCCTACTTTGTTGAACCATCACCACCACCGCCGCCTCCACCACCTAGACGCTTTACCTTTAAGTCTTTTAGGGAATTGAAACTTAATTCGGGTCCTAAGCCCTAGACATTTAATTTACTGGACGATGACGAAGACTTAGACTTTGGTGATAAGCTTTAAATCCTGTGAACGCCCCAAAAGGTCCTCTTAAGGGTCACCTCATATGTCACTGCTAAGCTAACAATTTTCTTTTCTCTGATGATCATGAATGTACTTAGTGGTATTCTTTCGTTACAGACTGCCATGGCCATGAATCCTACTCCAACTGCTGCATCACTGAATCCTCAACATCTCGAGCTGTGGAATCCGAAAATTGAAAAGGTAATTCACGGCTATCCTACCTACAAACAACTGTTCGACTCTATCTTCAAACGCCGGCGGTATACTTACCAAAGGTGGATACGCAAGTAAATCGTTGCGGTCAAAACCTGAGTATCCCTATTGATAATTGGTTGCGTCAGCAGCTTGACATTTTAGAAGACGTTGTGAGGCAAAAGGCTCTTATTCCTACTGAACTATTACAGTTGTGGCCAGAAAAGAAAACTTCTTATTATGAACCTTTGTATCGCGGCACTCGCTGCTATATTTTGCAAAGCAAGTATTGTAAAGTCACTTCAGGAGTGACAGTCGAACAGTCAGTTGAAACAGAATTGGCATCGCTAGGTGCAGGCTTTTATTCATTTCATATTGAGGTGCCTGCTGTTTATGTGGGACCTCATCAATCTGACAGTAATTTGATTTCTCTCAATTTGCGCATTGCTCAAATTCATCATCAACCTGAGTTAACAAGTCTTGATCACATTGAGAAAGTCATTGATTCTTGTGTCAAAGAGTGTCAAGAACCTTTCACCAAACCTAAACGTCGTCGCGCCTCAAAGGAAGATGGTGTTAGCACCAAAGAGAAATCTTAAGTATTGTAATCAGTTAGTATGTAGTGAATGTGGAAAACGCGGTCTTGCGCGTTATGTTCAAATAAAACATTGTAATCATGTTGTATCTTTTGTTATATAAAGGACAGACATCCTTGTAAAGTTCCTGCTCAATGTATTATCTTGTAATGAAGTCTTTTTGATATTGTAGGTTGTCATCTTCATAGACAGTGAGGGAACACCCATGCAGGAATTGAGTGCTATTGCAATGAGAGAAAGCGATCAAACTGTTGTTAGTGTATATCATAGATTTGCCTACTGTCCTCCACACAAGGACGAATGGTCACGACGTCATGTGCATGGACTTGATCCTTCTATTTTGATTCATATTGGATTTGTAAATGAAACGTATTTGATAAGTGATTTCAAACGGTGGCTGTCAGATTTTCATATTGTTAAAATATTAGGAAATGATTCTGAACGAGAAGCAACAACACTTCAGTTGCACATTGATAATTTATATTTACCATGTTGGGTAGATCGTGTAAGACAAGACTATCATATGCATTGTGATCAAAAGAAGTTTAGAGATGAAATGATTTTTGACATGGCTGTATGTTTCGGTGAGAGATATCACCTGTACAGACCACCATCCCATTGTAATACTAGAAATAAAGCTACCTACATTGCAAAACTCTCTTCACGCTGGCATTGTAGTCTCTATGACGTTTATGAACTGTATCTATATTATTGTCAACAGCATGGGTCTATGTAAAACATGTTTTTACTCCTTGTGAATGAATGATGATCATTTATGAAGTGTATTCTGTACTTGTGAATTTTGACTGATGTTGAATAAACTTACAGTGGAACATGATTGTTATTTCTGTTTTATTCATAGTGGAAGTCATTGAAGCAATATGAAATCTATAGTCACAACGTTCATGATGGCGCATCGTACACTAAGTAACCACATGTGTCATTTGACACTTGATCAACAAGGATTCGATGGATTTTTACAAGATTGGAAACTTACATTTAAAATGAAGATGAATGATATGAAAGTCGTGCTAACTGAAAGCCTTCCTCTCTTCAAAAGATTGATAGAGAGTTCACAACCTGAAGATGTGAAGGGTAGACTCGTTGCTTATATTGAGTTGAAAGATTTGCAAAAGCCACTTCGTTTTGAATTCTATTGCTCAGAATGGACTACTCTTAGTGACCTATCTTATGCACGACATACGGAAAATTATGGAGAAAATGGAAGAGATGATGGAAGGAAATGCGTACGTTGTCAAACATATCATGATTCAAATGAGTGTGTTTACATCCACGACTTTGTTTGATGGTCGACACATTGTGTAGATGCAATAAAGATTTCTTTTCACTGAGTATTTTGTAATGGTGTATAGAGCAACATGAGTCATTGCGCTTTGTTCGAGAAAAGGGGCGTGACACAACATGAGTCATTGAGCTTTGTGCATTACTATCAGGCTCTTTGTTAGATAAATGAATGCGTCTTTGTTCGCTAGAAGGGGTGTGTCACTAAAGTCTTTGTGAGGACTAGAACGACTTTGTGTATAAATAGGGAAGGTTTCCACCCACGCAGTCAAAAGTTCACGTGTGATAACTCTGTCACGTAACAAAGACAGGGAAAACGAGAAAAGGGAAACGCATGTGATTGGAGCTAGGACTGGTTATAAAACGGACGACTGAGCTCATGGCAATCATTTCTGTCCTTGCGCTAACCATGCAGTTGCTCGAAGTCATCAACTCCTCTGCTCTCGCACTGGGTACACTGAACTCCCTTACTGTAGCATCGGGTAAAAATGCTTTCAATCAAAAGATAACTCATCATGGAGAAGCCGTGACCATAAAAACTCCAAGTCATCGGATAGATTATCTAAAGGTCATGTCAACAAAGTATGGACTGGCCGTGTGTGTGCCGTTAGAGTATTGGACACGGTTACAATTCAATACTCTTGAAACATTCCTGAAAGAAAATCTCACCATTCCCAAAGAAATTGTTCGACACAATGGGAAGCGGTTACAAGTTCCCATCAAGGAAAGATGATACATGTATGTTCATGTGGATAGACACTGTCTCATCATCCATGAAAAGGAGGGCAGCGAATTCGACTTACTCAATTGCAAACCTCTCCCCATTTTGGGAAAAGGATTCTACTCCTTCGAAATTAAAATTCAAACCATCTACATGGGTCCGCGCAGGGACGGAAGGTTGTTTACGTTGAATCCCTATCTTGTCTCCATAACCTTTAAAAATGATGTCCATGTTGATGATGATCAACTACAGTAACACTCTCCACACACTGAGAACGCACCATCGGTCTTTATGAGACCACGGCCTAACGGCCACCGTATCAAGAAAGAAAATATACACTCACCATGCCACACATGAACATGAATCTCTCCTTCTTTCTTTGGCATACCATTCTTCACTCAGGTTTGAATCATGATCCTATCCAACTCTTGCCGTGTCATTAACGTAGGAGACGGCATTGTATTTATTCGCATTCAAGAGATGATTCTACATAATGATCACTGCTACATTGTGATTCCAAAACCCTCATGGGAAAAGTATAAAAGGGAAGTTCACTCAACCCTCATGTCATTTGTGAATCATGCGCGAAATGAATCTCAGAAGAGACATCGATTTAGAACAGTTGCATACCCATCTTCCCGATTCAGTATATCATCGCGGTCGTCCACAAATGTTGGTCATTCCCATGATAGACGGTCGAAATCTTCAAATCTTTCGCTGCGGCAAAATCCAAGTCCTAGGAACCTTTCTCATTTCGTGATGCAGTCCATGTGTTACGAAGTCGTCAAGAAAATGCGAACACTCATGCCTCATCTCCGCCTCAGTCCCCTGACATTGAAGAATATAGTAGTGTCTGTTCAATTGAAGATGTTAGTGAATCTAGCCAACATTAAAACCAGTAATCATTGTATATTTTATGAAACTGAACTCTTTCCTGCTGCTTTGATTCGGAAGTGGCATCCTGTACATATTGCAGTGTTTCACAACGGACATTGTATCATGACTGGTTTACGTGATATCAGTAAAGTAGCTGACATTGTTAAATTTCTAATGCGTTATCTGTATGAGTCACAATTAATAGAATCGTGTTAATCACATGATGTCTTTTGAATGAGTCATCGCAATGAACTATCGTCCACACCCTTGTCGATGAAAAGGTCATCAACAAGGTTCTTCGCTTTATGATGAGTCAGCGCTATTTATAGACATGAAATGATGCCCACACACGTGTCGGTGAAAAGGTTGAACAAGACTGATTAGATTCTTATCTATCTGACTGGCGCCTTACCCCTTCATGAGTCAGAGCTATTTATAGACATGAGTCAGCAAGGTGGTTGATGTTTCCTAAGCCGAAAAAATTGTCATGATGTTACATTCGTTGGTGAGGATGATAACCTACAGACTCTAACATGGTTATGACTTCAAATCATCAACTTTATTTCTAACTTCACAAGCGTCAACTTTATTTCTAACTTAACAAGCGTCAACTTTACTTCTAACTTTACAAACTCTAACATGGTTATGACTTCATTTTATACCTCACCTATAAATTCCTAAATCCATCATCTATGGGGACAGGGTTAGCTACGGTTGGATTTAGGGTTTTATATAACACAAGTGAATGTTAACCGTTAGTGTATAGTACATTTATTAACTTAACCATTTGTGAATGACAGTATTCCTAACATTAAAAACAACAACTTTATCTCTAACTTAACAAACGGTGACATGGTCATAACTTTATTTCTAACTTTACAAACATTGAAATGCTTGTCACTTTATTTTATACTTTACCTATCTTGCAAACTCTGAAATGATTCTAACATTAATTCAAACTTCACAATCATCAACTTTATTTCAAACTTTACAAACGTCAACTTTATTTCTAACTTTACAAACGTCAACTTTATTTCTAACTTTACAAACAGTGAAGTGATTTTGACCTATCTTACAAACAGCGACATGGTTATGACTTTATTTCTAACTTTACAATCATCAACTTTATTTCTAACCCTACCCATCTTACAAAATGATCAAAACTTTTACTTCTGTCTATTGAGTGAGAATCCCATCTTTATGTCAAAAGAAAAACGAGACAGTATGTACATGATATGTTATTCATCATCACAGCCGATTTTCATAGCACCGCGCACAGGAAATACTGATGGTAGCAGAAAACAAAGTTTTTATGGCTCACATCACCGGAGAAAACAAAGTCACTCATGCACAGGGAGAAAACAAAGTCAGGAAAACCACTTGATATGCAAGTCATGATATGAAATGATCAGGAGTTGGACGCATGTTACAATGCACTCACTCAAAACACCCCATAGAAAACGCCATGGAGTGAAAAAGCAAAACATCAACCACAACAGAGAGGAAGCATTCATCATCATACATCGCCGGCCGGAGGAAGAGAAAGTTTCTGTCTCTTGGATGGAGGTAGATGAGTGTCTGGATGGCCGTACGGTAATGAGTGGTTAGGACTCATCCAGCATCGCTTGTCTTCCCAAGCTGAGAGACCTCGTTTCCTAAACGTCGTTGTTCTGACTTGATGCGACTGTGATTTTAAAATGGTCATTTCTACTTTTTTAATTTTAAGTGAATCTAAGGCATCTTGATAGTCCCTATGTGTCATTTTTCTAACGATTGACTTCGAGATGCCTTTCGCCCGCTTAATAGAAAGCTCTGAGGATTTTGGCTTCATGGAGTACGTCTTGGGGCGAAGCAAGATCATCTCCTCTATCTGTTTGCCGGCACACTCATCCTTGAAGCAGCCAAGCTTCGCTTTATTTCAGGTAGAGTAAAGCGGATGGTCAGTGGGATAGTTGGAACTATCAAACTTGGGTGCTAAATATTTTAAAATGTCTTCCTGCTTGACTTGGCTAGTGGTTGTCAAAGCTAGGAAGAAGCTGTCTGTATCGCCTCCTACTAATTCCACATGTTGGATCAATGGACAAGTTTTAAAGGTGTGGTAAAATAACTTGTACATTTCTAACTTGGAGTGATCCAAGACAGCTCGACCGACATAAATAGGCTTGCAAAGTTCTACTTTGGATTTTTAAATTTTAAAACCAGTAATGTCTTCGGAACATCATGGTGACAAAACAACGGTGAGCGGCATAACTTGACACTCGTTTCCGGATCAGTCACGATACGATAGTCCATGCGCTTTCTTACATCCTCCATGGTTTTACCAAAGAGGGCATTATTCTTAAATTTAAAGAAGTCCTTTTCGAAAGGATTCTTGGATTCAGCCGGTTTCTTACTATTTAATTCTATATACGGTTTTAGAAAGGGCTTCTGCCTAAACTGGATAGCGCGATGGACTTTGTCAAGTTGCATCCCCATACCTAGATAGAATTTGAGGATGGAATAGTGCACGATATAATGCTGCTTGTTCAATTGGTTGAGCAACAACTTCCTAGTGGGTTTATATTTTAAGTCATTTTCCGCCTCATATTGCTTATTGTGTTCTTCCATAAAGGGAGAACATATCTGGACTGACTATGCCAGATTCGGGTGCGAGAGGAAAATCAACTGTCCTATTCTTAATACATTCTGAATAGATGAGGTCGACTTCAAATAAATAACCTATGTCGGCCTCATCTTCCAGTGCCATGATGTGTGCTGGATTGGAGAAGTATTCAGTGTCATGGGGCTCTACCCATTGGAAGTCAGACTGTGGCAAAGGCTTGGATAATGCACTCCCATATAAATTATTTTGGTCTATGTACATTAAATGCGTGGTCGATCCTATGTCTTGGGTGCTGTTGACAACATGTTTGTTGACAAATGTTAAGCCTCCCCTAATAACACGTTCAAATAACGTGTACATTTCTGCATCTTGCAGTAAATGTATTCTCTCTTTCGTCATCTTGAAGGCTGACTGATAGGACAGACCCGGCAGACTAACAAAATGGACGGGGTCTAAGGCGTCCTGTTCTAATGTGACTTTCCTAAAAGTCTCAAACACGTCAGCCAACAGATAGACGTCTAATTTTAAGTAGGCAAGCATGTAGTCACCAATAGTGCGACACCTAAATTCTAACCATGCTTGCTCTGCATGCCTATAGTCATCCAGCGAACAGTCCTCACCCGTCAAATCATTTTTAAATTTATCGATGGATGGAAGGGATGTCTCCTTCAATGTATCCATTGAACTAAAATAACTATAAGGAAACACCCCTTTCCGTCGCATAAGACTGTCACCTATGTTGGGATAGTCTTTCTTTAAATGTTGAGTGAGGGGAAGTGTTTCTAAATTATTAGCCAACGCGGCTAAGGAAGAAGACATAAATTGAAAACTATCTAGAAACTTTATGTCATAGAAGACAGGCTTCCCCTCCTTCGTCTTATCGACTTGTACTTTGGTAGTGATGCACATAAATTTTTCCTTATTTTGTGCAATCACTTTGGATGACCAGGATTTCATTTTACCGAATCCATGGCGAATGATGATGTGAGCATCATAACATTTAAAGTTATGGAAGATGACGGTGAGCGTTCGCCGTTTGAGCCTAAGTTTCATGTTACATTTACTGCATAAGGCAGACCTAAATTTACCACTGAGATGGCAATGGTCCCTCACTTTCTTATGTTGCTGATCATCAAAGGATGAACAGCAGCGGGGACATTCCGTGGTCCCATCAAATTTGTGCTTATCGGCTTCTGTGAAGCACATGGGTTTCCTAGTCAAATCCGTTTCATACCGTTGATGAAAACGGGCTTTCCTATCTAAAAAGTTGGAAGTTTTCAACGCACTCCTCACCTTGCCACACATGCATTTTATTTTGGTTCCTATAATATGGATGCCAAACTTCATAACGGGCAATGGCTGCTGGCTCATGACTTAGGTCTTCTTGTTCAATATAACATTCAATGTCCGCATAGATGGTACATATGGGACTGAGCTCATTGCCGTTTTCCTCATACCTATAAAATTTATCTTTGGGCATGACTTCCATTTGAAGTTTACCCCGAGAGCACCACTCGTAATGCTGTTCAAAATATGGTTTAGATGTGAAACGCCGCGTGCAGCGATCACAGCAATGATGTTTGTTGTCATAACTTTGCTGGTGACGATACAACTTCGAAATTCTAGGAATGCCACAATAGTGCCATTCTGGGTGGTTGTCGCTATAGACTAGGAGAAGATTGACAACCCGGTCGAAGTTACTTTGGCGGTTGTTATACCTAACGCCCTTCAGACCTTTTTCCCAGAGATGGACGACGATCTTAATGTTATTGAGTTTTTCAAATTGGGCGATGTCTTTAAAATCTAATGTGTTGACATCTAACCCGTCAAACTTAAGCCATTCCTCCCATTCACAATACTTGGTGACTCTTGGATGACGCATACCTATATCATTATAGTGAAGAATGGAGAAACCGGCATACTTGAAACACTGGGACTAACACTCTACATTGATTACAGCCATTTTGTCAGCCAGTGCTTTAGGGTGAAACAACCGCTCCCTTGCAAATTTTCTAAAAGATTGATTTTAATGTCTACTTTCTCTATCCCATCAAAAACAAGACCGCTGTCTCTTTCATTAAATTTATTTAAGTTGCTGACGAGATAGGTCGCATGTCTCTCTATCCACTCGTTTACATCACCTATGAGATCAGCAGCACAGGAGGCTATCCTAATGGTCACAGTGGACTCTACTTCTCCCGTGCTACTGTCTACCTTATTGAAACGAGCAGTGAGATAGAACATGCCTTTGAGTAAAAATCTATCTAAGCTCGCCAACATTTGATGAATCAAGTCTATATTATTCATCAAGAAAGAATGAACATCTTGTTCAGGTTCAGAGCTTTCTAACTCATAGTCGCGAACGAGCCTCTCAAGGAAAAACTTGCTCAGCCTTAGAGTGACGTTGTTGTCAGTGTAAAGCTCAGTGAGATGAGTGTGACAGTGTGTGCGAAGAAAGAACAAACTCGGTAGGAAAGGTCTTCTGACACGAAGAACAGGAAAAGCCGACGTGTGATGAAGGATGCTTCCTACCTGTTGTTGTCGGTGGTTGCCTCACACTACCACAGGAACCGCCTTCGATGTGAACTCGCAAGTTGGTGCTGTTGTAGAACGTGCGTCCACAACCTCCACACTTGGGTCGTTGAGAGATCGGTCTTCGCGCCTTCTCCAGATCTCCTTTCGCTTTTGGGCAGCGAGAATGCCGGTGTCGCCGAAGGCAGAATGGCCTCGCGAAGACCTGCCCACAGTCTGTACAGCTGAGCTGTCGAGCCGTAGGTCCCTCTCTCTCCCTGACACCTTCCTCGTTTGCGATCTCCTCTCCCACTATCTCCAACTCCTGTTCCTCCAGCAATCTCCACCGACTGAACGGAGAGGAGAGGGAGCTCGACCGCTGCAGGTGGTTGTGGCGATGCTGGGATGACGATGGGGCGGGAGGGAACGTCGCCATCCAGGAGATAGACCGCCAGATCTGTTGAGAGAAAGAGAAAAGAGATTAGTAACATGATCATAATTTCAAGTTTGAAGTCTTATCCCCCTATTTCCCAATCACGGATACTTACCATCTAATGAATTGATCTCCGGCAGCAAGGATGGACGCGGAGGAGGTAGGAGTGGGACGCGAGCCGAGGGTGGAAGGGTCCTGGGCTTCGGTGTCGGAGGGACGTGGTGACGAGGAGCAGGGACTGGTGCAGGGACGGGTGCAGGGAGCGGAGCAGGCGGTGGAGGTGGGGCGATGACAATGCCCGAGAGAGGAGTCGCACCTTGAGCGGAGGTAGATGGGTGGGAAGGTAGGGCCGGAAATTCCTCGCGGTATTTCCGCCTCGCGGCTTCCTCCCACTTCTTCATCTTGGCCAAGTCTGTAGAGAGGAAAGAGAGATTAGATTAGAGGTTGCGGAGATAATAATGATAGAGAGTAAGCTGTACGGATACAGAAGTGCTAAAACATGACATTCCAACTCTCAGTTCTCATAGGTGAGGATACTTACACTTGCCAAGCCGCTCATAGGCTTCCCCGATTGCTCCTTGGGGGACGGGTTCCCCATTACGAATACATTCATGCACTGAAAAAGAATGACAGCAAAGATAAGCGGAGGTAAAATTTGGATTCGGTTTAAACATGAACAAAATAAGGGAAGGGCTCTTGATTTTAATTGGGATGTCTACCCTAATGATGTTAGTAAGAGAGTCACCCTTGATACAAATACTTACATTGCTCGATGGTGGCCTTCTCCATCTCAGCAGCAATGCGGTAATTCTCAATTTTGGCGAATTCCATTTTTGAACGATTGCAGATGATCAATAAGTAAGACTTCAATCACTGAAAAGGAAAGATGAGAATCGTTTCATTTGCCTAGTCAACGTTTATCATGGGAACAATCATTGAAGTGACATCTAATGAATTACATTTCACTCTACTCCATATCACAAAGACTAACCTTTGTCGAATGGCTGAAGTACTCTGACCTGGCGAGAGAAACCATCACGTTGAGTATGAAGTCGAACGCCCAACATGAGCAACGGCTCAGAGGTTTCGGTCCAACAAACGACGAACAACCCGTGCAACGCAATCCTTCTACGGCAGTACCCGCCGTCCCGAAGGAACGCTCGAGCAAAGGAGGTATCACAGCGATGATATGTTTTATGAGCAGAAGTTAATCTCTTGATAGCAAGAGACTATTCAACTTGATAGCAAGTCAAAACAACCTGATAGCAGGAGCTCACCGACACTCACCTTGTGAAAGATAAATGTGAAGAGCAGAGCTGGTGCACTGCCTTTTATAAGATTTTCCTAAGCAGTGAATGGATGAGACCTCTCGTCCAATCACAGACGAGCTAGAGTTCCAGATGTGCGCACACATTTGCAACGCGTTATTGAAATCGTCTTAGGTAAAAATGATGTTTAGCAATAGACTCAACCATGGCACCTGAAGTCAATACATTGAAACATGATGATTGCACGATTCGTTTTCATCAAGAGTGCTTCGGAGGCTTAATACAAGATTACATCCTTGAGTTTCAAAGGGAGGAGACAGAATTGGAAGCATGCTTAGACTACACACGAGAGATATTTACGGAGTTGATATCTTATTTCAAAGACAGTCTCATCAAGGCTCACTTAATTGCACATGTCAATTACATTCATTTTCCACAAGGTGAAGCAGCGGAAAGTGTTGACTTTTAATTTCGTTCCTACGGACAATAATATGTTACTGATGCTTCTGAGTTTTATACACGACATCTGCAGAAGATTATTTCTCGGATGGACAACTTTCATTGTTACGGCGATCATTTGCTTCTGAATAAAATAAACCATATTGTCATTGCTATTAGTAAAGTGGGTTTCAATGATGTTAAATCAAAGACCAAATAAAGTATTTTTTCATGACACTTGTGTTGTGCGAAACTTTCTAATGCTGTTGTGAGTTCAGTCGGTCATTAAACTTCGATGATCAAACTTTACTTTCTCAAACATGCGTCGAGGTAAAACTATATGACTACACTAAACGTTGGTTTTGCAAACCATGATACACTTACTGACGACACTCACGAATGAAACTTCGATGATCAAACTTTACTTTCACAAACGTGCGTCGCGGTAAAACTATTTGACAAAACTTTGCTTTTGCAAACCATGATACACTTTCTGACTAGACTTACGAATAAACCTTCGATTATCAAACTTTCTAACTATACATCAACCTGTGTTGCAGTAAAACTTTTGTACAACATGATTAAGTTTCTGACTACACTGACAAGAGGTTGTTCACTAGCGAAGAGAGAAATGAGCGTGTGGTTGCGTGTGGCGCATGAATGCCCTCCCATTTCATCCCTTCATCATTTAGCCTTGGTGATAGAGACAAGCAGAGAGCATGGGTCATTCTCGCATGTATGGCCAACTATCGGGAGACAAGTGCAATGGAGATTTTATGAGGTAACCTGTGGCAGATAGCTAAATGTCGCTCTGGCGGTCAGAGTACAACGTTGAGACGAAGGGCAACCACTTGAAACATGACGCAGAGAGGTTTCACAAGGATTACCATTGCCCACGTCCCGTGCAGTACTCATCGCTACGGACTTCACCGCTGTCTCGAAAGAACGCCTACCAAAAGGAAGTATGACACCGAAAATCTCCGTGACTTGCACCGTGAATGACTTGATAGCCAGACATGAAAACCGGTGGAGTTATTTACAAGAGGTTGGCAGACTTTGATCAGCTTGATAGCAAGCCATGATTCACAAGCGTTTTGCAATGGAGATGTTTAGATGCCACCCATGACAAGATAGCTAAGACTCAACCGATTGGCGTTCAAAGTGCTACGTTGAGAACTGTGTCAAATGCCCAACATGAGTTGCCCCAGCGGTTTCGGTCTAAAATATGACACACTCCCTTGCCACACTTCTCACTATGGCATCATCCGCCGTCCAGAAGGAACACCCTGTCAGTGGAATATTACAGCAAAACTCTCCGTGTCTTGCTCGCTTTCAGTGAAAAGTCGCTTGTATCATCGTAAGACATGAGAAGACTGGCTCGTACACACTTAACCATGCCTTCATTGACTTCAGCAGGATCGAAAACCCCAGAAAACCTCCAAAAATAATGAATTTAAATTTTTCAACTTTTTAGCACTACTTATGAAATTTTATAAGTAGTCTGCCAATATGGGTCTGATCAATAGCGATTGAACCTTTTTTGAATCAAGTCAAAAGGACTTGTAGAAGCAATGTTACAAGCCTTTAAAGTTTTGGAGTCTTTTATGGCCTGGAGACGAAGGCCATCTGGCCAACCTTTTAAGTCTGACGCCTTAGCTGATATCAGCAATGAAATTTTCTAAGTCGGTTTCCTACAGAAACCCGAAATTTGGAATGTCCGATGCTATCATCAGAGCTCCGGAGTTCACCTACTCCGACCCAGTCGGGAGGAGAACTGATTTCCACAAGTAGAGTTTCCACTTATAGTTTGTTGCGATCAGCTGATGACGTAACATCCATCATTCAAAAACTTTGAACCCGTCTATCTCCGGTTCTACTGCTCCGATTGACTTCAAATTTTGACAGTCATGTTTTTTCGCTCCCACCTTTCATTTAAGCCATCCCTTGACTCTCTACGATGACCAGAAGCCGAGATGAAAAACTTTTTTTCAAAAGTTCCAAAATCTTGGAAAATGTGCAAAAACTAGATTTTCAACATGCTCTCATTTGGAAACGAAACCTTCCACAGATCTGAAAAGATAGGATCCTAGAGAAAAAAGTGCGGTCTTGCCCTAAAAGAAACCCGAGCTCTTCATTCACTTCCAATCCTCCGCTATTCATCGCCAAAGGTGGCTACAATTTAACATTTTCAGGAAAAAATCCCGTTTGGAGACCCAGTGTGAAAAAAATTTTCAACTTTTTCTATCCGATTGACTTGAAACTCACCCTCTAGATGCAGAATGGCACGCTGATTCCAAATCTGGTTTCTGTTTTCCCGTCCGAGAATTGGTTCACCCGCTAGAGCGATTTTCATAAAAATTCTAACTCTAGTTTTTTCGCCAATGTCCAAAATTTTCAATGGCGTCTCACATCTAAACGAAGGCAGATAGGAACAAGCCGTGTCTTTCACTGCATTTTTCTCACTTTTAGTTTTCAAATGAGCTATCACGACTTTCTACGATCGCTAGAACCAAAGTAGGAAGTCTCGTTCCAGAGGGGGGTCAGAACTTTTTCTCTCCGATTGAGCTGGAAACATGCTCCTAGAGCCAAAATTGGCCAAAACGTCCGAATTTGCACTCCGTTTTCACATCCGAGGCCTCCTTCATGTCGAAAAATGACTTTTCTCATCCCAAAACATCCAAAACCTGACTCTCACTCTATCCTTCCCACATTCCACCCCTTGCCTCACAGTTCCTCCTTCCTTCCTTCCAGAGGAGGGGGGTAAGGACCAGTTTCTTCCTCTCGGACCCATTCCTCACAGCACATCCTTGGCGAACTCCCTCACCTTCCTTCCAGAGGGGGGCTTAGTCAGCATGATGACTCATCGATGACTCATCACTGCACCGCACTGGACTTGATTTTGCAACGGGATTACTACTTATATATGGATCTGGTACACTTCTTCGACACAGACACTTCTTCGACAGGTTGATATCTATGTTTTCGGACATTTGTTCGACAGAAAACTTCTTCGACACGGACACTTCTTCGACAAGACATTTGTTCGACACGGACACTTCTTCGACAAGACATTTGTTCGACACGAACACTTCTTCGACAAGTTCTGCATGAATAAT
Source organism: Prostheceraeus crozeri (assembly GCA_907163375.1). Lineage (NCBI taxonomy): Eukaryota > Metazoa > Platyhelminthes > Polycladida > Euryleptidae > Prostheceraeus > Prostheceraeus crozeri. Next base: position 97,939 of record CAJQUW010009291.1, read on the forward strand.
GCTTTATCTAGCATGAATAGTTCTGCATGAATAGAATTTTAGGTACTGGCTATCTTTTCATCTTTATGGTAATATCTTAAATTACAAATACGCTTCTAGTTCAATCTATGCGATGCAAGAATTATATTTTTTTAGAAAGGAAAAAAATTAATTTAAGACAAAAAGTATAAAAAAATGCAAATTCTCAAAAAATACACAACCTGAAAAAGAAAAAGACTATAATTGCTTAATAACGAACAAACGTCGTGTCGAAGAAGTGTCCGTGTCGAACAAACGTCGTGTCGAAGAAGTGTCCGTGTCGAACAAACGTCGTGTCGAAGAAGTGTTCGTGCCGAACAAATGTCGTGTCGAAGAAGTGTTCGAAAATTTGTCGAACAAATGTTCGTGTCGAACAAGTGTTCGTGTACCTTATATATATATATAATAGAATTAAAAAATAAAAACCAAAAGTTAGATCCCTGTGATGTGCGACCGGTTTCGATGTATTTTTAGCACCTACTCATGCACACAGGATATCACGAAATCATAACAACTAATGATTAAATCATCAAAAGACATGTAGAAATTATACAAGACATATGGAGTTTAACAGAGGTTTGAATTTAGAAATAAAATAGCTTTCTTTGGACTCTCTTATGCTCCTATTGGCATCCCAAGAAAGCTGAAAAAACGGCATAGCTTTGAACTTTATCGGAGAATTCTTTGCACAAATAGCTATATGCTTGCTGACAGGTAATGGGGCTTGTAAGGGATGATTGATGTTATGTCTATGAACTGTCAATCTGTTCTTTAGTTGGTCCCAGGTCTGTCCAATGTATAGTTGTTGACAGCTCAAACATTGGAGCACATAGATGACATTGGATGAATTGCAGTTCATATTTCGTTTACTTTCGAAAGTAGTGTGCTCGAAATCGAAAGATGTACCCTCTATGAGATGAAGACAGCATTTACATTTACCATCATTACATTTTGTCACCCCTTTATTTTCTTCTTTCTTCTGAGTAGTGACAATAATGTCCTTGGTTGTTTATATGCGGCCTGAATCACATATCTGTCAAAAGGTCTCAGCACTTTTAAATTGTCAAATGACGGCTTTATGACGCTTGCAAAACACTTTGGGTTATTTGGATTATACGTATGAATAAACCGAATTATCTTGCCATTTTGATTTTTTTTTTAGTTTTCGAGTTTGAGGTCAGTGCTCTTGTAATCGAACCTTCAATTAATTTTACTGGATAATTTCGTCTTCTCAAATTCTCTTTTAGTTCCGAAATTCGTATGTGAAGTCTGTCTCTTTCCGATATTATCATCTTTAATCGGTTTGCCAAGTTGAATGGGACATTTCTCAAAATGTGTTTAGGATGACAAGATTTATAAGGTACATATAAATGACTATCAGTTGGTTTGTGGTAAATGTCAGTTTCAATTCTGTTATTCTTCTTGTATATATTTACGTCTAGGAAATATATTCTGGTTGAACTTTCTTCCATTGTAAATTTTATATTGTTATGCAATGTATTTAAGGAAAGGTATAATATATTAATGTCGCCAAATTCACACGGCCAAATCACGAAACAATCGTCAATCTTCTGCTCTTTTTGCTATATACAGGGTGTTAGCGATCTTCCCGCGATCTCCAATAGGCTTGCGTGGAACAACGAATAATGTCTCCATGAATCTCTTCTTCCAATCCAATAATGTCCTTGCTGGTGGTGGGGTCTTGTGAAATTTCTCCTCAAACAATCGCCTAGCCTTTTCGCAGTTATAAGTAACGGAAAAAGACACTATAGAAGCAATTTCTTCGTTCGTCAAGTCCTTGTAATTCATTTCAACAGTCAACATGCACTTGCAATAGTCTTACTCAAAGTGATGAGATTAAGGTTATGTGGAGGAACAGTTTGATTTTTAAATTTTATCTCATCATAGCTATCTATCTACATATATACCATGCGAACAACGCCAGCCTAGCTATCTGTGATATTATGAGTGACCCAGATGAAAGACTTCAAAAATCCGCGGGAAGATCGCTAACACCCGGTATATATATATATATATATATATATATATATATATATATATATATATATATATATATATATATATATATATGGTCTCCAAATGGTACTCCGGATAAGCGAGAGTTACCTATTACAATTCAATATTATACGATGCAATTATTCGCACAGTGATATCATGTTTTGCGCGCTGAGCAGTAATACGCTTAACAACTTATTTACTTGCCTACAATGACTTGTAGGCCAGCTTTATAATTTATGATAATGTTAACTACATTTTCAAGGTCAATCTAACACAAGGAAATTGAAAAAAGATGGTCAACATAATGACTCAAACGGGCATTGATATATTACTAACATTGATGCGATAATTATATGCTTGTATCTGTATCTCGTCTCCACAAGAAAGCTTCAAGCGGTCAAAAAAATCCTAAGTTCCAATATAATAAAAGCTTTTCTAGCGACAAAAGTTCTGTGATAAACAATTTGATCACTGACTGAGTGTTGATGTTGCGAAATGATCTACAGTGATTCGCTGAAGCAATATTTACTTCTTCACTTGTGGGGGAATTTCATTGGTTGGTGACGTCAATTGCGGACTCTCTTCACAGCAGTTTAAATTCAGATCTTTTGAGTTTAGATTGATTACCGCGAGCTGACGTAGCCTATAAGAGACTGGAACAACGAGTTCGCCAAACTTGTCATCAATTTTTCATTTCAGTGAATGTCCCTGTACGTCGGTCAAAATTTATCGCGTGCCGTTAACTTATCTTATTATCCACGATCCACTCTCAAATGTCTAGGTAATAGGCCCCAGGTGTAGTCAATTATAATGCATTTGCATGACCTACATGTATGCATGAATCCTATACTGTCTGTAGAGTTCGTTGCTTTTGTACACTACCGTTGTGTCCCTTTATTTCCTGGTGTGTAGTGTGCAGGGGTTGCGAATTTGTGGTAAAATACAAGTGTGTTCAATAATAGTCCGTTTTCAACACCAGGTCGCATTGAAATACATTATTCATTGCACCTCATTAACTATCCCATGCAGTAAAATTATTCAAGATCTGGAATAATTTTACAATAGATAGGCTGAGGAATACACAATGCTTACAAAATTCATACAGGGTAGAATATAGGATTCTGGAAACTACATCACTGATAAGGTCGGGTTTGAACTACATGTACATGCATAAGTTTCCAGTAATCATTTTTAACTGCTTAAAAAAAGTTCGCTATATTTATGTCACAAAACATACAGGTAGATACTCTCAAATAATGTTACATTTACATGCTCTAAATGTTGCAATGATTGACTAAGCAACTTTTCTAGACTGAATGTCGTCAACGTTCGACAAGTCTATTTAAATCAACCGGCCGGCCGGCCGGTGTTATTAATACTTCTAAATTTGCGGCCGGGGTTGGGCCGGCGGCTAGTTCGAACCCTACGTGCACAAATGATGATCCATAGTTTATAATACACAGCTTTATGTAGTTCCGGAGGTTTACGACAGGTTTAATTGACATTTTGATAATATAAAGCGACATCAACAAACAAAATCTTACAGGTGATTGACAACATTAAACATAATTGCATAATGTCCTTTTACAGCTTCTATTATTTTCTGCATTATTAGACATTTGACTTTAAGAATGTCCCACCAGCTGACTTTCAGAAACATTACGGTGCGCATAAACTACTAACGCATTAATATGCTTGACCCTCAGACTACTTTGGTCTCAGCAAAGGTAGATAAATTTATCACACTTTCTTGAGATTTTGATTTTAACATAGTGATAATTATTTATAAAAATGTGATGCTAAGTGACTTCAGTCATATACACTGTATATAGTATTCGATGCCCTGATGAGCATGTTTCTCTACGTAATAAACCACGCCTCAATGGACCTAGAAAGAGGCTATAATAATTAGACCTTGACTATAAATGGAGGAATCCAACTGCAAGATTTTGAAAGACCAGCATTCTTTCTAATATTAGGCTATTTAATTTTTTAATTTTAATTTTTGATTTTTATACCATTACACTATTATATATTTCGTTTACTCGATTGTCAATAGCATATGACTGCTATCTGTGGAGTCCATGTACGATTTGTGAAAGCTGTATATGTTTGGGTGACATATGTACACGTATGTTCATGTAGCATGATCAATAATTGTAGTAAAAAATCAATTTTATCTTGTGCGGCTTTCAGGCCGATAGTTGCACTGCATTTACAGACCGTTGCTTTTCGATGAAATAACTTTATGTCGGTCAAACCACCAAAAAAGTCAAAGTACCGTTTAACTACACAAAAGAAAGGCTTCCATGTTTTGTTATAGGCCTATTCGCTCATCAATACTCACATGAATTGTAGAAAGCAAATTATAATTCCTTGATATTAAACAAATTAGTTGCGTAGAATATTGATGTATACTGTAAATTTACATGTAAAAGTCTTATGTAATACGACCACTATATAAGCACGCACGATACAGCAGTCCATATGTGCACTTAATAGTACGGAATAAAAGAGTATTAAGCATATACTACTGCCTTTTAAAATTGGTGGCCCACGAGCCTTTTCGCGGGCCACTCCTTGTGGCCTGGCATCCCAACCTGGTTGCCCACCACTGGTATACGTTGTTACTCGATTTGCACGACTTGAGGGCTTGCATACTCAGGTCATCCCCTCATGGAACAATTTCATCTGCAGACTGCCAGCGCAAATTCCCGAAGCTACGGCGGCATGTTACGGCAGCGAAAGTACGAATATGAGTCAGAGGTGCAGCGATACTGAAGAACTGTCAAGAAGCTGCATTATATAAAGATTTGCAATTCAAATTAGAAAGAATAGGTGTTTTTAATGTAAGGACTCAGTCTGTGGCACCCGTGTTCACGCCATCAGTGAAAAATGTTTGTTGAAAATGGTTTGATTGAATCATTTTCGTAATTTCTGTGATGTATCATAAAAACGTGGATAAAAGTAAGATAAAATTTGGCTTCCATATGATTCAATTGAAACAAAGAATGCTTAAATAATCAAAATCTAAATGAAGAGAAAAACCAAACTTAAAAACCAACAAATAATGAAAATGAAGGCATGTTTGAAGGTGACGAAATGTAAAATTATTTAGACCTTGGTAGTCCGACGGCTCAATGTTCTAAACTCCGCCGATTTACCTTATACACAGACCTCCCACAGCGGAATTATCGCGTGGGTGGAGTGATTTTTTTACATTTTAAGTGCGGTTTGTATGCGAGGGCAAGTTCCACTTGAAGGCGGTTGGCATTATTGTATTTTTGAGGTTGTGATTTGCTTCTTGATATTTCAGTAATTTAATACAGACATTGCGTGTATTCTTGATGAGTCGGAATGCGAAGGGGAAGAGATCGAACAGAAAAATCAGAAACAGTGCCGTGGAACTCGAGACAAAAATTTACAGAAAGCTAATTCAGTGGAATATCTTAGGTGACGGTGCAAGAAAAGACCATTTTGATTTTACTTTTTAAATCATTTAACTTTTTGCTCATTGCCTCGAGATCCCATCCGCGCAGGCAGTGAATCGATGCAGGGTAGGTAGGTGTAATGAAGGTAGATGGTAGATGCAATGAAGGTCTAAAATCAAGGCTATGATATACCATGAAGTTGTATCCGTGAGGACTTACTTTTGGAAACATATTCGTTGTACCTGGAAACTATTTACTAAGCAGTGGATTGGTATAATTTGCTTCATGGAAAATGTTTACGAAAGGAAATGTTCCGTTGCTAGAAACTTGTTTCTCTCCTGGCCTAGGTTTCGTATTCTTGACCGTGCTTAAATATATCGTATAATTGTGAGCGATTTTAATGACATTTCCGATTTATGCTTCTTTGTAAATATTTGATTTTTAATACAATGATCAAACGGTACATCAAACATCAAAATGATCTCCATGAATGCTATGTTAATTATTTAGAACTCAAGAAATCATAGCTTTATCAACTGCTGAACAACAAGAAATATTGACAGCCATTCTTAGATTACACAAAAGCACATATAACGCCTTGGGGATAGTCGTCTTGTTCGACACACTTTTAGTTATGCTCATGTGCTTTGCATTCTTTTGAATTAGCTTCAGTACATTTGCGATGGGATTTTGTCGTTCCTCTTTCTGTCAATAATATAGGCATATTCATTACAGACAAATAAGCTGAGGTTCAACATTTGATGTCTTTGTTACTTGAAACTCCCACCATCTTATCAAATTACGGAAGTGAATATCGCATATTATGTTATCTAAAACATCTCATTCAAATTTTGATTTGAGCCTGTATATAGATAATGCATACTGGAGATCTTTCTATGCGCATAGATGGATCTTAATGTTTGGGATTTCCATGATTTATGCCATAAATGATCTATGTGATAGAAAAGAAATTCATTGATATCTGATGATCAATTTTTTCAAACAAATGAATGCATTATTAAAATGGACCATAGAATTCTGCCCATGAGTTGTCGATGAAATGAACGCCCTATCAAGGATCTCTTGTCGAGCAAATGAACGTGTCGAACAAAAAAGACTAGATCCATCGCCTTATATTTACATGAAGTACACTCCAATAGCAAGAGCACATTGGGCGCCGCTCACAATTTAGGCAAGTTTTCGAAGAATCGCAACTGAAAGATTCTAAAGGCCAATCTCCAATAATCCTCTACAAACGTTGGTCCGGGCGCGATGATCTTCTTTTTTACTGAATTTTCACCCCTAGCACAGCTATGAGCCATGAACGAAGCTAGGGGTTACTCAATGAAAAGTAAAAATTGCATTATTTTAAATAAATAAAATAAAAAAAAACAGATCTTCTAATCTGATTAAGCTGTCCCCATCAGAAACCTATTCGCACGCCTCTTGAAAGTATCAAGATTGTATTGGTCAGGTAAAGTGGTCTGGGGAAGCTGATTCCAAAGCTGTGCCGTGCGAACAAAAAGCTTTTCGAGCGACTCACACTACGTGCGCGTTCTAAGCTCACATTATAGCATGTGAGTGCATTAGCTCTGCGTGTGCTTCTGGAGAAGATCTTAGGTTTGGGTACGCACTCATTTACTGCAGAGCTGCTTCTACCGAAATGGTACCTGTAGAAGAGACTGAGTGAAGCAACATCCCGTCTGACGGAGAGCGGCTTCTCAACCCGTTCAAGGAGGTTAAGATGCGTTTGTGGGGCGCCTGCCCACAGATTACAACAATAGTCCATCAGAGGACGAATAGTAGACTTGTAAAGATAGCAGACAGTCTGTGGTGGAAGATAGCTGCTGGCACGATAGAGACTACCAATGCGTTGAGCTGCCTGCTTGCTAATGGATTGAATGTACGGTTTCCATGACAAGTCTTTCGTAACCGCCAATCCAAGGAAGGAGATGGAATCTTGTTCTCTGATCCTATTATCTGACATCTTAATGCTATGATCATCATCTCCTTTAAGTCGTGAGTGCAGAATACTCTGAGTTTTTTGAAGGATTGAAGGAAACAAGCCATTGGCGCCCCATTCTGAGACCCTGCGTAAGTCTTCATTAAGATCGTCGCATAACTGCTGAAGTTGCTGAGTGTTTTTAGCGAGTCGCTCATTGGAATTGAAGAGTGTTGTGTCATCTGCATACATCACCAATTTACTCAATAGGCAGTCTGGGAGGTCGTTGATGTACAGCAAAAAAAGAGTGGGTCCCAAAATTGACCTTGAGGAACTCCTGCATTGACAAGCTTTATGGAAGACTTTTGGTCATCTAAGACGACAGATACTGCCGGTCACTAAGGAAAGAAGCAAGAAGTTTGTGGAGTTGATCAGCAACTCCATAAGATTTAAGCTTCATAAGGAGTCCCTGATGCCAGACTTTATCGAATGCCTTGGAAATATCCAAGGCAACTGATCTCGTCTCACCTTGTCTGTCAAGAACACGACTCACATGTTCCCTGACATATGAAAGAAGATCTGCAGTTGATCGAGAGTGCCTGAAGCCATACTGTTCTTCTGATAGAAGGTTCTGAGTTTCAAGGAAGTTAACAATGTGTTGGTTAATCACTGCTTCAAAAATCTTGCCAGCAATTGGAAGCAGGATGATAGGACGGTAACTAGATGGAAGAGATGAGTCAGAACCTTTCTTTGGAACTGGAACCACGGCAGCTACTTTCCAACAAGAGGGAAACTCACCGGTGGATAAAACATCTACTGAACAGTTTAGATAAAAGTGGAGAAAGCTCATGTGAGAGATGCTTGAAGACCGAAACCGGGATGCCATCTGGTCCACTAGACTTAGAGCTATCGAGACCGGCGATGATCTTTTTGACGTTTCGGACTGTGACTGAAGGAGGACTAACTGTTTCATCAGTGCGCGTGGGAATTGGAGGTGGTATTCTACCTCAATCGTCTAATGACGAATTCTTCGCAAACTCCTTGCAAAGAAGTTCGGCTTTGTCTGCTGAGGTTGTCGCCATAGAAGTACTGACTTCGGCATGACGGAGTGCTGGGATGGAGGATTTGTTCCTATTGGTGACACTGTTGTAAATCCTCCAGAAGTCCTTAGAGCCAAGCTTTTGGGTAGCAATGGATTTCCGTACATACAAAGCGTAACGGCTTTTGGCCTGATGTATGGTTTCCTTGCAATGTCTACGTGCGGTTTTGTACAATTCACTATAATACTTAATCTACTATAATCTTTCACATGACAATAGCTTTGATGTGAATTGGGATAGGTACCACCTGAATTTAGATGCCAAAAGCATTTGCTCACATGCGAAGAGGGTGGTCAACATCTCGTCTCTATATGGCATTATTTTAAAAATCATACATAGCGTTAGTCCTTTCACATCCTATGCATGACGTTTGCTTAGAAGAGTAATAAAGAATACTTTTAATCACGATTTTGGACATAAATCAGATGGGATGAAAAAGGCACCCTCTGCATATCACACCGTTCTTCCACATTGCAAAGTTCAGATGTGAAGAGGCGCCATTTCCTATGATTTTTCTCTCGTGCAGTTCTGACTAAAAGGGTGTCATGATTCTGTTCTGTGACTGTCAGTTCTGAAGTAGGACATCCTCTACATTTGTGAGAAGCGCTGCCTGCTCCGTTTAAGCCATCAAAGTTTGGGCAGGGATGACAATCACCTTCGCCCACTCATAGGGATGAATCGACGGCTATTGACAAAGTACATCCAGAGAAAATAAAAAATTGACAGAATACATCAAGGGCTATCATTGCATTATTACACCATGAAAAAGAAAAAGCTATACATCAAAATGAAGCTCCTATCATCGTCTGCAAGGGTCGCGAATAAATTTCTTGAATAAAATCATGTTCCACCATCTTGTATGAAGATAAACAGCAAAACACATGAAACATTAAAGAATGCGAAAACCCAGCTTTACATCTAGGGCTCCCACGCTCACAAAACCGGCTCAATCAACACCAAACTAATTCTCAACACTCTTCAGGTCTTTATATCGAACGGCCTCACTCCCGCTACCCCATACTCAAGGATATAATCGTCTGCACAACCACATTCAAACACTACATCAAATATCTATCTCGGAAACTGATGGCTGTTGCTGAAAGAACATAGAGAATGTCTAAATGCTAAGTAAAGTTTAGCTGGTTTTTATTGTCCCCTTGTTTCCTAACATTGGTCGACTATAATTCGAGTTTACCGATTACTCGGCAAACTGACTAATCGTCCAATTATTGACAACTGACAGGGTAGTGCGACAATCGGCAGTATATATACGTAGTATACAGTATATATATAGTATACAATCGTAGTACGATTACTGGACTTTACCAAAGTCTTTTTTCAATAAAAGTTGACTAATCGAAGAACAGGACGTCAGATGTCTAAGATGATTTTTTCAGATTTCTTTGTATGTATGGGTTACTCGGTGCTTAACCACCGACGTACTAATCTCTACGTATGACCAGACAAGGATCACCACGATTTGCATGGAAAATTCAGGAACTGTCCTACTTATCTCTTGGGATACATCGTTATCATCAACTCATCTTTAACTAAGTAAATCGGTACTGTTATGAATTTTTAAAAAAATTTCCAATTTGGATGAAATATCGAAAGCTAAATATATTGATTGATTGCAAGATTATCTTTGTTTTCATAATTCATCATTGAGTGAAATAAATGCAGATACAGGTTGTGCAGACGATTATATCCTTGTGGGGGAGCAGGAGTGAGGCCCTTCGATATAAAGACCTGAAGAGTGTTGAGAATTAGTTTGGTGTTGATTGAGCCGGTTTTGTGAGCGTGGGAGCCCTAGATGTAAAGCTGAGTTTTCGCATTCTTTAATGTTTCATGTGTTTTGCTGTTTATCTTCATACAAGATGGTGGAACATGATTCTATTCAAGAAATTTATTCGCGACCCTTGCAGACGATGATAGGAGCTTCATTTTGATGTATAGCTTTTTCTTTTTCATGGTGTAATAATGTAATGATAGCCCTTGATGTATTCTGTCAATTTTTTATTTTCTCTGGATGTACTTTGTCAATAGCCGAATCGGCTTACCACTTAATATTTTGAGGAATGGTTGCACGCAAATCTCCTATAAAACTTGGTAGGCCCCATGCATAGCGAAGGAGATGTAAAGGGATTGAATGAAACTCTGGGATGGTCAGAAACATTTCCTGCCTACGTACTTGACTCCCACCCCCCCCACACACACACACGCACACAGCCGAATAAAAATCCTGGCTGAGCTTCTGCATGCAACCGATCAGCTTCAAAATTTCTGCCACCCATCAACAATCCATTATCATCGTCATCAAAAAATAATAATTTTCAATACATTTCTTGTGACAAAAAGTGGTCGCAAGCCCACTATAGCCATACATATGTAGCCGCTGTATTTCGTTCACTTCAGCTACGAAAGTGTTACGTAAAACACACCAATAAATTTTACAAGAGAATAATACTTGGGTACTACTGTTTAAAGACTGAAGCCAGTAGGACTAAATGCCCTGTTCATTGATTAAAAATCGACCGGCAGAAGATTAAGTTCGATGAAGCCGACTTAATAACCTGTCGTCAAAATAGTGTTTAATGAAGAGTCCCACAACACAGAGACACAGCAAATGCACAACATGAAGAATTCATATCCATCAGTGGAAACCTGCTGTCTAAATGAATTTCGAGGTAGCTCCATAAAAGAATATATTTATACTGCAAGGAGCGGGCAGCCAGGATTTATTTACAATGCAGACCCGATTATACATAATCAAAGAACAGTAAGTTAGAGGTAACAAAACGACATACAATAAAAGCTGAAGTTTCAATGGAATGCAATCATAACATGCCAGTGCAAGAGCTATAGCTGAATCAGAAAATGCAATAATAACAGAAATATACTTTGATCAAGTCAGGAAGATCATAGCGATTATGCAAATTTCAAGCGAATGAGGAAAACTTCGAAATGTTGTCACCATGGAGCAAGGATATATGGAAACTCTATGGTTTTACCTGTAGAAAACAGATTTTCGGTAAATTTGTTCCAATCTTGTTGACAAATCTACATAGGTTTTTAGGGTGCGATGTACTCCCGGGTAAACATTTGCACTGCTGACTTCATCTTCTTCGAAATTGTAGTCAAGCACTTTACAGTGTCATCCATTCTCAAAACCACAATGTCATTCCGAAATTTTGTATACGTACCATTGATGACTTCATTCTGGAACCGTTGTTCACAAGAGCCTTCAAGTCTGCAGCAAGCCATTCCAAGACTTTAATTCGCATATTAATGATAGCAAGTTCACCTTAGGAACCGGGTTGCAAATTGTGGATTAAATTCCTGGATATTTGCATCGGAATTCCGAATAAGAACTTCGATTACCAGTGACTCAAATATTCAGAGATATCAATCGAGGATACCAGAGATCTAGATAAATTGTTTTAGAGATTCTAAAGAAATAATACTCAAATATTTCACCTTAAAATGATGGTTGGATTCCTCAGCAACTTGATCCAGTTCGTTTTAAAAACAAAAAGCAGTTGAGCTTCTCACCATGCTTCTCACATTCGCCAAAATTGCACTTGCTGCATTGCCCTGATCGACCGAGTCATTTACAATGGAATATAATTCTTACTTTAATGAATAATTAATTGAAGTAATCCTCTAAGCCAAATGTAATTTTTCTTTTCGAAATTTTATGCTTTATCAATGGAATAAAACATTTTATTGCGCTATAATATTTTTAAATTGATTAACTAAGTACACATTTAATACGTTTGTGTTAAAAAAAAGCCGTCATGCAAAAATCTGCCTTCTTCTTCAAAAATATGTGCACCATGTTCGCTGCAAACTGAATGATATTTACCCAAGTGCATCTTTTTCGTGGACCACATTTGGGTATGGATGTACATGGATCACTCGATGGAGTAGATCATTGTTGTTGATGTTCGATGTCTATGATTCTTCCTACCCAATGATGTTAATCCTTGCGGCTAGTCAGAAATTCATGACAAACGAATAAGAGAGTTCTTAATGATGCCCATGGTGAATCCACGTTGAAATTGAAAAAGGAAAAATCGCATTTCAACTAGTTGCTGAAAGCTGGGATTTTTCCAAATTTTCTTAAGATTCAAAAGTCCTGAATCCTGGTTGGTGTGTTCGCGAAGTACTCAACCATAAAAGACATCTAGATTGAGGATAGGACGGTGCAAGTCATCTTTTATCAATGAGGAAGGTGCGGTTCGAAGATTGGGCACACGACTGCATGGAAGAAGACAATTTTTGACAATTGATTGAGAATCTTGCCTAGAACGGGATGGTCTGCTTCTATTTTGAACCGGAGAATTTGCTATGGATTAATGTTAATGTTGAGTTAACTGCTAATGAGATGCGAATGATCCAGCAGATTTTCAGTAATGCCCTTGAATGCGAAGTGCGAAATGAATCAAATCTGTGTAAATCTGATCATCTATTGTTTTAACCGACACTATTTTTTCAGGCGGAAAATCAAGCTAAATCATCTGTTGTATCAAACTTCAGAGAAATTGTTAGATATGCAAATTTTATGGCATTCGTTTGAAATTGTTTTCATTTGAGTCTTTTGTAATTATCAGAGCTGAATGAAGACTCCATAGTTATCCCAGTATGAGAGCTGCTTCTAAGTTGTTATCAGTTGCTGATAATTTCTTGGGATAAGTCTTTCAGTCCTGCAGCTTAATGTATCATCCTGTTTAGTTTTTGCCAATTTCCAACGCCTGCGGCAGTTTTGAAGCTCTGTACTTTTGAGGTCCTACAACTTTGCAGACCAGGCTTTTCGTGTTTACATTAATTAATACGCACCAGTATTTTGAGTAGCTTGGTTGTAGTCTTCATCGAGCTCATAGGTCAACTACATTTGGACACGGTTTGAGCTCCATGAAGTACCGTTGCGAGCTTGATGGACACAACCAAAGTCATCGGCATAGATGAATTGTCTGCTCGTTGTCGAAGGTACTATATGTCGGTTGTATAAATTTTGAAGAATGTAGGTGCCATGACTGATCCTTGGTAATGCCATTCCTTGACACCTCCATCTGCTTATGTCTTATCTTAAATTAATCCGAAACGCTGGTTTTGCAAGAAGCATTTAATGATGTTGACAGTCCATGGGGGTAAGAATCTACTAGGTTTTAGAGGAGGCCCTTATGCCATACTGTGGGTAAGCGCCTTTAAGTGGGAAACCATTCTACCCATTCTTGACAATGGTGGTCAGTCACAAATCTTGGTTGCAAGTTTTGACAGTGAGTATGCGGCTACATAAGTACCTACTCAATGTAGAGAAACTTTTCGACTTTCTGTTTAAATTGGTTCAAAATAATCCTCGGAGCACAGCTTGTGGCACAAAGTGGAGAAATTGATCCTCGGTAGCTTGCTAGAAGCTGTAGATCTTCTCCAGGTTTGGGAGTGGCAATAATTTTGGCTATTCTCTTTGTCATCGCGATGTAATTTTCCTTAAAAATTCTCGTGAATTGCATCTTGCGTCTAGCCTTTTACAATGAGTAACTCTGAGATTATCTGGGCGTAGCCGGCGGCCTACCAAAACCGAAGTAATAAAATAAAGAAGTTGACTTGAGAGCCTGTATTATGCGAGCTGAAATACAAAATAAAATTAGAAATGCTGAATATCCTAGCACTTCCTTAGAACTGGAAAAGTCTTCAATGGCATCATCTAAGCCTCAAGTATCAAAACTCAAGCATTTTCTGACAACTTAGTCGTAGTTGAATTAAGGATAAAGCCCATCATTTTTATTTGCATTTTGATAATTGTGGTCTGTATGATTGGCTGGTATGAACTGTTTTTCTATATATATATTTACTGGCACATAATATTATGTAGAATAAGATTGACAAATCAATTGACATAAAAAGGGATTCCTGAACTTACGCGTCTGTCGAGATAACAACACTAAGTATTCTCCCTAAAAGCAAAGCATTACGCCAAATCTAAAAGCCTGTAGCAAATTACTCATGAGAGAATGTGCTAGCGATCTCGCAAGAGTCACCGACATGCACTGGAGCATCGTCAACCTTGTAGTTACAACGTCGTCATTTGTCTGAATTGACAGTCAGATATTTGGTAGATTGCCGATGTCGTCTCTATTCCTCACATGCTATGAATCGCGGTTAGAGAAATGTACATCTCCATCCCAGATTGGTACACTTTCCGGGGAACGATTTAACCGGTATCGCATCGCAGTTTGCGATGCAGTATGTGCCATTTGCGACGCAACTTCAAAATTGTATCACACAAACTGCGATGTAACTAATCGTGACTGTTTTGCATGCGAGTTGTCGAATGATTTCTTACTACAAAACCGGATCTTGAGAAAAAAACAAAGTCTGTTAACTTGCTGCAGTCCGATTTTTATTGAAACATTTCTTACGAAGGTTCGATACGCCTTTGTTTCAGCCGAGTCACACTTATGCAAAAAGCTACCACTTACCAACTTAACTTACAAGTGTATTTCTTCTCTTGATCCTGATTCTAAAGGACATAAGGGATTCTAAAGGGCCTGATTCTCAGTCACACATGTTGAAAATTCCGATCATAGCGCCAACTGTTCTTTAAATTCAGCACGATCAATTCTATTTGTAAGCACGTCAATTCCACTTTTCTAAATTGCCTCCTTTTGCTGAGCATCAGAGAATTGATGCATAGTGGGTGCCAGTGCGTCATGACAGTATCCTCTTCTTACCAAAGTCGCTGTGCCCCTTATTTTGTGTTTTCATGGACCACAGGTAGAGTCGACCTTCATCATAATTAATGACATTGCTGATCCCCAATCATCTCGTATGTATGTATGTCACCACTTTGAATACAACTCAGTGTCTTAAATAAATACGGAATCAAATCTTTTGACAAGACGTCGATCGACTATTTCCGACGAAGTGACACTCATTATGATCCAGTTTGTCCAAATTTGTCAGACAACATGAGGTCTTCATCTAAAAGGTATCGAGTGCAACTGCGTGAAAAATATTAGCTGTCAAGAAAAGTAGACTTTCTTGCGTAGCTGTTTCTGAGCCCAAAAAGGCATATTAATGAAAATCGCTTTGCAAACAGCACAGAAGGCATGCATGAAACACCACCACAATCTCGTCAAATTGGCAGTAAAAAATTTGTAGAGTAAAAGTTCAAAGATCATGCAGAATGACAGTATCAGTGTATATTCCAACTCTTTTCGCATAACTAACTAGAGCAATTTGGCTTCTATTCCCAGCAAATGAAACATCTGACGAAAAAGAGACATCGAGGTGCGATCGGCTGGCGTTCAATGTCTCTACAACTTTGCTTTGCAGTTTTTGTAAATTTCACAAGCTTGGTTGTTTACCAAAAATCAAGGTTGTAACAACTGTCTTTTTTCAAGTGTAAATAGGGTTGTTTCCTGTTATACAAATGAGCACAAATGAAGTAATGGAGCATCCATAGTATCCGCCCGACCTGGAAAATTCGAAACTGACCTGGAAAAACCTTGAAAAATGATGAACTTTGCGACAAAGCACTGTCTGAATATCGCCATCTAGAAAGTCACCATTCGATTCTGAGGTCGCATGATGCCGGTAAAACACGATTACATGCAGATGCTTTCTTTGTTAAGATATTGGATAAAACCCCCCCTCGTTCCCTGCAATCAGTTTTTTTCTGACCCTCCTTCACGTTTAGGTTTCCATTGACAGATGTTTCTTTATCAATAAAAAGATCCTTTGTGATGGATTATCAGAAAGGCGATTCGCCAGGTAGGTAAATGACTGAGAAAAATAAGGGACATTTCATTTCATCTCAAGTGCATGATGCGGTGTCAACATGCGGAGATGAATTGGAGGTTCCGATCGATGATCATCTGAAGGGAATGTATCAGCAATCAAGAGCAACATAGTCGTGTGAATGCCCACGGGACGTATGCGAGAACAAGAAAGAAAATGAGTAAATATTAATAAAACAAGGAGCTATTTACTGATATTGCGTTATTGTGAATTTGTTTTTCTCAGGAATGGTACTATCTTGAACTGAAGAGTAGAAGTTTCAAAAGAATAGGACTATCTCTAAGAAGAGGCGCACTCTCAAAGCAGAGAAAGTGCGATCATTTTGCTTGTTTTAAAAGTCAAGTGCACATAAGTGTTGCGCTTTAAAAAAAGGAGAAGAAATCAACGTGATAGACAACGCACGTTCTTTAATTCAGTAAGAATTGAAGAAACATTGGCTGATTTATGGATTTCGCAATGCACTGTATAGATTAATTTAGATCCGATTCTTTATAGGTTATAGATTGTCCTCTGATATTGTCAATGTAATTATACTTGTACTGCATCGAATATATACATATACTGTATTGATATGATATATAAGGGTCGACTAAAAAAATTGCACATTCTTAAGCGATTAGTTTGTTAAGATTGCATTCGTCTTTTTCATCAAATATTCTGACAACTATCAAGACAAATAGATTGTTGATCAGAGAACAAGTAACCCTGACAAGAACTTGAGACTCAATTTTTTGCCGTTTTCACTATCTGTTTTTGCCTGCTGTGCACAAGGGACGCTACTTGGCATGGCGACAGGTGTCCCATTTAACTCAAGAGCAGACAGAGTTGAGATTGAAATAGAGGCAAAGATTCGACCGATTTACACCTTCAAGCTGCAAATACCTTAATCGTATTGATTAAGAGAACGGCATGCAAGCCCTGGTTTACTGGTGGGAAGGAAGATACGCTTATTCCAAGTGACCATTCATAGCATGCCTCTCGGGCTTCAAAAGTTAAGTTCTTGTTTGGGTTCTCTCTGATCCCCCAACTCGGTAGTACAATACCCCTGGCGTCGGATCACAACCAGGTAAACGTAGCATCTGCTCAGGGAGTCATTTATTTCTGCATCCGCATTTTGTGTCACTGTGTCATTGTCATCATTGCAACTGCCTTCCGCTTTACAACAATGTCAGCTTCCACTCTCAAGCTGAAGCTGATGCCGAAACCCCCACAAAAATGAGGATCGTCAACCTATCGAAACGAGTCCTGACCGATCAAGGGAAGGAGGCGCTGACATATGGTCTTGGAATGTGTTGTTCCTGCCAACCTAGCGAAATGAAGCTCAAGATAATGAAGCAATTTTCAAACATATCAAGTCCCACGTATAACTACAAGAACAAAGAATACGTGAAGTTTCTAATCAAGATATCAGAACAATGTTTAAGTAGAAGAGCATCCCAAAGAAGATTATACAGATTATGAAGACTCTGAAGGCCATCTGCAAAGAGAAGGACCTTCACATCACAAGACCGGACAGAAGCAATTGTTTGGTCCTCAAGGACATAGACCAGCAGGGCTACATTAAGGAGATTCAGAAGTTACTCGAGTTACCCAAATTCTATCAAATTCCAACCAATAAGAAGAATGCTTTCATTTTGAGAGATGCTGATTGCAAGCAGCTGCGAAGTACCGGTTGCCAGCCAAGCAGACTCTACGGTCTTCCTAAACTACTCAAGAACGTCAATGCTCTTCCAATGAGACCTATTTTGTCAATGACTGACTGTGACTCCTGCAAGAACATTAGTGACTGGCTTCTTGTACACCTAAAACCTTATTTGTCAAGGTCTATTTCAACTAAGGACAGCACCAGTGTCGCGATTCGCGCGTGCAAGCGTCTTTTTCATTTTTACCCAATTTGTGCGTGTTTTTCGTCCGCTAGGTTTTTTGTCTTACTTTTCTGATAACATGTTATTATAGAAGGAATGAAGGATTCAATGCTGCTCGAAATAAACAATAACAATTTATATAACTTTTATATAACATATTTATAACAATTATGCTGCAAAAAAAACAATTTTATAGTCTACTAGACTTCACGAATATGTGAATCACATGTTCAAGAATCAAAAATTTATCTGAGTTCAGTGCTATTGATGGAAAGTTTGATATTTAACTGAAATTTTGGTAATAATAAAATAAATAATAATAGTATGCTATATTTCGAAATGACAGACGCATGACGATTACAAACAATCAAGGAAGAAGATAAGAAGTCAATGAGAAGTAATGTCACTATGAATCATTCGATGGATAAAGCTATTTCCGTTGATGGCATTGATGGTCATTTTCCGCAGTCGATGCAGCCTAGGTGTGATGTTCCTGCGATGTACTGTTTCCGGTGGGAGAAGTCGATGAAGCACGTGTCCCCGGTGCTGTAATATTTTGTTAAACAGTCTTTTTTCACTTTTCTCAACTGTTTGCAGCATTGCAGGAATGAGCAAGAAGATGAAGTTAATGAAGCATATTAAAGAATGAGGGTTGACTAGTCTGATGAACATAAATGAAATGTAAAAAATGCTTGCAAAAAGCAGCATTTACTAATTATTGCAGGCACACAACATAGGCGATTTACCAGTAGAGTGTTTGAAGTGACATTTAATGAATGTCCGTCGAAATTCCACTAACTTGCTAAGTACAAATCTCAAATTTGCCCGGGCATGGCTGTAACTTTAAATAGAGAGTTGTATCGATGTTGAGTGATGTGAGCCAGACCTGCTGATGATTCCTGATATTGAATGAAATAGCATGGATATTCAGGTCTGCTCCCATTTTTCAACTGAGGATGCAACTCAATGTTTGATAATTCGATTTTAATGTTCATTTAGATGCTTCATTTCTGAAGGAAGTATTGTATTAAGAAAGCTTGTATTTAATATTTGTTTGCGTAGAGTCTCCATATGCAATGCTCGAGTGTTTACTGCATATGGCTGATCAACTTTTATTGGCCACTGATATGTTCAAGAATTTTGCTCTTCCCCATTTCGTATTCGTACATGCATTGTTTTCAATATAGATGAAAAAAATCATGTTAGTTTTGACATAGGGATCATTTACAATTGACGTCAACCAATTTATCGATGAATTTGACCCCCCCCCCCGGTCATGGTTGACGTCAATTGTGAACGATCCCTTATATTTCCTCTATCTATATCCTCTTTCTATATCTGCTGGTATTACTGCACAACTATCTAATTCATGATATTGAAACCATAGCAGAAATACGAAAAATTTTGCGAAAAACAGTAATTGACGTTTATTGGATTATTATTTTGGGTCTGATTGAAGCACTAGCTATATTGAATTCGTCTCAGCATTTCGTAGAAAATACGAGTTTATAAAAATCCTTGATGTCCTGCGTCAGGTTTTGATAAATTTGAGCGCGTATTTTTTGTCTTAATATTTAATGTCTTATGTAAACAATCAAGATACTACTCTTATCCTCTCTTTGAGGTAACTGATTGCATTCGGATGCAGTCGGAAACGTTGGAAATCCTCGTATTCACTGAAATGCATTTCTTCGTCGCAATTCTTATTACTGCGTATCAGCAATCAAACACGTGTGCGCGTTTTTTTTAACAATGTGCGTGTTTTTTGTCCTACCTCAAGAATCGCAACACTGGACAGAACTGAAGCTCAAGAAAAAAATAACTTTTGATTTTCCATATGAAATCCCTTACCTAGTCAGCTTCGATGCTGTTCAATTTTTCACTAATATTCCAGTCAATGACACTATCGACCACAACTAAATTAGCAGATTTAATAATTTTTCTATTAGTGATATTACTTAACGTGCTCCTTCGTTAAGTTTCTTTCTGCGGCCATGGTTTACCGATGGTCACATAAAATTCTCGCTTTTCTTTTAGTGAACATATGCACAGTTGTAGTGTTTCTTACGATCCTATCATCAAGTTTCAGATAGTGTGCCACGCCAATGAAAACCCTCACCTAGTCAGCTTCGATGCTGCTCAACTATTCATTACTATTCCACTCAATGACACCATCAACCACAAGTCTAATTAAATTAGTAGATTTTGATAGATATTCTATGATAATACTTAACGTACTCCTTTGTTAAGTTTCTCCTGCGGCCATGGTTTACCGATGGTCACAGGAAATTCTTGCCCTGCTATAAGTGAACATGGGCACAGCTGTTTTATTGTTCCTTACGACCCTATCAGCAAGTTCAGGCAGTGTGTCACGATTATAACGATCACATGGCGTATTCTTGGGATGTTATTTATAAGGCGTAATTGCCCTTATCTGTGCAAGCAAGATGACGTCATGATAAATCCTCGCCTGCCGTGGCAATCATGTGACTCACAAGACTGCCACTATCGTGTTGATACGGTATGTGTCTCAAACTTCATCTAGACTGTCTTTTTTTTAATTTTCACGTTCTTGATTTCCAGTGACAAGACAATTTAAAATTGTCATGTTAATTTTAAATGATTTTCTCCTCGAAACTTCAGTAAATTTCATTATGACCTCAATGGCACTCTGTGCGCTTTCCATCAATATACTGATGAAATTAAACTATTATTTATTATTATATGTACATGCAGACACACATAGCTCATAAATTGTGTCATACTTTTGGCACATTTTCATTTTCTTCCACATGTCGTATACACAGTATTAGATTGTTTAATCGTATCACTTTGCTAGAAGTGCAAACTGATTCAAACAGATGGCACATGCAGGAACTTAATAAGTGGACAAAAAGAAATTTTTAATACCTTACAGAGATAGGAAAAATAGTTCTCTGTAGAACTTGACATCGTCTGTGTCTCTTTGCTGTGTGATCCGGTTGATAACAGTCACTGAAACCTTGCACAATTTGGCGTGTTTAATGTTGAACTGGCTGCTCATTGTTCGATTGCTATGGTATTTAGTCAGCAGATTGTGCCATTTCATTTACGTTACATGTTCCAATGTTTCCCTTCCAGTCAAATGGAAGAAGAGACGACCTGTCTAATTCTGTGGTCGTATATTTCTAGTTTCATAAAGGTTACGATGAAGTAGACGTCTCACGCAGTGAAGGAAATATGCGTGCATGCATGTACATTCAATACATTACCTGAAAAAATCGAATTCGGTCAAAGTCGACTGCTCCAACTTGATTTGGTCCGATTTCTCCTTATAGTTGCTCGCCACTTGTTTCGATCGAGGGCTTCGTTGAGGACAAGTCTGAATAGTCGAAGATCTTCGTCGACATTGTTTCTCCATGACTTCTTGGATCGGCCGGCTGGTCTTCAACATGCCACGTTCATGGATTGCAATTGCCTTGTCCAACAGTTGTCATTCATTCAGGTGACATGCCCGAACCAACGCAGACGCCTTCTCCGTGCGACGTCGCCAATTTCCTCTACTCCGAGCCTTCTTCTCACTTCTTCATTTGAGCTTTGATCTTGAGAAGAGACAGCACACATCCAACGCGCCATTTTCATGTCGTTGACTTCAAGTCGCCTCACTGATTCCGCACATCTTCATATAAAACGAACAAAACACAAACGAAAGCTGAACTGAGCCCGAGTCAACTCGCATCGATAGGACAGGCAGCTATCACTGACAGATAAATTTTTCCTCTCAACTGTTCACGAAGCCGAGTTATCTCGGGCTACTGGAGTGTTCAAATTTCACGAATGCCCGAGTTAACTCGTTTTTAGCATGAAACACTTAATTCCACACTTTTGATGGTTCTACAATGTTTATGATTAATGTAAATCCGTATTCACTATCTATCACCGGATAAATGAGACCTACTACACTGAAAATCTATCTCATGAATGGCAGGATTCCCTTTTTGGAATGAATAGAAGTTATCGAAATATTCTCGAATAAAGTCGCAGCTCATCTGTGTGATATGATGCTTTCCAATATTCAAAGATAACCTTCAAAGCGTCTTTCTGTTGTACCGTACTTCCGTCATCGCCAAACGCTTCGAGACTTGAAAGATTTTAGATCATTCCTCTGATTCCGCTTTACCCTTTCACATGCATCTGATTTACTCATTATCTTGATTTAAGCAGGATCATATTGCTTAGGATTTGAACAAAATCATGGTCAGTGGTTTGATGATATGTAATGATTATGCTTGGCATCAAGTTTTTCATTGAATTTCTCTGAAAAGAGTGCATGTTGGGCATAAATTCAGCATCTCGAAAGTAATGGATGTTTCAATGTTTAGCTAAAGTTCTTCAGAGACAGGGAGAACAACCTTAAATAGTTCAGCTACTGCGCACAAATCAGGGCGACGAGTTACCTCTCGCTCAGTTTCTGATGATACTACGCGGTCGTTGATATTATATTGTCTTGCTGTCTCGATACGAGTTAACTCGGGCTCAGTGAAATTCGATAGGTATATGTAATAAACACAGCATCCAATGGGTCAAGCACACGCATATTTGCATAGATTAGGTAACGACTAGCGATAATATTAAAGTTTTGAATATATTGTCTTGGCTATTTTTCATTATTTGATTGTAGTTGGAAAGAGCCAATATAGAATGATGGTGGTTTATGGTGATAGATGATCTAGTCAGGTCATCATTAAGATGCTATAGGTACTATGTAACCCAATACTACCTGTTCCATAGCCCTTCCCCCTTTTGTATTCAATATTATGTTATTATGACATAGACGTCGGTGTGAATTTTAAATTTCATACTAGACGATATTTCCTTCCTTTTTACCTGAAGATAGTTAACGGATGTTAACTGAAATTAATTGTAAGAAGTAAGAAAAAGAAAATAAAACCACCATTATTCTATATTGGCTCTTTCCAACTGCAATCAGGTAATATTAAAAACTAAACACTGTTCTTCAAATGCAACTGTGCACATATTTCCAAGAGGCATGAATTTGCACAGCTTGTGAATTGAATTGATTACAATTTGATGATGACATCGTGATAGATGATCCGCTGTGTGAAATATTGCTCAAATCATGTTTCTATGACATTTCGTTTTCACGGTTTAGCTTCAACGCCAACTCAAGGATAGTTCTAACTTTATAATATTTTTTCATTTACAGGTGTAATTGCATGTCACTTGGAGACCGCTTCCTCAAAGCTGTAATGGGGAACGCGGTGCGCATTCAAAATGAAATGTCCAAAGTTGTCAAATCAGATGTCCCAAGCAATTGTACCGCCTGTAACGTGCATTTTAACGTAATTCAGCATCGACGAAGACAATGTTCGAAATGCAAAGGCTACTTCTGCAGTTCATGTCTCATCAGGGTGCCCACAAATACGAATCCAAATGGATCCATTTTCATTGGAGATCAGGAATCTCGCATTTGCAACAGATGCAGAGTTTTTTCTAAAGAGAATTTATCTTGGGATGAATTGATGCAACTAAAAGTAAGTTGTTTGAGCATAATCATTATGCGTTGATTCGGCATGATAGGTATATATATACACGTACATGTATTTGACATGATTTTCGACTTTTTTTAAATATACGAGTATAGGCACATTAAATTGGAGTATTCATTAATCAGGATGTCCGTTAAGCGATGTAAAGGTATCAAAATCACAATTTTTGGTGGCATTAGTGAAATTAGTGAAATGTAGAATACTAGCAAATAAAATTCAAGCTAAGCTCGTGTGTGATTTGTTGGCAGATCATTTTACTAACCTGTCTAGCAGACATTCGAGCTAGTTATATTAGAATTTGAATACACCTGAAGGCACTATTCATCAATTATCACGAACCATTCACTATATTCACCAATTTTCCTCTGGAAGATAATATGGTGGATCTGCATCCTAGATTTTCAGATTCATACAAAACTGAAAATCGTATTTTTGTCTATTCCAAAATCCGTTTGATATGACCCTGATATGCCAATAGAACTACAGCTAGAGCTTAGATAGAATAAATAATTAATAAGTAAATTATTTGAGTTGTTATGAATATCTCTCGAAAGCCATCTCGTCGTCTGGCTTTGCGAGAGGTTATATCTGTACTGCCGTCTCGTTTAGTCATTAGGTGCATTTCATATTGAGCTATTTTTCATCATTCTATCCAGGTAAATACTTTGAAATTTACTTCAGCTTCGACAGCATTGAGTGCGCTTTTCTTTAGTGATAGTTATATTCATCCCCGAGTGTGCAGTTATCTCTTATTTGATATTGAAGTTTCCATTCAATTTCACTTATCGGCTATCCATTCAATAAAGCCCATGATTCAACAACTAATTTTTCAATCTGGATTTTCCCAAACGGCCTGAGTCACCGTATAATGTTCGCTTCAACTTCCTGCGTGAGTTGTTCCCGCTGACGTCGTGTGCACATTTCTCATTTTGGGCCTTCAGTTTATGAAATCAACGTCATAGTGTTCCCATATTCGCAACAGCAGCTTCTCTCCTCATATATTTCCCAGTCACAAACTTATCTTCCCTATGTACGCCGTTCGCGCTCTGAATGTGGGTCACTTGTGCGTGCGAGCGATTACAAGTGTGTCTACTCATTTGCGGTCAATGACTAAATCCTGTTGGTCGGCTAATCCCTCATCCTTCCCTTTTCGCTTTGATTGCCAATACGACTACATGGGATCCACTCAAAGGCGGCAGCATTTTCGTGAGGATCTCCTGAGATTACGTCAGCCCTGTGCTGATATCCCTAACATTACTAGACGGAAATTACGGTATTACAAAATTCTAACTGTACCGAAAACTAGTTCCGTTTCTTTCCCTTCTCTACCCAGTCAACCCAAGTCTGATGATACCGATCAGCCGATTCCCATTTGTCCAAAATGGAAACGAAGATCCAAAACTTTCAATGTTCCTTTCATCAACACATCACGCTCTAATCAGTACGATATCGTATCTCTGAAATGTTATTTGTGTAACGTTAGGTCAATGATCAATAAACTCCCCAATTTGCATTCCATTCTTCCATCAAAAGCTATGACATTTTAATGTTTACTGAATTCTGGTTGAGAGACCGTACACCTAATTCCATACTTTGTAATGGTCTCGAGTATAATACGTATCGTTGCGATAGACATGATGGTTATGGTGGAGTCATAATTTTTACTCGGACAAATTTGGCAGTTAATGAAGTATCTCTGGAGCGATTATCTAATAACCAGATAGTGTGTTTGGATCTATCATTTTCAAAAAGTGACCATCCATGACTAATTGCCGTTTATAATCCCCCTAAAGCCAAATCTGATTGTGTTTCTTCTTTCAAACGTCCAATTGAATTGGCTATGAATGTTAATCACTCCCTGGTAATATTTGGTGATTTCAACTTCCCGTCAATCAATTGGACTGTGCCCGAAAGTCTTGGTGATGCCGGGCATGACATATTCTTCGAAAAGGTTTATCGCAACGGTCTTGTCCAGTTGGTTGATGTTTCCACTCGCCATTTGTCAACTCTTGACTTTGTTCTCACTCGAGATCCATCTAATGTTCTTTGGCTGAAGGTGTCCGATCCTTTTCACTCTACATGTGACCATTCTGCTGTTCTTCTTACAATCCAAGTTAACGTGAGGAGTGCTTATAAACTATATCTCAAAGATGTACAGGGAAGCAAGGGTTTTACGATTTTCGGAATAAGGATTTTGATGGTATGAGAGCCTTTTTATAATCTGTTCCGTGGCATTCTTTCAAGTTCTCTCTCGAGTGCTCCTCTGAACATGTTGACCCAGCCCAATCAATCAACGATATGTGGGACTTCTTTCTTTGTGTCATGGTTGACGCCATTAATAAATATAATCCTCAACGTGCTGTGACGAACAATGCCTCCAAGAAACCTAAAGTATTGAGAAAATTACTGCACAAGAAAAGACATTGATACAAAAGAGACAAATCAATGTATCAAATATACGCTAAAGAGTATGATCGCGAAGTAAGAAGACTAATCATTGAAAAAGAATCCGACACTATAAAAAGCAGAAACCTGAATTCCTTTTATTCCTACATCAGTAAAAAGCATAGAAATACCAACAGTATACCGACTCTCAACAGTGAATATGATGAGTCTGTCAGCAATGGATTTGATAAAGCAAATGTTATGGGCAGGTACTTTTCATCCGTTTTTTCTAAAGATAATAACGATTTTCCAATTTTTCCATCCAGAACCGCTGGTCAGTGTTCCCTCAGTATGGTAGAATTTCCCATATCTGAAATCTCGAAAGCTTTGATGAATTTGAGCCCAAAACTTTACAAAATACAGATTCTTACCGGCCTACCTATTAAAGGAAGTTGCACTCGAAATTTAACCTTTTCTTGCAATGCCATTTGAGAAGTCATTGTTGTGTGGTTTCATTCCTGATATCTGGAAACACGCGTTGGGTTTTCCTGCATACAGACGCAAAGATCAACCATCCTCTCCCTCTGATTACAGACCTATTTCCCTCACCTCACATGTTTCTCAAAGTTCCTCAAAGTAATGGAACGCTTAATTGCTAACAAAATGTTTGAATACCTTAATAGAAATGCGTTGAGAAATGATAATCAATTTGGCTTCCCAAAATGGAGATCGACTACCTCCCTTCTCTTACAATCTGCATCTTACTGGATCGAATCTCTAATAAATGGTAAAAGGATGGACTGTGTATACATCGACATGACCCGAGCCATCGATTCTGTTGTGCATAGGAAATTGATTCATAAAACTGCAAGGTTATGAATTCAGTTATGAGCTTCTCAACTGGATTTCAATGTTTTTAAATGATCGATCTCAGGCTGTCGTGGTGGATAATTTTGTTTCTAATACCCTCCCTGTGGTAAGTGTGGTTCCCCAAGGTACTGTGCTTGGACCTCTGCTTTTCCTAGTGTGTGTAAATGATATTTTTGAATGTTTCGAATCAAGCACATTTGTGAAGTAATTTGCTGATAATTCCAAATTCTATCATTCCTGTGATGATACCAGTACTCCTGCGTTCATTAATGGTCTAAAAAATTTTGAGATTTGGTGTCGTACGTGGCAACTATATTTAGCCATTGATAAATGCTGTGTATTGTCTATTGGAAAAAGATTTTGCGAAGCCGTTCCTTACGTATTGAATGATGTTACCTTAAGATCTGTCAATTCAGTCAACGATTTGAGAATCCTCATTTCATTGGACCTAAAGTTTAGTTCTCATTGTGATAGAATTTCTATCAAAGCCTATTCTCGTGCCTACTTCCTTCTGAAAGGTTTTGCGTCATCTAATGTCGATCTGATGATCCACGGCTACAAACACTTTGTTCGTCCTATTCTTGAGACCAATTCTCAAATATTCAGTCCATATTTAAAACGTGACATCGATCGACTTGAACGTGTGCAGATTTATCTTACTCGACAAGTTTGTAAAAGATGTGGCATTTCGTACATCGATTACGATCACCGACTAAAACTATTGTCTATTGCCCGCTTTGGAAGAAAAGAACTAGACCTTTGTTTCCTTTACAAAGCCTTCCACGATCTCATAGACTTCGACTTTGATAAATACGTTATTTCCGTCTCCTTTTCTCACTGTACACGTAGTTTTACCAATAATCCTCTTCAACTAGTTCTCCGTATTTTCCCAAAAAGTAAATTTTTGAGTAATTTATTTTTCTTTTGTGTTTTCAAGGTTTTAAAATTTAGATATTTTATATAAATAATTTCGATGCCACATAGTTATCACAAAGTGAACTACATCACGTACCATTATGCTATCCAGAGTTGGGACCGGTCGGGGCCGGTCCGGCGGCTGGTTCCAATCTTGATGCTATCAGACGATTTTTTCATGAATTCTATTTTCAGACATCGACAGTTTCCTGCCTCAATGATTTTTTTCTTAACTTGATGTAGGTTCGCTTGATTTCATTTCTTAGTAAGAACTCAAAAGATTTTCTTCATTCTGAGTGCATCTTAATGTAAATCTATCGTACTTATTTACAAGGAATGCCTCTACCCAGTTTACGGATCTAGGACCACAGCTTGAGTTGGAATGAGATATGCAATAATAAACGCAATGCCAACTACATTTATTCCGAAAGTTGTTTTAGAAATTTGGACAAACCATCATTGTTTCGTTCCAGACGATAGTAGGAGTGAAACATGATCAAAGTGGTAGTGAATGGGCTGGGAATGTGTGTATTGATTTCATTGGCACATATCATTGCATATCGTTACAGGGATGAATAGTGTCCATCTCTACTTACTTACTTACTTCGTCGTTTTTCGTCCTTGTCCCCGTTGAACGGGGTTAGACGGTTGCTGCCTACTGATGGCGCGCCTCCACTCTTGTTGATCGCAGACCATTGATGGATTCAGGTCCAGAGGGTCTTATCTTAATCGCTCTCACTTCGAACTGATTATTGGACATCTGCTGATACTAGATGTATTGTGTTCGCAATCCATGCGAGCATGATGTGATTTTTCAGCAGGGCTCACCACGGTCTGGAAAAAATGTAGTTACGTAGTTAAAATGTAGTGTTGGAAAAATGTATTTATTGATATTTTGTATTGAATTTTAGCATTTTTATGAAATGCTTTGATTTAACTCCCTGAAATCAAAATGCAATCCAATTTTGTTCATACTAGCTTCTTAAGGACTATAAGGAGAAAACAAAAATCAAGTTTACTAAGAATTCTATCGAGCTAATCAAAAGATATAGATATGCAATAGCAGAAGGCGGAAGGACCATGATTCAATAGTAGAAATAAGAATAGAACTCTTCCGAGTGAATAACTGCCGATGTTGTTACAAATATAAAATTTACAAAAGTATAGTTATATATAGTTATATCAGTATATTTATATACTTCATTTGTCAGAACTGCCACGACTAAGCGTCTGGACGTGAAACGTCGGCATATTTTTACTGCTGTAAATTATAAAAACAACATCGGCAGTTTTCGCTCGGGAGAGCTTCTTCTTATTTCCACTATTGAAAAGACATTGACATTTATTGATACTTCATATTTATTTTTAGGCATTTTAAGTCACTCAAATAAAATGCAATTGAATTTTATTCATTTAACTATGTGAGGAGGAACCTTTATGCAAAAAGGAACTTTCATGTAAATAAAATGTACTCAAATAAAATGCAACTGAAATTTGTTCATTTAACCATGTAAAGAGGAATTTTGTGTAGGAAAAGGAAAAAAGTCAGTTGACGAGTATATTCAGCGAGATAATCTGACAATTATCAATCATTGATTTTAAAATTTTAATAGCAGCTTGCTTTCATCTATACAGCCTCACTGAGAGTATTAGCAATAAGTCAATGATTTTTTGTTGCATTTGGAGGAAATATTCTTTAATCATTCAATCAAAAATTGTTCCTTGAACAATATATTTATTTAAGGAAGGCCTTTGATGTCATAAACGCTATTTAATTGGTCGTATCCACACTGAAACGCTTTAGTTGTTAAACAGGAAAACAAAGACAAGTAAAAGTAGGATACTCATCTACCATTAGTTGTATAATATCAGACATCAGACTAATGCATAATATCCTTGATCAGTTGTATATATCAAGGATGTGCAGGATTATGCTTCAAAGATATTTCATTATTTAAGACGAATTGCAACACCTGCACTATAACGAAAAAATTCAATGTTTTCTGTTGAATTCACCAACCGATTTTAATAACGCATCGGAATACGTAGGACTATCTATATTTTCACAAGTCGCATAGTTTACAAATTCTGGAAAGCTGTGTGAACCCTTTCGGAGGCTTGCTCTTAATAAGAGCCAAATCCTGTGTTTACGTTTTCGTAAAAGTCACCCACATTTTCAGTAACTGTATGCATCTAGGTAAGCAGATTATTATCAACAGGAATGTTGTCCTTCATAGTAGCATAGATCGCACTCGTTAACTATGCAAGTTGATCACTAATTCGTCCGTATTTACGTGTACATAATAACAAAGAAGGCTTTCATTGTCGTCAGCCAAAGACTGCTCTCTACACTCACTTATCAATGTGTGCCGCATTCGAGTGTATTGTATTCGATAAAGTGAAGATCGCACACTGATACAGAGACCTGCTGCAAAGATATGCGGCGCCACGCCAATCAGCTGGTGCCGGAGCACGAGTGAAGTTGATGATAAGAAAAACAACAAAAACAAATGAAAATGAAAAGCGGATACATTCCCCAACTCCACGAACAGCTCAACCAAGTTGGATCGGTACTAAAACAACTTTTTGTGCAAATTTCGATCTGATTGATATTTTGCTGCTTAGTTTCAATTACAAATAACTCATTTTATCTGATATCTTAGTCGCTGCAAATTGGAGAGAAGTATTTCAAGCATGCAGTATAATGAATTCAGCTAGGAATTCCTTCCGCATTCATCAATTCAATTCGAACTTCGAATTTTTTTGTAACATGAAAATAAAACCTTCTAAAAATGCTTCTCCGATGCATGTAATGATGCTGAGAAAAAATGTGAATAGAGTGATGAAAATTAGATGATTGAAGTTTATAGTAAATTGTATGAGGCCACGAAGTCTAAATTCCGGCGACCTCAGAATTTCGGAATCTCATAATGAATACTGCGTATCGTCCGTATCCTGTTGTTGCTCCTCTTTATAAAATGTACGCTATCCTAGCATTCCAGTGGCCAGCGATGCGTCCGACCGATTTTTCATCCACAGATCTGGTAACATTGTTATTTTCTAAGATATAAGCTTGAAGCCGAGCAATGTCAAAATGTTGACTTCATTGCATAGCAATTTGTAAATAACGGTGACATTGTTCGAATCCTTCTACATTTTTTATGTGCTCTGGATATTTAAAAGGAAGACTTAAAAATGAACTCCGTGGCACAGTGGTTGCATTCTTGGTCTAGTGATCTTTTGGTCCGGAGGTCGAGCCCCATGTCATTGGAAGTCGGCAGGAAAGTCATCCGGACAAAAGGTACCACAACGCTTCAAGTCTGACCATGTCAGCACCTTCCAAGGCACCAGTATGGGGGAGTAGTGACCATAAAGCTTCAATTTTCATTTTTATTCCTTTGTTGTAAATCGGCCTTTTCTTCGAAAAATCAACTGAAAACCCCATATTTTGTCCGCCACTGATATAGTAATTTAATCATTGCAACTTTTCGCCATTTTTGGTGTCTGTCGTTTAATAATTTCTGTCGTCATCTACACGTAGCTTTAAAGAATTCCATTCGAAACCTCATAGAGACGTACGGGCTAAGTATGCTTTGTGTCACATTCACAGTGTTCTCATTTTCAATAAGAATGAAATTAGTCTGAGTTATAATGTCATTATATTTTCTTAGAAATATCTCGTATTTCGATGGAAGAGAAGATGGATTTTGATAGATTCAAATAAAAATTCATTATTTACAAGATACTTCAACAAATCATCAATAAATTGGCAATTATGACACGAATTTTTGACTTTTTATAATTACGATATCCTCTCAATTTCTTTTGAAAATCGCTTATGAATGTTAATTTATTCCAACTTTTTTCATATTGCTAAGGCCATATTTTTAAGGAATTGCAGTATATCAAACTTTCCGAAATTTCCCTTTATCAGAAAAATAAATAAATGAGTGTATCATAAATTAATGCATTAATTCGTATGAAGTGAATGATCGTGTTTGGTGTGTTTTATGGCATCTATTAGATGTTATGGCAGTTTTATTTCCTCCCTTTATCTTACGCTATACGGTAGTACAGATGTGCTGTGCAACATTGATAAAATTCCTCTAAACAATTTTTCAGTGTCGATGTTTTGATTTCAGAATTTCTCCATCATATGTTTTAATAACACTTGCATGATGTTTTCGGCTACTCTCTATTATTCATGTTTGAAGAAGGCATATCGTTAACGTTTTGTGCTGATTTTCTTTCTAAATCGCTGTAATCTTGGTCTGACTATAGTGAATCAAAAAAATGGACTAATGCAGTTCACATAATGGATATCTTAACTTATGCAATTAGCTAGTAACGACTCAATGCACAAAGGAACAGAAGAAAACAAGCTCTAGTGAAATCGCAAGTTCCACTAGCAGGTCAAATAACATGTCCTGTAATTGCTTTAGATAGTAATCATGTTAAAGGAATACTTGTTCAACTTTAATCTATGGTCAATGACTCCAGAAAATCATGTTAGCACCTCATGCATCACAATTTATCCGTTGGAAATGCATGTGATTTTCCTTTCCGAGATATTTATGACAGAAAAACGATCTGATACTCCAGACGTGAAGTATTGTAGTAGTCAGGAAGTGTACAATGCTGTATGAAAGTTTCAGGTACGACCTAGTTCCCTGCACAAGAAGCTGTAGACCTCTGTTCTTCGAACCTTAAAGCGTGATTACTTAACGGTTGGTGAAGGAACATAAAATACGTTTTAGAAATGCAACACTCTGATCGGCGACAATATGCTGCTACTAAACTTGCTTAAATAGCGCCTTCCTATGAAAACTGTTCAAGTTGATAGTGTCCAATATTGGCATGGGCTGACCGAATTTCGTCTTCGTTTCATTAATGCACTCTCATGGGAATTTCAGATGTCCTTAATCATTCGTTAACATATGGTTATTCATGATAAATATCATGCTTGACATTTTCTTGCTGTTTATGAGTAGTGAGTCCGTGGCAAAATCAAGGCCAAAATGTGCAACGATGAGTCACCCCCCCTCTGGAGAGAGGAAGGAGAGGGTCAAGGATGTGCTGGGAGGAATGGGTCCGAGAAGAGGAAACCGTTCCCTCCCCCCCCCACCTCTGGAAGGAAGGAAGGAGGAACATGCATGAATTTGCCGTGAATATAGTATTCTCTCTCTCTCTCCTGTGAGGCAAGGGTTGGAATCTAGGAACGACAGAGTTAGAAAAAGGTAGGTTTTGGACGTTTTGGGATGAGAAAGGCCCTGTTTCGGCATGAAGGAGGCTCGGATAGACAAACGGAGGGCAGATTCGGATTCTACGTGAAATTTTGGGTTAGGGAGGTTGTTTCCAGTTCAATCGGAGAGAAAAAGTGCTGACCCCCTCGGGACGAGACTTCCAACTTTGGTTCTAGAGATGGTAGAAAGTCGTGTAATAGCGCGTTTGAAAGCTTAGAGTGAGACGAATTCAGTGGAAGAAACGGTATGTCTCTACGTTCGTTCGTTGAAGTGTGAGAGTGACTTTAAGATTTTTGACCATCAGCGAAAAAGAGAGAGTTAGAATTTTCACGAAAATGGCTCTAGCGGATAAGCGAAGCATCGTATGAGAAAACTGAGTCCAGATTTGGATTCAGCGGGAAAATTCTGCATCTAGAGGGTGGGTTTCATGTGAATCGGAGGGAAAAAGTCAAAATTTTCTTCACACTGGGTTTCAACACGGGATTTTTTCGTGAAAATGTTAAATGGTGGCCTACTTTAGTGACGACTCACTCAGGAATGTAAGTGAATGAAGAGCTCGGGTTTATTTTAGGGGCACGACCGCACTTTGTTCTCTGGGATCCTATCTTTTCAGATGTGTGGAAGGTTTCGTTTCCAAATGAGAGCATGTTTAAAATCGAATTTTTGCGCATTTTCCAAGATTTTGGAACCTTTTTTCAACTCGGCTTCTGGTAATCGTCGAGGGATGGCTTAAATGAAAGGTGAGAGCGAGAAAACGTGACTGTCAAAATTTGAAGTCAATCGGAGCACTAGAACCGGAGATAGAAGTGTTTAAAGTTTTGGATGATTGAGATTACGTCATCAGCTGATCGCCACAAACTATATAAGCTGGGAACCGAATGAGACATTTCATTAAGACGAGAGAGATTGTCAAAGGTAGGTCGTCTCTCTGAGCTCCGATGATAGCATCGGAAATTCCAAATTTCAGGGAAGGTGTCAGATTTAAAGGTTGGCCAGGAGATGGCCTTAGTCTCCAGGCCATAAAAGACTCCAAAACTTTAAAGGCTTGTAACTTTGCTTCTACAAGTCCTTTTGACTTGATTCAAAAAAATTCGATAGCTATTGATCAGACCTATATTTACAGACTACTTACAAAATTTATAGTACTAAATGCTGAAAATTTTGAATTCATTATTTTTGGAGGTTTTCTGGGGTTTTCGACCCTGCTGAAGTCAATGAAAGGATGTGTCATGATGTCTGAGCCAGTCTTTACATGATACAAGCGGCTTTTCACTGAAAGCGAGCATGGCACGGAGAGTTTTGCTGTAATATTCCAATGACAGGGTGTTCCTTCGGGACGGCGGATGATGCCGTAGTGATAAGTGTGGCAAGGGAGTGTGTCATATTTTAGACCGAAGCCTCTGGGGCAACTCATGTTGGGCATTTGACTCAGTTCTCAACGTAGCACTTTGAACGCCAATCGGTTGAGTCTTAGCTATCTTGTCATGGGTGGCTACTAATCATCTCCATTGCAAAACGCTTGTGAATCATGGCTTGCTATCAAGCTGGTCAGGGCAACGACTTGGGATGTTTCCTCTTGTAAACAACTCCCGGTTTTTATGTCAAAATCGGGGCCCGGATACCAACACAGTGACATGACGCACGCTCTGTCCGCCCGAGGTTGGATTTGTGGGTCGAGGCCTTGGAGCTGGGATAAGATCGCCTCTGAGTAATGCCTGTAACGGATTTAAGAGCTTAACACCTAAAGGGTTGCTGGCTTGCTATCAGGCCTTTGTGAAATCTCGTCTGGCCTCAGTAACTCAGGGTTGGTGACGTCTATCGTTTGTCATTGTAACTTGGTAGAAATGAGAGGGTTACTGCAGGCATTGACGTCAAACCTTTTCGCGTCATAGGGTAACCAGTCTTTGTGTTGGGAGTTGGTTACTGAAAGCATAGTGACTGCCGATGTCCATAGTTGGTAAAACCGCTGTTTTCATGTCAAACGCATGGCCAAATAAGGAAGGTCTGAATCATGGCTTTGTACTCACTGGGTATATAAACCATTGCCTCTCTTTCATTTTTATTTTATACTTTATCATGCAGACACCAAACACGTTAGTCAGCTCTCCTGACAAGCTTCGGTTAAAGCCGAGAAATTTATTTAAAGAGTTTTCGCAGATGGAAGAGCAAGAGAGATTGTGGAACAATCTTGCTCGAATTGGTTCATCAGCTGCCGATGATGATACCGATTCAACAGAGTGGGGGTATATACCGCCCTCTGACAGTCGGATGGTAGTAGAGGAGGTCGATGCCGCTGACATAGAGAGATTAAGAGTCTCTCTCAGCAGGATCGGCCAGTCCCGCCCAAGTTAGATGATTGTCTTTTTTATAAACATGAGATCAACTTTCATACATACAACACATTCTTTCATCACCCTTCGTCGGGAACGACCCATGAGCCCTCTTAAGGGCTACCTTCTAATGCAGCTAAAGCGGTCCCAAGCCCGCCACATATCTTCGGATATGGAATGCAGAGGGGAAGAATAAATGATGAAATGGAATGAATTGGAAGGGACATTCATGCGCCACACGCAACACACCAGACTTCTCTCTTCGCTAGTGAACAAGCTCTTGTTAGTGTAGTTAGAAAGTTTATGATGTTGTACAAAAGTTTTTGCTGCGACACAGGTTGATAAAGTGATAATGCAGTCTTCATCTAAATTAGAATCATTCTGATTGGTTGTTGAGGAATTCATTGTTGCAAAACATATAAAAGTCAGAAAATTGAAGCACTCATTCTCATCTATCTCATGATGGAAGGTACATCTCCCGCCTTAGAGATCTTCAACAAGATCTTTGAAGGAGTTGACGAGTGGGATGAAGAGTGCGATCAGAAAGAGACTTGTGATAACGGCAAGATTGTGCAAGTTGTGTGGAGTAATGGTGATTTTACACCAAAAACAACGCGCGTGAGAAGAGCGCCCGATGCCCCAAAACGACCAAGGTGCTTCAAAGTCTACAATGACTTGCAGGTTATTCCACTTGACATTTCCTCGCTGTAAAGTATATGTGCTTCAATTATAAATAAACCTACATACTACATGTCTTTGTTTTGCAATGTATTTATCTAGAAATGGAAATAAATGGAGGAATTTAGATACAGGGTTAGTTAACACATTTATTATCGGTCTACTTTTCTATCAAAAGAGATCGCATCATTAGAGAAGATAGAAAATGATTTTGTATACGTGATGTGTAAGAGTGACCTCCCATTTCCTCCCTTCATCATTTGGCCTCAATGATAGAGACAGTTCTTAAAAGAACTCATGGCTCATTCTCAGATAACGTTGCTTCAATTGATTCACCTAATATCATTTTTCATATGTTGAATGATTTCTAGTAACTATGTTAAGTGTCTAGATGATAGGATATCTTATTCTAACAATAGCTCCCAATCGACTATATGCTTACTCGATGATCATTTCGAAGCCATGTAGTTTATATGAAGGAAAAACAACACTGTCATGATACACATTTATTAAAAAGAAATAAAAGCAATACGCTTTGTAATAAGACGGTACATTACGTCTACCAAGTCAAGCCTTCTTGATTGCGGGGCTGACTAGAAGGAGAGAAGAGGTCTAGCCGGCTCCGGACAGTCTCAACACACCGCTCCATCATAACGTCCTTTGGAGACAACTCAGGAAGGATTGTATCAGTACTGTCCTCTTCATTGCTCACTATTTCATCATGGGAAATGATGATGATGGTTTCCTCATCCAACTGTAGCGGCTCGACCTCACCATCGTAAATAGTTTTCACTTGCCTCTTGCGTGGGGCATTGGGCATGAGTAGGGCATAGGTATTCGGTGGTGTATTCATTTTAATGATATTATGAGGTAATGGTCATTGCACCGCTCTTATATAGATTCTCTCTCCCTGCTTCGCGCTCTCTCATTGGACGACAGCCATTTATCAATCACAATGCATCATTCTCATATATAAAGAAGAGTGTCTTGCATTTCACTATCATAGTCATGTCCAATACAGAGGAAACATTCACACCTCTTGCTAGCTCAACTCCTACGAAGAAGGAAGTTGAGAGAAGGTTTCAACAAAAAGAGGAAGAGAGACAAATGATTGAAGGCTGCAAGCACCTCACTCTAAAAACGGTTGAGAGTGAGCCTTTCTTAAACGAGGCTGACTTTCAGGAGTGAAAAGCCCTGATGAGACCAGAGAATGCCCCAAACGGTCTTTATGAGACCACGGCCTTAACGGCCACCTAATCAAGAAAGAAAAGACATTGACTGCGCCACACGCAACATACAAATTTAATGATTTGATGTTATCTGACGAAAATGAAGTGTTAAGACAGTACGACCACCAATGAATTGAATAGGATTACCACTATCATCATAGATACCAAATTTGCAATGGGATAATCGTGATACATTGACTGGAATGTATACCTTGTTCAGGAACTCCCTGTGCATGGTCACACCAAAGTCGCCACTGTCAATAGGAATATATCTTAAAAGGGGAACCATTTGACCACCAACTTGTGTTGAATGGATAAAGTTAGTGTAAATGTAAAAGTGATTGATATTCATATCGAGCAAGGATGTTGAGCCACAGTACTTCTCGTCGTAGAATATGTCACGTTTGAATCCTAAAATCTTTGTTAACTCTTTTGAAATGTGAATGACCGTTTTACCATGTACACTGATACAGAATGTATTTGCTTTAGGATCATAGTCAAAATGATGAGTTTAATGATTAACTCAAAATGATTTGATACACCCTTGTTCAAGTATGTACAAACATCATAGCCATTGCTATAATGCTTTGGAGGTATCGGTAACTTTTCATTTGGCTTCCATGTAAGACTGGGACGTAAAACAGGGTCTGTGCGTTTGAAATAAAGGACCATTCGACAATCGGATTGCTGTTCAGATGTTATTTTCACATTCCCCCATTCATGGTGTGACCATAAGACGTCTGTATTCAAAGAGAGCAAATCGCAAAATTTAGAATTGATGTGAACAAATCCAATGTGTGAATGCTGATAATCATTTCGGAAATCAATCATTGCTTTATTGCGTGCTCGAGTGATGGACATAGATAATCCATTTATTTCATTTACCTGTTTGATCAAGTCATCAACAGTACCAGATTTAAAAAGCACAAAGCGCTCATGCATGCGATCAAGGGGAAGTAGGGTAATATTACATTTTTTCCTGTGCCAATGTGGATATTTCCTAATCTGCTTTGATACTTTCATGGACACTTGAGCTCTCAAAGGGAAGGCACCGCCTCCTTTTACTTCTGAAAATTTTGTGATAGGTAGAAAGAAACGTGATTTAAGATTCAATATCCTTTGCAGAGGTCCACTCACATGAAATCCATGGGAAATAGTTGTCGGTCTCATGTAGAGGGTAACTTTATGTAGATTTGGATCCATCTACCAGAACCATAGATCCTTTCCCAAATCATTCATAACATTCAATAGGCGTTGAATTTTCGTATAATTGTATGATTGCTCTAAACGATGACGGAATGATGGGTTTGTAGGTTGTTTCCATTTCAGTGGTGAAGCATTTTTAGCAATGGGTATGTATCTGCAGTGGTAATTAAAGTAGGGCCATTTACAATCTCATCAACACCTCGCTTTCCCCGACTGGTGTTTACTGTAGGAATAGAATTCCACTCTGCTGCATGCTCATTCAAGTTGTAGGTATGTACTTTATCATTTCGCTCTAGTTTTGGAAAGTACAGGTCTTGCAATGGTTCTTATATTATTCACATGGCTTAAATGTTGCAGGGCTACTTCCCAATCACCATTTAAGTCAATCGGCTGTGTCAAATCAGTCTCAAACTCGGCAGCTGTATTTTCATATCGCTCAGGTTGAGCATTACTGGGAAACACTGCTGTAAACTCCATGTTAAAGTATCAACATAAAGCGTCGTTTGCTTAGGCGTTATGTTGCATGACA
Organism: Prostheceraeus crozeri; assembly: GCA_907163375.1. Lineage (NCBI taxonomy): Eukaryota > Metazoa > Platyhelminthes > Polycladida > Euryleptidae > Prostheceraeus > Prostheceraeus crozeri. The sequence continues at coordinate 137,051 of CAJQUW010009291.1, forward strand.
TAACGAACTGCTGCTTTCAATCTGTTCACAGTAGGCACTTTCTGTCGTCCTAGGAATTTGGTTAAGAGTGATTGTCCTTTCACATAATGTACTCCCCTAAGTATATTGCGATAGTTGATGCAACCAAATATTACTTGATATCTTGGTCTTCTACGTTTAAAATCTGTATGGGTACGAAATATTTTACGTTCTATTGATGAGCTCACACGACAGCTATTTTTTTAATTCCATTGCAATGTGACGTACAGGATTGATCAAATCGATGCCGCCTACAGGCGATCACCTAAAGCCATGATCTGTTAACACCATTTCCCACGCATGACCCATTCGCTGACGTAAAATCAGAAGTTTGTAGGCATGATTTTGCCAAGGATCGGCTATGTCGGAATGAATTACATCTTCAATAGGTCTTGTTGCATGAATAGGTGATTTGATGAGACGAACTGCGTCATCTAATCCTCGTCCCGCTAATGTCACTATTGCAAATGATAATATGATGATGAATCTTAACATGGCTTCGTCCATTTCTTATGAATGCTTTGCTTAAACGAGAAGACTAAGCAAAAGTTTTGTTATGTCTGAAACTAACCATGATTGCCAAGCTGTCTTCTCAGTGTCACGTTACATGGAAGGCTCGACGCATTACCTTTTACGTTACTCATCGACAAGTTAAAATAAGTTTATCACCTTTTCAAATGGATACATACAATATTATGCATTTATACATATAATACATATATACATATAATACATATAATATTCATTACATATAATGCATCATTCAATGTACTATATCCCTCTAGGTGGACGTCTATTCATTATTCGACGAGATTTCATTGCTCTTCATGATCAATATGGTGTTATACATTTTACATCCTCAAGTTGGAACAAGTATAGAGAGCGTATACATCCTCGCATAATGACTTACCTTCAACAAACCAACACTCAAGCATGAGTGTGACAAGTGAACAATGTCTTCTTATCTCTACCTATTCATGTTTGATGACTAAATACAACATATTCAATCACATCATCTACTTTTCCATTGAAGTATAATAAAGAAAACAAATTTTAATCGTACATATTTATTGAAGGCTTTTATAAAAGTTACGAATGTGCTTTTCATTGACAAGGGTATCATGTGAAAAGTGTTCACAAATGTCATGTAAAGAGTCATGATGTAGTCGTTGCATTACAAAGTAGAGGGCATATGCTCCACATGTTGAAGACAAGGGATGTTGATAGGCCAAAGCATTGCAAATCCATTTTCGTGAATGACGGTTCATGAAACGTGTAACATAATCACAGTTTGGTAAGGCCAATGAATCAAAGATTTCACCGCAATAGTCTTTATCAATAAATAAAACTTTCCAGTGTTTGCCGGGTGAGTGTGCTGTATCAGTATTCATGATAATGAATGAGGGTGGTTTTGGTAAAACTGTGGGCATATTATTAATGGAAAACACACCTCGAAATGCTGCAACAGTGCGTTCATCACCATGTTCTTGAACGACTCTCTCTAGCTCTGCATCAGATAACCAACTCATTAACTTGTATAAGAAGCGGAAACGTCACGTAGCCTGTTAATTCGAATGGTGGAATCGAACACAGCATAGATGAGTACATTGACTATTTTCGTCAAATCTTTTTCAAAAAAGAATTCTAGTTTAAGACCCTTCGTGGCAGTGCCCGGACGATAAGAAGCACCTGCTTCATTGTTTGCTGTCAAATCAAATGCATAAAGTGTATAACCTTTAGCAAATTCATCATAGGTCAAACCATTGGTGTCATCAGTATTCCAGTATTTAAATGTCTCCATAGTATTTTGATATGAGCGAGAATAATGTCCATTAGCGAAGTCTGGGCAAAAAGGAGTACCAGGAATGCAATCAGTATTGATTTCGATTTGATTTAAACCAAAGTGTTCAAAGTTGAGGGGATTCTTCGATATATTACCATTGTATTTGCAATCAATCCCACAATGATCATTTTTGGTGATTGCATAGGAAACAAACTATCTTTAACAAAGCTCTTTTGCGCATGAGGAATGGTGAAACTATGGATCTCAGTATGATTTACATCATAAAGAGCATCATACTTCTTCAAGCTCATCTCGTGACCATTAATCACCGAAGGATTCACTGTCATTCGTCGCACATGAAGTCTATCACTTTCAAACACAATCTTAAATTCAGTCTTTGCTCCATCAGTATTCAATACAAATTTAGGATCGTTCGGCAAGAGATGAACTCACATGTCTACTTTTGACGTTAAGAAACGTGATTGACGGAAAAAGTCCAAGTATAGGGGACCATATAATTCACACACCCTACTTTCTGCAGTCCACTTTTCACGAGTGACAAATCCCTTGTTTTTGTCACTATCAAATTTACCAGCTTCATCTTTACACCAACCCATAACAGCCATGTGACTCTTTTGTGCTTGTGGCTGGAACTGCATGACTGTTGAAAAATAACCGAGATAGGATAACTGTGTTGACCACCTTCAATTCGAGTTTCACCAATGATCAATGATACATCCTTGAAGAGCGTTGCTATTGCCAAGTTATTCACGGCTACTTTGTCCTTGTCGTCCAGGTTTGTACCGTCCTTATTTACTATCTTAAACTTAACATGTAGATTGATGTCATTTACATCGATGTACTCAGCATCATTTCCTGGTATTAAAAACTCAATGACACTACCGGAATAGATATTTGTCTGTGGATAACGAATGGATACATAATTTCTAATGATATCCGTCTGTATAGGTGTTCTATCAAATAAGCAAAGGGATGAGGTTTTATATTCCATATTTAAAACAGTCCACGTCGTCTATGTTTGGAAGGAAGTATACGAGATGCTCTTCGCTTACGTTTGCCTGAAGTAGAGAGTGGATTGATATGACTGATGACAGACCTGATACCAGCCTTACCGACATTCTTCAAACGCTGTATTCCATGACGCTTTAGCGATTCACGAATCGGCAATCTTCCTGAAAGCGCATCACTTGCTACATCTGCTGCTAATCCTACAGCTTCCTTTAAAGCTGATTTTCCCACATTTGCGAAAGTGGGAAGCATCATACCTTTGACAGCACCCAATAGACTACCCCCTTTTTGACGTCTCGATCCAGCATAAATGGGAAAGCCAGCTCCATGACTAGCATAGGAGGGAGCATAATAAAACGTAGCAGTTTGATCCATAGGTATTTATTTATTTATATTTACAGAATTCATTGCTTTGCTTAGGAACGTTGACTAACACGATAAAGGTCAGAATGACGAATCCAACTGTTCATTGAATTTGGATAGCCAGCCCATTTCACCAGGCTCCACTTTTCCCCTTGTCGTATTTGGTGACGAAGTATCTTTTCAACCATGTAGTCACTATCTTTTTTGGTGATGAGCGTTATCTCATGACGACAAAAACTCCCTTCAATCTCTTCACCATGATAATCACGAAGCTTGTAGGTAGTGGGCTTGAATTTCTTGTTAACCTCAGAGACAGTAAATATTTCTTCCGTTCAATTGGGAAGATAACCTTTCGCAAACACGCTTTTCACCTTGGAAACGCGAACTTTGTCACCAACTTGAATGTCACGTTTACCTTGTGATGGTTGCTTACGTTTAGCATTGATTTCACGGATTGTATCCACAATGTCTGGAGTTATGTCAGCAGGTTTGTGACCAATCATACGATGAACAGAATGATTGTAAGCGTGTACAGTATCTTGTAATACATCCGTCCACTTTTGTGTTACTTTTGCAGTGAAATAGCGCCATAGACGAGTTTTCAGTGTACGATTAAAGCGTTCGACCACTGCAGCCTTGTATGCACTTTTCACAGTAAACAGCTCAACGTTGTGTTCGCGAAATAAAGCGCGCACATGTCTGTTTTCAAACTCTTTCCCTTGATCAGTCTGAATACGTGTGGGAATGCGTCCTTCACTGAAAATATTTTGGAAAGCCTCGGCCACTTCTTCACCACGCTTTGTCTTGAGTGGTTGAACCCAAGCATAACGGGAAAATAAGTCAATGACAGTTAGGAAAAAGCGATAGCCTTTATTCTTTTTAGCTAATAAAGAAACATCAGCCAAATCTGCTTGCCATTGTTCATCAATATCATGAACGATATAAGAACGGGTAAGATAACGTTTTCGAGCTTGTGTGTGCAATGTATATGCAGGTTGAGCTTTTAACCATCTCTTCACTTGTTTCTATGAATAAACACCTGCTTGTGACAACTTTTTCACTGAAGCATAACCTGCATAATGCTTTGGGTTATAGTAAATTGATTTCAGATGTTCATCCATCGTCTATTAAGAGGGATCGTTTATTTGCCTCAAAGTATCAGTCTTTTTCTCCGCTAGGGTTTGCGTTTGTGCTTGAGACCTGCTTTTGCTACTTTTTTGAGCCGTCTTGTATGAATCACTTTTACAACATGTACTTAAGCAGTTCAATGACACATGAATGTTTGGCAACTCTGAACATGGGATGCAACATAGCTTCTTCATATTAGAAGTCTGTGATAAAATCAAATGATGGATAACGTGTTGAAGGTTTTGGTATACGCTTCGGCAACTTCTCGGGTGTTTTCAAAGTTTGCTTGATTCTCTTTTTAGGTCTCTCTACACTTTGCAACTTTCTCTTCCTAGGTGTAGAATCATTTTCCATTTCCTGTAAGGTATCACGACTAAGAATTGCCTTTGGAACATTGAATTTCTTCATACTTTTTAAAAAGAACTCCCATCCTGTAGGTGTAAAGTGACGACGACGATCACGAACAGCATGATTAATTAAATCTTCCACTCTTGAGTCCCTAATGACTCCACCATCATCACCTACCACTTCACCTCGTTGAGTGATTTTCAAGTTGGGTTCGAGACTTCGATATAAGCTCAGTGCGCGATTGCGATAGGGTTTGGGTGAACCAAGCGAAAGATCATTGCGAATTTTTTCTTTCAATTGTTTCATTTCTTCTAAGGTAGAACTCTGCTTTATCAAACGATCACTTGTTCATATTGCTGATTAAGTTGTAACATTTGATTTGCCCAAGGTTGTTGAACACTCTGCATTGTAGTCAGATGTATATATTCTTCTTGTGGAATAGCAATCATGCGTTGAAAACCACTCATAACAATTTATATATGATCATGGGCTTCTCAAAGAGATGACTGCGTAAGCGATAATCCTTAGGACACTCCTGGGTAAAGTCCAAAAATAAATAATTATAGGGTTTTTCCGTAGCAGCCTCAAATACTTCAATTAAGGCTTTTGACTTGCGAGGAAGAACTTGTCGAGATAGGAATTCAACTTGACTTTTATCGCGAGGATTTTTAAAGATGATGTAGTAATGCGTGTTTAGACTTCGAGTCCGTGCTTCCTTTCCACTTGGAAAAGGATTTTGCATAATAAAAATGATAAAGCATGGTTTGTGATGAGCAGCCTTGGTAAACATAGCAGTTACTTCTTGTGAGTTCTTACTCTCATTAAGTAAATCATCAAGAATGATAATATCATAGGGTTGAATATCAGCAGTGCTGATAATCCCCGGTTGAACCAAGTAACCCTTACCAACCAATTCACGATGTAAGTTATGTTGATAAATTCCATAGCACCAAACAACACGATTCGGTATGCAGTCAAAAATCTCATTACGACGCTCCAACAATTGCAGTGTTAAATGTGTCTTCCCACTATGAGAGGGTCCTACGATACACATAGTGCGATTACAGCGTAAACGGAAATCCATGTTGATTTTGATGAAAAGTCATACCATTTAACTTAGTATCTATCCATTAATGGCTTTATTCGCGAGAGCACCAGCTAATCCTCCCAAAGCAGGACCGGCAGCTGCCATGATGATAGGTGCTAAAAGTGGTAAGAAGCCACCGCGCTGTGATAATAGTTTGCGCTTTGTAGGAATTGATGTTTTTGGATTGCTCAAGGTGCGAAGAACTTTACCATGCCTGGCAATTGCATTGGCCTTTTTGCTATTTAATGTCATATAACGCATTTTTCGTATTTGCGCGCAGATTTTACGAATGAAGGCATTGTTTGCCAGCTTCATTGCCTCACATCGATGAGATGGTTTTAATTTTAATAAGCAACGAAGAGTGAGACCGAATTTTTTGTTAGCATTTGATTGACATATTTGTCTGCGCGAACGGTGAGAAGAACGACGTCTAGCCATTTTTACAGGTGGATGTTAGAGTGTTCTTTGCTGAAACACGACAGCAGCGTCGAAACATCACCGACGTAAACGCAATGAAATGGAGGAAGACATTGAGTGCAGCACTAGTAAAAAGCAATACACTGAGAACAGCCACAGTACCAGTGGGATAGTCAGAAGCAGATACATGTGTGGGTAGCTGTGATGTATCATTCAGTGAGGTACTATAGTTCAATGGAAACAGTTCAGCTGTGTCGTTTGCTGATATGTTATGAGCCAGACATGAACAATCTGTTTGTACGATGATGCTTGTAAAGTTTAATGCCTTTGCATCAATTGTGCTTAAGTGGAAAAGGCTTCCCATAAGCAACGTGTAGAATACATAACTCCAAGCAAGGTAATGAAAGAAGACCATGATGTAACAGTGATGAAAGTGTATTCGTAAACTGCTTTGGTTTACAATTACAAGATAGCATATAGTCAACATCTTCACAGTTTGCGTGAATGATGATAGCATTACTCAAACGATGTATCATCTCTCTACAATCACTGGATGATAATAGTTTTTCCAACACAAGAATCCACTGCCTTGTATAATCATGCTTTCTCTTTTCAATGAGGCGGTGATGCAGTGGTGTCATGGTCATAGATGACTGTTCTAAAATCGACAAGGATTGTATCAAAATCATTTATATACATTGACTGTTGAAATTATTTCTTGATCACAGATGGGACACAACACAGTTTCCAAAGGTACATAGCACGTAGAACAAATAACAGTATGACAACATGGTAAAAAGAGAAGGGACCGTTCCCCTTTAAAACACTCAACGCAGTTCCGTTCACATAATAATTTAAACGTCTCTTCTTCCAATTTCTTTCTGAAGTCACTTTTATTGGTAGAGCTACTTGACAAATCAGTTGCAAATGTCACTTTTCTTTTTCACTCTAGATCGCACCAATTTCATCCTCCTATTTTCACTATCATTACATTGCAGCATGGAAAAATCCTCTATCCATCTTCGATCCAAATGATGATTCATAGCATGCTCATCTAGATCCGTTAGTCTTTCAACTAAAGCGCCAGCTTTAATATTTTCATTTACATTTGTAACACTTTCTATAGCCATCAACGAATAACCAAGCTCTCTTGCTACAAACCATGAAGTTGGGAAACGAATGCAACTTTTCATCTTCAAATAATTTCAAATGATGATGAGTGTCAGGAATGGACACTCAGTTGAATATGCTTGATATGACTTGTACACCTTTCACAGTATTGATGACTCAGTGTAATCTAATACTTTGCTTTCACAAACATGTGTCACGGTAAAACTATTTGACTACATTATCACTTCATCAACCTGTGTTGCAGTAAAACTTTTGTACAACATGATAAACTTTACTTTCATTTCATCAATTTTTCACCCATCCTCTGAGTAATACGGGCTTGGAACCGTCATGAAAGCAAATGACTTTCAGGCCTCATTATGGGTAGCCTCGTAAAGGCTCATGGATCATTCACGGAAAAAGGCAATGAAGCAGTGTGCTGTGTGTATGTGTGAGTGTGTATGTCTTCATGTTTTAAAGAAAGGATGCTCTTCACTCATATTTATGTTTAGGTCCAAACCATCTTCCCTCTTTTAGCATGTTGGATTGTCTTTGATGACTAACTATTGTTGCTTTCTTCACATAGTCAATCGTTTCTAGACAATCAGCAATCTTCCTTGGATCACCTGTCTTGATTGCCATGGAGTAGTACCTTTCTGACAACTCCATGATTGTGTTCTTTTCTTTCTTTTGACGAATCATTAATTCAGCTTCTGTCTCACTCATGATGCAGGATCACTACACTGTAACAATGCTCAGTGAAAAGTGAATTTCTATAAAGTGCTACCTCCTTATATCTTGTCGTAGGAAACCTGAGTCCTGAATGGCGAACTTTAGGACTTGTGATGTGTTTCATTAACTTTCAGACTACATTATCATTTCATAAACTTGTGTTTCATAAAACTTCATGATCATCTTTCTAACTATACATTAACCTGTGTTCAATAAAACTTTTGTACAACTTGATAAACTTTCTGACTACATTCACGAATAAAACTTCGATCCATGCTCATGAAATGAATCTAGTCGAGATGCAATTTTCGCCATGTGTTGCTGATAGAAATCTTTAGGATCATGTATCGTCTCTGCAGAATAGGATGCAAAATGGAACACTACACGTTCACCTGCATGTTCATCAGTCACTTTCTCAAATTCAAACTCTGCAACTAATCGTCCTTTCACATCTTTATTCATCAAACTGTCCATGAGCTGTTGGAAAACGAAGTAACCTTCAGCGATAGCAAATTCTAAGTCTGCCTTTTCATGATGAAATGATATGATGCAGTCAATAATCACACCACGAAGACTTTGACGATGAAGACGCAGTGAACAAAATACATTCGTAAACATCTGTCATCTTTCTTCCTATCACTTCGGAGACATAGCATGAATGACACAGTTCTAACAAGATTTTGCAGTCGTTTAGAATGAAACACTGTCTAATGTTGAACGTTTGTCTCGTATTTTCATGAGAAGAGATTGTTTTCTATCGAAGATGTATATGTTTGCGTATTTATGTCACTCCCACGACCCTCAAAACCCATCTATTCAGGTGTAAAATGTCACGCTAATTCCAAATCTGGTCTCCGTTTTCCCATCCCAGGCTTCGTTCACCCGCTAGAGCCATTTTCGTGAAAATTCTAACTCTCGTTTTTTCGGTGATGGTCAAAAATCTTGAAGTCACTCTCACACCTCAACGAACGAACGTAGAGACACGCCGTTTCGTCCACTGAATTCGTCTGACTCTAAGCTTTCAAACGCGCTATTACACGACTTCCTACCATCTCTAGAACCAAAGTTGGAAGTCTCGTCCCGAGGGGGGTCAGCACTTTTTCTCTCCGATTGAACTGGAAACAACCTCCCTAACCCAAAATTTCACGTAGAATCCGAATCTGTCGTCCGTTTGTCTATCCGAGCCTCCTTCATGCCGAAACAGGGCCTTTCTCATCCCAAAACGTCCAAAACCTACCTTTTTCTAACTCTGTCGTTCCTATCATTGAGGCAGGAAACTGTCGATGTCTGAAAATAGAATTCATGAAAAAATCGTCTGATAGCATCAAGATTGGAACCAGCCGCCGGACCGGCCCCGACCGGTCCCAACTCTGGATAGCATAATGGTACGTGATGTAGTTCACTTTGTGATAACTATGTGGCATCGAAACTATTTATATAAAATATCTAAATTTCTACTAACAGACAAAATGTTGAGTGCTAACAATCCTAGTATATTAAAACTACAAACAAAAAACAAACCTCCGTTTGTCTATCCGAGCCTCCTTCATGCCGAAACAGGGCCTTTCTCATCCCAAAACGTCCAAAACCTACCTTTTTCTAACTCTTTCGTTCCTAGATTCCAACCCTTGCCTCACAGGAGAGAGAGAGAGAATACTATATTCACGGCAAATTCATGCATGTTCCTCCTTCCTTCCTTCCAGAGGTGGGGGGGAGGGAACGGTTTCCTCCTCTCGGACCCATTCCCCCAGCACATCCTTGACCCTCTCCTTCCTCTCTCCAGAGGGGGGGGTGACTCATCGTTGCACATTTTGGCCTTGATTTTGCCACGGACTCACTACTTTTATGTGTTGGTTACACAAATGCTTTTGTTAACAAATACTTCTGTCAATCTTGACTCAATTATTTTTACAATTTTTTTTGGAAACGATTTTTGCTACTTACTGGTGGAGATTGCTCTCCTATCGGTCACCGCTGCCTTGCGGTCTGAAGTCCTCTTCAAAGGCTAGGGGAGACAATCCTGACTGAAAATCCGAACGAAGGTGGGGACCTAGTTCTGCATCAAATTCCCATATTTCTCCTATGCTGGCTGAATGCAATTTACAATTTTCACCTCATACTACGGCGTCCACGGCAACCGACGCGTCTGTACGTAGCCCAGTGGGTCATATGATAATTGTACTAACTGGCGTTCTCATTCATGATAACATCAAGATCAGCGCAGCCTCGTATTTTCAGCCGCCGAAAGGAATTTCGCATAGTCCACACACTGAAAGGCATGACACTGATGAATGACATGAAGCTCGTAGATGGCGATTGGAATGCTTGTGTCGGTAAGTGCGACGATACCATCAGGAACATCATTGGAAAGTTTGCACTAGGCAATCGTTGTCGTAATGGGGATCGGCTTATCAATCTTGCTGCAGCAAATAACCTGTTTCTATCGAACACCAGATTCCAGCATCGTAGACGGCATCTAGTTACATGGTACTCCAATGATAGCCGGACTGAAAACCAGATCGATTGCATTTTGGTAAGCAAACGCTGGTCTACTTCCGTGCTTGATTGCCGCTCTATGCGTGGTGCAAATACTGGAAGTGCTAGTGTTTCCAATCATGTTATGGTAAGAGCCCGTCTGAGCCTCCGCTTGAAAGCGATGTATAAGAAACTTCAGTCCAGAAAGTTTGATATTACTAAGTTATGTCGAGCTGATGTGGCTAGGGATTGCTGTGCCGAATTGTCAAACCAATTTATTAAGAGCATTGGTACACCGTTCCAACAGCATTCGGTTGAGACAAGTTGGCAAAATTTTTCAAAAGTTCCATGACCAACGTATCGCAGACGCAGCTTGGCTATAGCAGTCGCACAAAGAAAGATTGGATTTCGACTAACGCCATCCGACTTGCTGGTGATGCACGAGACGCACATATTCACAACCTCCCAACGTTCAAAGCACTTCGTCGCCAGACTGCTCGGTCGGCAAGAGCTGACAGGAACAATTATTGGAGCAACATTGCCTCTGAAATGGAGAATGCCTCTGCCATCAACGATACTAGACGACTCTGCTTACTTATGCGCAGAGCGTCTGGTTTGGCTGAGATGGTAAGTCCCACAGTACTCAATGTTACTGGTCAACCTATCGCCTCTCTAAGTGACCGCATTCTACGCTGGCGTAACCATTTCCAAGAGTTGTTGAACCCTGTCCTAACGACATCAAACGCACCGGTAATCAACAGAAACACCTCCATTAGTTATGCATGCTCTAGTGACCCTCCAACGTCCAAAGAAATTTGTGACATTATCCTCAAGCTAAAGAACAACAGATCACCAGGTGAAGACGGCCTTTCTGCGGAACTGTACAACTACAAAGTCTGTCCTGAAACACTCTCTGAGTGGCTTGCTGAACTGTTTCAAGACATCTGATTTACTGAAGCTGTTCCCCAAGATTGGTGCGACTCTGTTGTACTGCCCTTTCATAAGAAGAACGACAGAACTGTGTGCCTTTTCTGCCTGTTCTGCCTAATCGATTTCGTGCTGTTAGAGATCTTCGCACACAAAAAATCAGAGTGTTTTCCGACCGGGCAGAGGTTGTGTAGACCAGATCTTTTCTCTCCGTCGTATCTTGGAGCACCACCATTCTTTTCAGCAGGAAAAGGTTGCTTGCTTCATTGATTTTGCTGCGGCTTTTGACTCCTTGAACTGCCAGCCTTTGAGGACTCAGCTACAAATGGATGCCAACGAAACTCCTTCAGCTGCTGATGGCTTGTTACTCTTTAGTACCAATTCTGATGTTCGGCAGCGATGTAACCTTTCCCCAATCCTCATTAATTGCGCCATCGACGGGTTACTGTCCGAACCCCTAACCGGTTTCCAAAGAGTGAGGATTACCACAGACTATTCAGTCACTGATCTAGATTACGCGGATGACATCGCAGTTTTGGCTGGGTCATACCAAGATCTTCAACTTATTCTGAATCGCATCGTGGAAACGTCAAGAAGTTTTGGAATGAAAATAAATGCAGAAAGAACAAAAGTCATGGCGTACGAATTCACTGCTCAGGAGAATATCCCGGCTATGGTGAATGGGTGTGCGCTTGAAGAAGTTGATCGATTAATCTACTTAGGCTCAACTGTTAAGTCCAATGGCCAGTCTGAAGATGACATCGCCACACGTGTAAATTTGGCCCGTTATGCGTTTACCCGCTTGTAGAAACATCTGTGGTCAAGTCGTGAGATCAGTTTGACACCAAAGATCCGCATTTATGAGGCCCTTGTTAAATCAGTATAGTTATATGGCTGTGAAACTTGGACCATTCGTACGATTGACCAACTTAAGCTCGATGGTGCCTCCGTAGAATCCTGCGCATCCGAATTATGGACAGGACATTCAACGCTCAGCTTCTCCAAAGGACCAACACGTTACCCCTGAGCTTAGCTATCAAGCGCCGCCGACTTCGCTGACGTGGTCATGCTCTCCGAAGATCGCCTGGAGACATACTCCCGAACATTGTTTTTCCAAGTCCATGTAACGGATGGCGTCGGCGGCGTGGAGGACAGCTGAAGAAATGGACGGACATAATCAAAGCTGATCTTCAACCGCTGCTGGGGCCGAGACATGTTCATTTCACAGATTTCGTGATTCTTTAATCCATGTTCATAAAGGGCGTTTCTTTTATTCTTATTGTCTAAATCACGCTTGTGTTCATTATGTCTTTTATAACACGGACGGCTATAAATCGTTTCATAAATTATGTACATTATGTCGTATATAAACATTGAAGAATTGTTTGCTAGCAATGGAAGACGTCGGCGACAGACGATACCGAAAGAGGAGCAATAATTCAAGAATTCTCAGTGGCAGAAATCAGAGGCGCTATAAGGAACAGCGCACGAGGAAGAGCGTCGGGTCCTGATGGTCTAAGCGTCGAACTCATTCGGGCATCAAGAGAGTAGGTAGTTTCATGTAAAGAAAGTCAAGAAACCAGGTCAATGATGCTGAGAATATCTTATCAACTTATTGCTTTAGAGGAAGGAGTGATAAATGCAATCTACCAAGAGTGGAAAATTCTAACGGAATTGTCTAAATCGATATTTATCGCTTTGCCATTTAAGCAAGTGGGAACCCTCAGATATAGGGAGCATCGTTTCATCCATAGAAATGAATTCTTCTTTCGGCGTGGTTCATTTATTTCTATGCTGTATGCAATGCTGATAATTTTATAGTAGTTACATTTTGCATCTTGAGTCTACATTACCATTTAATCCGACATATCGTGATACAATACATTACTGGTAATTATCCCTATACATATTTGTTTTCTAAATAATTGTATTAGTTTTAATTATTTTTTTATGATTGGTTTGACTCTACATGCTTACTTTAAAAGCAATATTACACTAAATTTTAGAAAACCTCCTTATAGTGAACTCTCCTCTTAGGGATTTTTTTGTCTGGCCCTTTGAAATTCACTATGGAGAGGTTCGACTGTAACAGTTTCTGGTAAACAAACTTACTCTACACCGTCTGCACCTTTCCATCGAAGTTTATCAATTCTCCAAAGCAGACTGGTGTAACTTTCGCACTTTTCTTCGTCAAGTTCAAGCTGAGAATTTGATTCTTAAGGAGAACGTCCACAAGTCGGCGCAAGAACTGACAGAGTGGCTTCAGATTGGGATGATGGCCTACACTCCTCACCGTAATTTCCAAATAAAGCCCCACACCCAACCTTGGTTTACACCAGAATGTACGGCTGCAACCTGCCAGCGTGACCACTTTTCCATAAGTACAAGCGTGACAGAACCGCTGGCAATCTTGAATTGTATAAGACCGCACGAAGAAATTGCAAGGAAACCATACATCAGGTCAAAAGACGTTACGCTTTGTATGTACGGAAATCCATTGCTACCCAAAAGCTTGGCTCTAAGGACTTCTGGAGGATTTACAATAGTGTCATCAATAGGAGCAAATTCTTCATCCAGTTCCAAAGAAGTTCTCACATGAGCTTTCTCCACTTTTATCTAAACTGTTCAGTAGATGTTTTATCCACCGGTGAGTTTCCCTCTTGTTGGAAAGTAGCTGCCGTGGTTCCAGTTCCAGTTCCAAAGAAAGGTTCTGACTCATCTCTTCCATCTAGTTACCGTCCTATCAGCCTGCTTCCAACTGCTGGCAAGATTTTTGAAGCAGTGATTAACCAACATATTGTTGACTTCCTTGAAACTCAAAACTTTCTTTCAGAGGAACAGTATGGCTTCAGGCACTCTCGATCAACTGTAGGTCTTTTTTCATATGTCAGGGAACATGTGAGTCGTGTTCTTGACAGACAAGGTGAGACGAGATCAGTTGCCTTGGATATTTCCAAGGCATTCGATAAAGTTTGGCATAACGGACTCCTTAGGAAGCTTAGACCTAAGTCTTATGGAGTTTCTGATGAACCCCACAAACTTCTTGCTTCTTTCCTTAGTGACCGGCAGTATCTGTCGTCTTAGATGACCAAAAGTCTTCCATAAAGCTTGTCAATGCAGGAGTTCCTCAAGGTCAATTTTGGGACCCACTCTTTTTTTGCTGTACATCAACGACCTCCCAGACTGCCTATTGAGTAAATTGGTGATGTGTGCAGATGACACGACACTCTTCAATTCTAATGAGCGACTAGCTAAGAACACTCAGCAACTTCAGCGGATATGTGAGGTTCTTAATGAAGACTTGCACAGGGTCTCAGAATGGGGCGCCAATGGCTTGTTTCCTCCAATTCTTCAAAAACTCAGAGTATTCTGCACTCACGACTTAAAGGAAATGATGATCATCATAGCATTAAGATGTCAGATAATATGACCAGAGAACAAGATTCCATCTCCTTCCTTGGATTGTTGGTTACGAAAGACTTATTATGGAAACCGTACATTCAGTCCATCAGCAAACGTCTCTATCGTGCCAGCAGCTATCTTCCACCACAGACTGTGGACACCCAAACCTGCACGCAGAGCTAATGGACTCACATGCTATCATCTTGGCTTTGAACGCGCACGCACTGAGTCGCTCGAAAAGCTTTTTGTTCGCACAGCACAGTTTTGGAATCAGCTTTCCCAGACCACTTTCCCTGACCAATACAATCTCGATACTTTCAAGAGACGTGCGAACAGATTTCTGATGGGGACAGCTTTATCAGATTAGAAGGTCTGTTTTTTTCTAACACAATTTATTACTTTTTCATTGAGTAGCCCCTAGCTTCGCTCATGGCTCATAGCTGCACTAGAGGTGAAACTTCTGTAAACCAAAGTATCTGCTGCAGATAATCGAAGAAAGCTACATTCTCTGATAAATTCGTGACGCAACAAATTATCACAGTAGAGCAATGGGACTAGTTATCAATTGGAAAATCAGCACTAGGGGTATTCAGCAAGAAGCAACAACTATCACGAAGAAAAACGAGAAATGCACCGGGAAAACTATTGAAGCGTCACGTCTTTGCAACGATCGGTTAGGTTGGAAAGAAATGACATCTTATCAATTGTGCAGTAGCTCGTCTGTTTATGGGCGTGCCTTCGGCGGAGCCACTGTTTAGAGATGAATTGTTTCATTAAAACCTCTAATACAATTGATTTGTTTTCAATTCTTTTACATACAGATTTCTATCATTAACAGGTTCGCGATCTTGTTTGGTTCTTGGAGCGTCGTCGCATATGCACACGTGGCATGAAGGAAAAAGAACAGTTAGTTGAGCTTATCATGAGTTGCTTTGGAAGTGATCGCTACCACGAGGACCAAGCGCGAAGACAACAAAGAGTTGCAGTCATGACTTGCAACATGCAAGTAAGTTGGCTTACAGTTTGTTTCTACAATGCTTTCAGTGTCTGGCCATGTTTGGAAGGAATTGCAACCCCTGACTTACTTTTAAAGCCGATTTCCCCAGGACAATGAGGGACATCGAGAAACAAACAAACCGATCAACGAAAGAATAAATGTAATTAAGTCAAAAATTATATTGATAAATTGCAGAAATTAGTTAAAACAGCAACATTTTATAGTTAACATTAAGTTTTTAACTGCAATTGAATGAATTTGTTTCCTATATCATAATAAATATTTTTATTTGTTATATGTGGACCCAATAAGGGCCTAGTCCTTAAAAGGACTGATGGTTGCTTTCCTTAGTAGCCAGATTCGTCTCTTCTAAATTCTGTTACCTTTCGGATGCGATTAGGCATACTGCCAATCAAATTTAGAAAATTCAAATGTAGCGATTTGACCTGCGGGAAGCCAGCCTTGGTCGGCCAGAAGACCTTCTACCAGGCCGCTGACAGCCTCTTCGCAACCAAAAGTAAATAGTACTTTTGGGGACCTCTTATTGTTGCGACATAGTGGCAACTGGCCGGCCACTTCGGATCAAAGCCTCATCTGAACCCCTAAGATAGACTTTCTGGTAAGCTATCAGTACAGCAGTTCGCATGTTACTGAGAGACGCAAAACAAATGAAATGACAGCCGCATAGTAAAGAAATCCATCTGTGTGAGAAAATGTGTGACCTATCAGTTATGCATGCGTGAGAGTGATGAGTCACGCTTCTGGTTAGTGATGAAAATGAGAATTGAATTCCAAACAAGTAGATAGCCCATTTGGTTCTTCTTCCTTCTTCGATAAGTGCGTTGCCTTAAGGTGTCTTAAGCTGATCCGTGTCATTCAAAGAGGGTAGGACGCTGCATTCATGAGAGTGTGCATGTATTGAATAACATGATTATACTGTGTATCTACGAGCATAATCGCATGTGGCTAAATAGACAGACAAGAGCCTAATGCCAGCAAGCAATTTGCTATAAATTCCTGTTCTCGCAAATGATATCGAGCATGTGATGGAGTAAACCCAGAATAAATAGTACATGTACATGTGCAATCGTACATGCAAAGACAGATTATTAGGCGAGACGTTCAACTACTAAGCGTAAGTTCTTCTTCAATGGAGATCGGATTTCCCTGGTCTAATGTTGCACCGTGCAGGTCTTTCATATACTTTTTTCGACGTCGAATTTTGAAACTAGCACAGTATTTGAGCCTAGTTCGTGGCATGTCTCACATGTAAGCAGTTTTATAATTTGATTTGCTAACCTGAATCGTACGTTATTTTGATGCTAGTACTGTGATGATGATATTTTTATGCTCAAGGAAATACAATTGCTGAATACAGATGAGTCTGCATTGATTCCAGTGAAACGTTCATTAGAAAAATGATAAGTTTATTCTATATTAAAACTGACGACCACATGAAATGAACTCAGAATTTATGATGTTACAGGCGGAAAACCACTCCAATTTGTAGCTTGGCGTAGCCGTGCAACATGGTCAGAAAATTTCCTTGTCAGAATCAATCATATTCACATGCGACTCATCGACGGCTATAATCGTCATTATTAGCGCGTTCTGTATTCATTCATGACTCGCTATCCCTGAATACTGCGCGAGTTAGGCGTACACAAAGCCTACCGATTTGATGTTATCAGGTTTAAATCATCTTAACTGGCATGTTTGTTGCTGTTCATATTGAATTTATGGTAATAGTGAAAACAGGCTTCATCTGTCTTTCATGCTTAGTTTAAACTAGCTGAAATGCTAGTTTGCTAGAATTTCTAGAATCTAGTTTGCTAGAATGCTAGCTGAAACCCTCTCCCATAAACGTGATTATTATTATCTCAATGTATTGTTCATATATATATATATATATATATATAAAGTTCACGTATAGCTTAATGGAAAACAATGGGCGTGAATTTCAGACATTTTTACTGATGTTTCAAGACACTGTGATGTTTGTTGCCGCAAAGCTTAATGGTACACCACGTTTCTTGCCCAACAACACGATAAATGAATTTTTCAGACAAATGTTATTTCCCGATAAATTGAACACATGTGATTCATACTACGTTCACATAGGCCGTTCCGGCATTGATGCCGTGTCATCTTCACACATTAGTTCATATTTCTCGCGCCTGATTCGAGCATCGAGCAGAAGATCAGATTCGTGCATGGCGCTAGCCTAGACTGATTTCACCAATCGCATGCTTCTAATCTCATACTTCAAAGTATGAATTATTGTATTTTTAACAAAATGATAACATAATTTTTGTAATTCTGATGAAAGTTGATCTTCAAATTTAGACATCAAACAGGCATCATCTCGTGCGTGGTAAACTCGGTGGATTACTGTGCGGTGATAAGTCATTCGAGTGATGCGCATAATAATAATAAAGACGAAATATAGATGATATGAAATACATCTACTAGATAATTCGAGGAGATAGTATGGTGTTCATTTTTAGTTGTTGCAACGTTACTGATTAAAGTTCAACTTCAAAAAGATTGTTTACGGACGATCTATTTAAAAATGTAATAAAAATAGTGTTACTCACGATATTCCATTCTATCGAGACCCCGTCTTCAGAGTGACATCGGACAATTTATGAAGTGCAGTATGCAAAATCAATAGCATGATGACGATGGTGAACGATATTGATTCATGTTGCCTATACAACGTTCAACGGCAGATTCGCTTCATGCTGAAGAGCAGCAATAATGAATAAAATAACAATAACAACGATCAAGGCATATGTACAATGCTATACAAAATATACACAAAAAAGAACCTCAATAAAATCCCATGGAAAGTGACGTACAATAAGAAATAAAGATAGGAGATAGAAAAACCATCAGATGTCTTGATATAGGCACGGTGCATGCAGCTCACAACGATTGAGACAATGCAGTTGCTTTGATTGCCAAGCCTCGAAGAATAAACGTTTCGTATAATTGGCTTCCCGACAAACAGTTTCAGCAGAAGACCAGTCGATGCGATGGTCCTCTTTGAAGGCATGCTCTGCTAAGGCGGATTTGTCGGGCTGGATCACGCGCAATGCCGATTTGTGCTGCTTCAAACTGTTGCTAGTTGAACCCAAACTGAACCCAGCTTCAAACTGGGTTTCTAGAAGTTAAACTTCAACTTAAAGAAGTTTCATTTTATAACTCCCGAAAGACAAAGTTGATGTGATGTGAACAAGAAATGTAGTTTATAAAATTCCGTGTGGTGATTGCGATAAAACCTGCGTGGGTCAAACTGGCAACAGCTCTGAAGCCCAGTTTGAAGCTGAGTTCAGTTTGGGTTCAACTGGGTGAAATTTAGTGAAACTAAATTAAAGTAGGTCACTGGGTTTTTTCTTCAGCAGATGATAGTTTTATTTCATTAAAAGCGTTTTCGAGTAAAGTAGTATTATTAGTCTTAATGAAGTTACCTTCATTGATTAACCATAGTGCACTAACGCATAATTGAAAATTGCAAACGTATTATTTCGATGAATAATTACAGTATCAAATTTTGATAACTTATCGATCTTCGTGTGACATGATTTTGCTTCATTAAATCTCGTTACCATCTTCACATCTTCACGTCAGTTAATGCAAAATCCATCATCAGTAACTATGGTAACGATTAGTTTGTGAAGTAGTTGAGTTATTTCCAGAAATAGATGCTGTAAATGCATTGTAATCGATCTCATGACTAATTAGATTTAACGCTGAGCTGATTGCTGCTATCATTCATGCAGATGATGGTTCGCATATTTTCTAAATTATTCCACCTACCAAGCCGGAGTGATCACCTTCAAGGCTTGTAATTGCAGGCGCAAGAGCGAAATTATTAAGGCGGGGGCTCCAATTTTTTCTTTGATAACGCTGCGTATGTTATAAGTGCAAAATGGCTCACGTGATTTATGCCATGTGAAACGTGCTTTTCCTAAATGAACATAAATGATAATGTTCATTTAGTTGAATGACTTTTCTGATCCCCTCTGTCTCGCTACGTCCGCACGTGGCCAAACCAACGTAACATTTACCCATGCTCTTTTTTGAGCACATTTTTTGTCCATTACTAGGCAAATTACTGAATTTACTTTTCTCAAAACTGTCTTCTCATTGTGATGATGTTTTTCGTTAGTGAGGTTAAGCCTGTAATAAATAGGTGTGCACGTTTTTCATTAGACACAAAGACGCACACATGTTACAGCTGATTCCAACTTTGAATTCAATGCTTATATAAATATACTTTAACGTCTTCGACAGCTCCTCAACATTGAGCCTGATATTGCAGCATGTTGTATGGACCCTGATATCCACGCTCCGCGCTATCTTCTTTCTTCGTGTGGAACTAGGAATTCTATCTAAATTCGTAAATTCTTGTCATAGTGATCTTCGATCAGTTCAGCTTTACTTGTTCACATCTCGTGTCAGGGCGACCGGGAAACTATCCGACGCACCACACTCCTCAACCCTCGTTGTGAATATTCTGGTGGGACACCATTTTTATGACATCGCAGGTAAGCGCCTCGAGGCTTCCTCTAACCAACCTCAACAGCATCGTGGGAGATGACTTTCAACGAAGGATATCTTGTGACTTAACTATCTCTGACACATTTTTTCCGGATACCGCAGAACGGGAGCTTGTTTCGCTCGGCGATGTAGTGTTCCTCGTTTGTGATTCAGTTTGTTCAACTCACATTGTCAATAGTTTGAAACCCGGAATTGGTTGAGTAATCCTAATAATTTGGAATTGGTTGAGTAGCCCCTAATAAAAGACAGGTCCAGTTTCTGCTCTGTATAGAGGAAGCAGCAACATGGCAACATTTGATTGTGGAATTTGGTCCTTCGGTAGATGCATCATCGACCATTCGTTCACACTTCAAGCATGAGATCAGATCTCCACCGTGTTAGGCCGAGGTATACGAAAATAGACACCTTTTCAAACAAGTAGCCCCTCCGTGTAGGAAGGACGGATAGGAATGACCGGGTACTACAATTGAATTAGGGATGTACCGATATACTGGCAATTTTTCTAACATATAGTTTATCGGCCGATATTTTCTTGGAATGTCGATATTTTTGCCGACATTAATCAATCAGAAAATGTATAAATTTAAAATTTTAGATTGATGATGACGTATTCATTTTTATTACATGCATGTAGTGAATATCTAAAATATGAATGAATTTAAAATCAAGTTAATGTAATGATTAATATGCAGCCACATATGTGCATTGTATAATGCACAATCCAATTTAAATATGACTACATCATAACTGAATGCTGGTCTGTTGAATTATATCTATCTGGTTTTATCAAGGACAATAGACCGGAAAGCCCTTTGAATGCTTGACAAAATAGCATGACACTATTTATATATTGCAGGATAAATAATTTTCAAATATTGGGCTTAACATGCTAGTCCAAATTGAATAGCAGGTTTCCTAAGACAGTAGAACATTGTTAATAAATGTCTGTCTCTTAAAAGTGCTTCAGTTAATTAAATTATATATAAGACTGATCTTGCATTCTTAGTTCACTGGATAAGTCTGCAAAGTTCGTAGTTCAACTATGATTTCTCAGAAAAAGAGAATTAGCTGAATTCCTCCCCGAATTATATTGTCCGCTTCAACAGCACTGAATCTTCTGCTAAATCGTCATATCATTGTTTTCTTACCGATTATATGAAGAGATGTACTAAACCGAATTTTCGGCCGGTGGACTTTTTCCCGTGTTTAAGCAAGAGGTGAGAGAAGAGAAATTGGTTTTTTTAGGTGTGAAGATGGATGTCTCTGTTGTGTTTTAGTATTGGTGTGATGTTGACTGTTTTCCAGATGATGGGTGTCTGGTTGGTGTTGAGTGAGTGTATAGATGTGTTAGGCACTGGATGGCAGTGGGTGGGGCCAAGGTGTTTTGAGCTGATTCTGTCTTGCCAAAGAGAGTTGTTGTTTCAGGAGTCAGTTTGGTCAGACACGGATTGTTTTCAGTGTTCTTGAGCGAGCTATCGGTATTTTTTTCAAATTTTTGATGAGCGGATGAGAGCGAAAAAACTCCTTGAGGGAAATTGAGCGAGCGAGCGGTGCGGCGTCCCTTTACTAGTAACTTCCAAACCAATGTTCCGAATCACATGAAATTCACGGTACCGGTATAATATATCTAGAGTCTGAGCTTTCTTATCGTGGTGTTCATTTGCTCCAACTCATTCATCTCCATATTACCAAAAAACAATTCAAAATGCAAAATCACCTATTTCAGCAGTTTTTTATGAAAATTTCGAAATTTTATCAAACTTTAGCCAGCAATCTCATCAATGATAGAGATTGCAGAGTGCCAGTTCGCCTGGCCAAAGAACTGATTAGTTGGAGCAAATCAACACCACGATAAGGTAGTTCAGACCCTGGATATGTCTGAGGACATCTTTCTATTCTGTCTCCTCAATGATTGCTATTAGCGATGCCAAATTAGTTGAGTTACCTATGAACACAAAACGAGATCGACAAAATTTATGTGTATACCCTCATGGAATAGTCTGCTTGTCAAACATACGCATACGAAATGTGGAAGATTTTTCTTCAATGCATCTGTGAAATGATATTCTACCAAGACGGTGCACGGGTTCTCGGGCCGATGCACCGAAATATGTGAAATTTCGAACAAATTGATTTTTTCCTGCATAGTTTCAATCATATGAATACATTTTATCTGCTATATTAGTCAGCAAATTAGAGAAAACAATATTTTGAGCTTACAGTACAATTAATCCAAGCGTATATTTGTAACTTCAACATCAAAATGAGACTGTTTGATAATCACGGCTATGTCATAAATAACAGATGCATTTACTGATGTTGACAAAAAGTGACGAAAATTAGGCAATTCAATCTCATTATAAATCATTATAGGTCACAAAATCTCAAGCACCGCGACCTCCGAATTTCTGAATCTCATAGTGATTTCTTTATACCTTGCTGTTACTCCTCCTGCTAAGATGCATCTGTCTTAGTATTCCAGCTGACCTACGTCTGAAAGATCTTCTCGGCATCCGGTAACATCATCACATCACAGAGAGACAGCTTGAATCTCAGTAATGACCTTGTTGCAGTAATTTGTAGATAGCGGTGAAACCACTTCAAATCTAATTTCTGCATTTCCGCATTTCCTGATGTGTTTAGGTATTTCGAAAAAGAATCAAAAACACACTCTTCCTTTGCTATATTGACCTTTGGTATTAAAAGAATCAATTAAAAAACCCTCAATTTGTCCATCACTGACATACATGTAGTAATTTAGTCATCGCAATTTCTTACCATTTTATGTTGCATTATAACCTATATAATTTCTGTTTCCATCTTGTTTTAATGATGAGTTCCATTAGAGCTATAGACATGTATGGGTTGAATATGATAAGAGTCACTTGCAAGTATTGGTAAAATAAGATTAATGAAGGCCTATGTAATTCTGCTTCAAATTCTTTAGCACTATCAGAATTTTCCTAGTACTCCATGAAATTTGCATTGAATGGTGGAAAATATGAACATTTATAATGAAAGATACAGACCCTACGTTCGAGATTATGAAGTTTTAATTGACAATCACACGACACTCTAGAGCGCCTATGCTAATATATTATGCCTATACCTCAATAGGTGCTTCAGTGTAACTTTATCGGTGCACTAGTTCTCACACCCGGTGCGATCAGGTGCGACGTGCGCACAGCCGTGTGTTCTACATCTCATGGTAACTCCATGTGTGATTGCATGAAGAAGCATGACACTAGAAATTCAAATTATTAGGAAAAGACATAGAAGTGACTACTTACGATGAGTCGCAACTATTATAATAAAAATTGTAAGTAGCATTTATTTGACATTTGAATTTCCAATACTGCATTCGATTTCTATAGAATTATAGATGATGATATGATTCATAGCCTCTCATTTGTCAAAAATGTACTCATTTTGGAAATCGATCATTTTCGTGGTGGTGATGTAACCCACCTCCCTGTTGTAGGAAGGGTTTCCAGGGGGCAGTCAGGTGTTGGGCAGGCAATCCTCCCTCTCAGCGGCCGATGAGATCTGCATACTTGACGGGGGCAACACATAGGTACCATGGTGTGTGCAAGAGAATTGGTGTTTTGTGTTGTGCGGTTGAGATCTACAAAGGGGACAAAGGGGTGATCTTCATCAAAAGTTGTCATGCAAAATGTTTACGAAAAGCAACAATTTTTAGACATTCGAAGAAGTACGTTTCAAAATTCAACGGGACAAGCTTAACGTTTCAGCGAAAATTTAAAAAAAGGCGTAAATTTAAAGTCATAAAATCGTAAGTCGGGCGGCGATTTTTAGAGGAGCACATCAAAAAAATGTGAAGGGCAATCGGCCCCCTTCGCGGTATGAATAGGATTATTAAATCCTTATTAAGAATCCTGTAATTATAATATTGTTGAGGTTATTTTGCTTACATCTTTTTCTGACAGCCTACAATACTCTTCCAATTGAGCTTTAAATGTTGTGTTTAATTCTTCCTTCTTCAAACGAGAAAGGCTGGGATAATTTGCAGAAATTAATTGTTGGAGATCAATAAATGATAATAATGAGACAATTTTAAAATTGATTTCCTAACTCGTTTGATGAATGCCATCAATCAATCTGTCAAAGTAAGTCCCAGTATTTTTTGCTGTTGAGCTTTTGTACTGTCCCTGTCTAATCTCGATTATGCGGTGCAGTTGATCCATTTCTAGATAAAAGAAAAACTGTAGAGGTTAACTCATTGCAAATAAGATCGTCAGTTGAGGCCTATGCATTTCAACTGTAGATACAGTTGAAGTACATTGAGTTGCATTTGTGACATTGTATTTGGAATTAGATCTTTCGCTGTCTTGTGCGGAAAGTTCTTCATTATGCAACTTCCCACGAGGCATGAAGAGCATCAAGGGGTCAAGAGCCTTGAAACACGTCTGTGAATTTTAATTCGCAAAAAAATTTTAAGTATCTTAAAATTGAGGGAGCGATATTTTTCTTAACTCGTGGAAAATTACACGATGTCTGCAATGAATTTGCTCTATCCTCGCATTTTGTCTACTGCACTTTTACATCCGATATGCAGTCTACAAACACTGCGAGAAATTAGAAAAGTGCTTATGGAAAGTGTATGGGACTCCGGATAGGTACCCAAATGTTGGACTGTGGCAGATTGCTGAACTGGGAAGTTGAAGATAGCAAGATCTCATGGAGCGATTGGTGGAACATGGGCTATTGGTAGTGAAGAGGAAGTTTCAATGAACCTATAATGGGTTTCCTACCCTCTTCTCCGCTAACTTGGCACGTTGAGGAATCCGGACGGACCCTCAGTGTCATGTGTGCGACATGTATGCCAATCTTCGCCCTACCCTCTCTCGTTATCATGTAGCACTGCAAGGAGGATGCTACACGCACCGGCACGGTTTGGTTCTGCAAGCGATTGTGGAAGCAGTCTCCCTCAGGTATGGAACGGGAATTTGCTGTGGATCGAGTAGTCAAACAAAGAGACGAAAGTCTCCTCGTGTGTCTCGATCTGTTCCGCGAAAGTGAAAAGTTCGAGTCGATAAACAGCTGCCAGATGAATTATCCCTACCTGAATAACGACCTCATCTATTCGACAGTGAAGAGAGGATCACCATCATGAAGTTGAGTACAAAAGCAGACGAAAGTAGGACCTGGGCGCAACGAGCTGTTGCGGACCCACTATCATGAGAAATACAGCGCTTAGTGGGTCGAAATCTCAGTGACGGATGGTGCCCAGCTGATGTCTCAGGTCCTTTTGGGCGCAGCATTTGCTGCTTCATATAGCCCAGCAATTTCTTTACTAAGCAATTTCGTTTGCAGCAGATTTCTAACACTTGTTGGTTATTGATTACTAACTAGTCAGTCACTCATAGGGCACACATGCTATCTGTAGCAACATTTACGAATTATCTATTGCTTTGGCACAATTTCATGTAATTTCATTTTAAATTGTTAACGCATTATATAGTTTCTTAACGCACCCTGCGAATTTTGCCCAAGTATTGCGTCAATAATTGTACCTGCTGATTCATGTGATCAGCATATAGGAGTGTATAGATTGTTGCTCATTCTAGTTGTGTTCATCACAAGATATTGTTTCAAATAATTTTGTAAAATATATGTTGGTCTAAATTGTTTCATCGTCTATTTCAAATTTCATGATGAACGTCTCTTTTACGCCTAAAGGAGTTAGTTCATTTATTTTAAAGAAAGGAATTAGCTCTGAGCATAAAACGTTTTAGAACAAAGGCATATATAAATATCCTTGGTCATTATTGAGAGATGAACGAGCGAACGAGCGGCATTTTTCGACAATTTTAAGCGGTGAGTGAGCGAAAGGGGGAATATGAGGAGATGAGCCGTGAGCGAGCGAATGCGAAATTTTGATCCGCTCAAAACATTGATGGTTTTTATAGAGGAAAAGAAAAAATGTTTTCTCTCTGTTTGACGTAAAAGTTTATTTGCAAATCTTCAAAACATGCCCAACGCGTTTCATTTTCCGACATTTCGAGGGCTTTGAATCTGAGAACAAGTGTTAAAATGCAGGTATTATATACAAGAATCAGTGGTCCAGTCAGGGCAGCTCATCAAATCAGCTGATGACTTCTATTCAATTGCTGCATTTTCAACGCAATGTTGCCTGATTGTAATCCTAGTAGTAATCGCCGTGTTTTGTTTATCCAAAATCTTGTGCCTAAATTCATTAATGATCATCACTTCAGCACCTTGCTCCAACAAGTTCTGTTCAGTCAATGCACTTTTGACATCAAGATTCTTCAAAATACGTTGGTATTCATTGAATCTAGCACTAAAAGATGAACAAGTTTGACCTATATCCATCTTTTGACAAAGATTACCCGAAAATTCGTAATAATTTTTACTTGCAATTAAATCTAGGGCCAATATAATAGGGGCAATATAATCTATTATATTTTTTTAAAAGGATGTTGCTATTTGTTACCAAGTTTTGATATGATGCGCTCTGGCTATACTTATCCTTCAATTTATTGATTTTTCATATAAAACTTTCTCCAACATAAATGGATAGATAATTTTAATTAAAGATTTGCGTCAAATAAGTAGATCGAAAATATTTCTTTCTTTTCCTCCACAATGACGAACCTCCAGCAAGGACCAATTTATTGTGAAAAATGGGCTACTCTGTTTGGTCATGCATGATTTTTATGTTGGTGACAGTGAGGTGGAGCAGAGTTAGAGCCGGTCCAGTAAATGCCGGTCGCAATTCAACCATATCATTACGGCGAAATGATTTTGCTTAATTAATCATAAATGAAAATGATGCTTTTTGAAACAATTGATGGCATGAAAGTTGTGCTACTTCTCATCAATTTTTCTGTTTCCAGATTGCAGAAAAGTAGCGTTCCGCAAACCTGAGAGGTGGTGTCCCTTTAATTATTAAGTAAACAAAGTTCAACTCGTCTCAACAAGGGATATTCATTTACATGTTATTAAATTTATGACTACCATCCTGTGTCGGCCAAGGATTTCTGCAGACACCAACTCAGTATTGCCAATAATGGCAGGCTAATGTATAATATCGTCATTTCAGCTAAAGTCTGATTGAAAAAATAAGTGATAGACCTTAGTTTGTAAATGTAAAATGTTCTGCACAATAGATTTGACAGTTTCACATTTTGATAGTAATATTCTAAATGAAATTCAGACGTCCTAACTTTTGGGAGCCGTCTCAGTGCTTTCGTAACCCTGTATTGAAGGATTCATTAGGAGAATTTGTTCTCACTGACGGTATCTTCTGTTGATTCAAATGCCACGTGATGGCAAAATATCTCACTTTTTGTCATTTATGGTTGTCAACTGAGAAGGTTGATGTCTCTGCAGTATTCCTAGGATATTCCTCAGCCAGATGGCTTCATTTCTGATATTTTCTATGTATTATCTGTATTCCATTTCGACATTTCTGCAAAAGTCAACTCGTCAATCTTACTGTATTGGATTGTCTCTGAAAAATATTAACTCAATATACATCAGCTATATAGACGAAACGTTCGAATGTTCTGAGAGAACTGATGAATGTACATTGCATTGATCTTTGCTATTACATTAGCTAGATGCATTACATTTGCTGAAATGAGGTACAGCAGATTTTCCCGATCCTAAAGCGTGTCCATTGATTGGTTTATTTGTAAATTTTTGGGTGTAAGAATAATCTATTTCATATAGATGAAGCGAAAACACTGCAGAGTCATCAGACCGATATCTCAATTATTATAAACCATCTGCCTGAAAATTGAATTTTCAAATTCTTCCAGGAAATCTTCGGAAAATCATTTATTTTTACAAACTTTCTTCAATTTTCAATACATCTTTAAGTTGCTCGTAGCCTAGATGCCAGGTTTTAGTCTAACTTTCTCCATTCATTTAGTCATGGCGCAAGGAAATGCAATATCTAGTTTTCCATCAAGTTGTCCTGGCCCGCAGTCGTGTACGCACATGTATGACTCCCTAAAACAAATTGATCATTATGCTTACGTATGATTTTATGATCTGTTTGAAGTTCATGTATTCACTGATTAAATGAAAGTGAATGGTAGGCAATTGATGTGATAACTCAATGATGGAGATGAGTGTTTACATATCTCTAATTTGTCTTTCAGAGTGAATTTCCAGCCGCCACAGCTCAGGCAGTGGGTGATGATATCGAAGTAAGTCAGGATGTCTACAAGGTCCTTCAAGTCCTAAAAAATCTGAAACCCGGTCTATAAGTCCTAAAAAGTCTTAAATATCATCAATAGTCATAAATTGACTTTTAGAATTTGTGATCTGTGATCTTATTACTGTATTTCGTAAAAATTAACAAAAGGAATCTGCGAATGCCCGAGCTTTTAATCAAAGTAATGCTTTTTCATTTTCAAGTTGGTGAAGCAAATGAATTATTTTTCACATTGTATGTGCGGCATTTTTATGGTAGCCGAAATTATCATAAACTGTTGGACTTACGTGAAGGTGCATTAGAATAACACTTCAAAAAGATTAATACAGTCATTTTTTCGTAAATTTGTTTTTTTATTTCTCATGCATCTTCATTTCAACGCCTAATCAGAGTACATGTTACTTTGTTTTAAACTTAGCACTGAATTTTGCTACCAAATCTATTCATCTCCTTCAATGAATGTTTACCGCTCGTGCGATCTCTGGGGTAGAATAGAACAGACGTATCCCTGCATGTCGCAGAAGGCGACTACAGGGTGTCGACAGTCCGGGAAAAACCGGGAATTCCAATAGCCCTGGAAAACCCGGAAACCCCTTGAAAATGGTCTTGATCCTGGACAATTTGAGTAATCCCTGAGTAATTACTTATTAAATAGGGCTTGTTGGAAATATGGATTGCAAGAGCCTCTCAAAAGCAGATTGCTAGTCATTCTTCAACAAGTTAGCAAATGATTTTTTAGCCAAGCCATAAAAAATTAAAAGTCAGTGTGTCAACAACGTCAGTTCTCCTCTTCTAGTCAAATCTGGCTTCAAGCATCGAAACCAGTTTGATTCCCCTATCTTGAACATTATGGGACCATCATACTTTTCTACGATCTCAAAACTAAACATGTCCATTCTGATATTGTGAGCCCGTAGTTTAGTATCCGACGGAACTTGGTTTTGCTTTATTGACAAATGAAACCAGACCATGGAAGTCATTTCTTCGTATTTTGTTAAAATTAATGAAGAAGCTGTATTGTGAGCTTTCAGTGTATCGGTCACCTCGAAATATCCCAATCTGTAATTCTGAATATGGACACTTTTTTCACAGGACACGTCTCAGGAGCATTCAACCAGTGATAGTCCACCGGAACATTCCCGGTCTCAAGATGAACCTCGCATTTCCCCACCGCCTTTTCCAGACCCTCCTCATCCTGAGCATCTTGGGACAGAACCGACGGAAGAGAATCCTGAGGCAACAGTCACCTCGCAATTTACGCGAAATGACAGAATTTTGCTGATCGATTTGAATTCACCGGAAGATGTAGAAACATTGTCTATCAAGCAGTTGAAAATGTTGCTCGCATCCAATCACGTCAATTATCGCGGCTGCTGTGAGAAACCAGAGTTGATTTCTAAGGCCAAACAATTAGTTCGTTCATACCAGGATAACGTCCGAAAACGTAAGTGTTATTTTGATTCTTGTATTTGTCAAATCTGAAAAGTTCTCGCACTGCGCATATTCTCAAACGGCAAAGCTATTCAATCAAAAAAGCATCACTCTTAAAGATATCAATCATTATGTTACTTAAAATCCTGCAAGTAAAGTTCTTGCTGATGTATTTGCAACCTCATCAACAAGTGGATATCCTTGTGATGTCGAACCCAGCGAGTGTCATTGGAGAAAAAAAGAAAGGCGCTACAATGCTAAAAGTTCTAAATGCACCCCCAATGCTTCCGCAAAATCTGTCAGCACCGCCGTCTGTAGGAGGAGATGTAGCGCCAAAGCTTCGTTACGTTTCACAAAGGCCCTGTGAGTGCTCGAAAATATCGAGTCGACTCGAGGTTGGCAAAAGCCCGACTCGTAGTGCCTTAGACTCTCACCCTCAAACTCAATATCAAACCGACTATATATGTGGAGGAAGAGTAAAATCCCCCCCTAACATCGACATATTGTAGTCACAAACCACAGACCAAGAATAAACACACATCAACGGTAATGTGAGCTGCATAGATGTTGAGATCCTATAATCTCACAATTTATTTGATGCTGTCGTTGGCGGACGGCGGTATTTCAAAATAAGCAGTAAAGTAAAATGTGATGACATTAGGAGAGCAAAACATGATATTTCAGTATTATGCAGCCTAACTAATTCAGTGAACTATTGCAGTGCATTCGTGCTGGTGATGTAGCATTAAACGAGGGTGATGCATTTGAATTTATGATGGCTACTATGCTTCAGTAAAATAATTCTATTAAGATAATTATTATTACGATAATTAATCATCTAGATGTTTTCATTCGGCTTTCACTTGTCTTTATAATTTGTTGCCTTAACTCATGTTTTTCATAATTCGGTGTTGACTCATACACTTCATATATCTGACTTCTAAGTGATGCCATTTCTTTCATGCTAGTTTTCTGTTCTTAATAATTTTCCTTTGTTTTTTACATAAAATTGAATAATGAATTCTTATAGTATCTTAATTTTCAGTAAGTAAATACTATTTTATAAGTAATTATTACTAAGAGACTATACTTATTAACGGTTATTATTTTCTTTCATTTTTCGTTCACAGTTACCGCTCTCCTGAAAGCTCTACACTTCATTTATCTGACTTTAAGTGAGGGCGTTTCTTTCATGCTAATTTTTTATTTTCATGGATGACTTAAAAGGTTTCTAGACTCATCAATGAAATTTTGGCGCATCTTTTCTTGTTTCTTTCTGCTTTGACAAATAATACAAGCACAAAATCGCACGCATGATGAGATCGAACCCCGAGTGTCATCCCTTAGAAATTCTGAAATCATTAAATGAAAGAAAAGGACAAAAAATAATTGAAGTTAAATTTTTATGATAATTAATTAATAATTAAACGTATTATCAATCACTGATAAAAGAAAAGAGGAGTGACTAAGGCCCTGACTTAATTAGCAGATCACTTCTCAGGCATATCCAAAATGACTACCATGTATTGATGTTCTTGAGCCTGATAACGATGATGACAACTGGTGCATGACAGTAGCTTAAAAGTTGAACGTCTGTTATTCCAAGTGATCCCTGATAAATATTCCGGTGATCCAGACATTTCGCCGTTTTTGTTAAAAAAAGTTGTCACTTTGTATTACTCTACCGATCACTTGCATTTTTCAAACATATTTAAAAAGTTGCAAAATTCCACAAGAAAGGAGTAATATGGCTATTACTCCTATACCGAAAGTATAGCCTGTTCAGGAAGACAAATTTCGTCCTATCTATCAGACCATATTACTTGCAAAGATCTTCGAACTAGTGATCCTTGATGAGATGAAACCTTACTTTTTATCATGAATGGCAGTGAGCAACACGGCTTTCGTAAGGATTATTCGACTACAACGGCGTTGATCGACATGACAGTTTACCTCTATCAAAATTATGTCCAAATATCAAAATTTTTCGATCTTTAGAAGATTTTCAATGTTTACTGCCGACGACCAGTGTGGTCAAATATACTGCCGGTTTGACTATAATTATACTAGTGGATGCTGAAGCTATAGAAGTCTCGATCGAACGCGCAGTACATTGTGGAATTGATAATTTATCAAAATGGTGTGGTTTGAATGCTCTGACTTTGAAAGACTTTTTGAAAGGCTCTGACTTTAAAGTCAATGGCTCTTATGTGCTTCAAAAGATCGATAAATTTTTGTTTCTCTCATTCAGTGAAAGGTGTTGACATCATTGACATTATTGGTGTTGCTCTCTGTCAAGAACTCAATCGAAATATTCATATAGACGACTTAATAAAAATAACAAATAACCGGTTTTATGTGATGCGCAAATTGTGGCCTTACTTGAATTCATCTGTTATCAGATCTCTGCTGGAATGCGCTTCTCCTATTTTTCGTGGGACTCAATAAAGCAAACTGTAAAAAATTGCTTACTGTCGACAAACGTGCGCATAACATCGCAGCAATGAGCGTTCATGTAATTGTCAGGATGATCAGCTCCAAAGACGTCGACAAGAGATGAGCATTCGACTTTAAGGAAAGATAGAAGGCATTGAAGACCACGACCTCAAATCGTTGCTAACGAAAATACTCTCTCGCTCAAATGTGCCTTCCATGCCGGCTTGCAGGACAGAAAAGTGTCTCAGATCCTTCGTTAACTTCACTGCATGTATTTTGAACAATAACGTAGTTCAGGTTAATATTGGAGATCATGCTGTTGTTTTTAAATTTACTTTTGACTTATTACCTTTTCCAATTTTGAAGCTGCGATGTGCCAATGTGTATGCCTTGTATGATTCTCATTTTGATTTAATAAGCACATACTGCCGTCAACTCCACGTTCACT
This sequence comes from Prostheceraeus crozeri, assembly GCA_907163375.1. Lineage (NCBI taxonomy): Eukaryota > Metazoa > Platyhelminthes > Polycladida > Euryleptidae > Prostheceraeus > Prostheceraeus crozeri. The sequence goes on from CAJQUW010009291.1 coordinate 169,954, forward strand.
GTTCTGTTTCCATCTCGAGACATCAGTATCATTTCTGGTCTCAATTTAGTCACAACGACATCAACAGGTATGGTCTTTTTCCTTTGACTGCCTATGCACACTTGCCAGTCCAATGCTCCCGCCAGCACTCCACTGATAACAAAAGATTTTGCTTTGCCTTCACAAGGCCTTTCTCTCTCTCTCTCTCTCCTTCGTCGGACTGATACTTCACTTACCACAGCTAGCTAGAGCAATACCTGGCTATGCCTCCAGGTATGCGCACCCAGCAATGTATGACAGGAAGACAACACGTTACAAATTTCCTCCTCTATCTCCGCGCAGTGGACAACCATTATCATTCATCATGCCCTATCTCTTCAGGTCTTCCGTATAACGGCAACAACCAGGCACGGCGAAACTGGGGGCACGTTCACTCCCTAAAAAGACAGCAACTTTTCATGCCCTCATACCATAATTTAATTGATGTTCAAAAATGTTCAGTCATCTCATTGATTTGACAGCCAAAGATTGTCGATGAGTCGACAAGTTATCATTTTCCACCTTTATCTGTTAAGCACAATCACATTCAAGTGAAAACGATACTGCAAGGCGTGGGATGGAGCTAATTATGTCACACTTGACTGGCACTGGATAAAGCAAACAAATAAAAAAAAAGAATTAGCTCATTTGTTTATCCAAAATACCAGTCATCGAGTAATAGTATTCGTCAAAAAAGAAAAAAAATTGGAAGATATGCGTAGAACTTGAATGTCTCAAAATATTAAAGTCACAAATTTTCGGCCGAAGCCTTCATCAGGTGAAATTCATATGCGCGATTCAGATGCAGTTGGAAGAAGTGTCAGTGGTCATGGAGTGGCGATCATAAACGTCACATGATTTAGTGAAGCAGACACTTCATGGGTAGGTACATTAGAACCACAGCAAGAAGATTTGGAACACTCAATGAACCAAACGTAACATAGCTAAAACCGGATAACAACATGCAACAACAGACAATGGATAAAGCAGCATATTTACAGTATAAGACACAAATACAGGTAAGTACAACAGACCACAAGTACTAAAATTTGATTATGACAGTAAACTTGAGTGATCGGCAAAAAAATCCTTGCACATCCATTTCTCTACCTATGCATCCATTCATCAATATTCGCTGGTTTCATTTAACGTGTAAGGCTTCTACAGAGCGTCGGACATTTGGATGCTTTACGTTTTTATCCAAAAATTTCCATTTCAATGGAAAATCAGTTGTCCTAAGGTTAATATCATGACTGGCCAGATGATGGAAAATCGCAGAATTCTTATCATATAAATGTGGTGCTAATGCTTAAATAAAAGGTTTTTTATGTCATCATATAAAATAGTTGTTATCATTGGTGAGCGAAATCGAGTAGCAAATATTTGTTCTGACAAATAAATGTATGATGAAGCTATTAACAATTTGTCACATCGGTTTCTGGACAATTGGTATCCGAAAGGAGTTGTTCATCGGTATTTGTTTCGTCCCATTCATAGGAAATGTAATGCAAACCATAATAAAGTGTCAAACTATTTCTGCCTTAGGGGAACGGTTTGTGTCCCAAGCTCGCAAAATAGTGAAATAGAATGGTCTTGATTCTAACATGCAAATTGTTTTCAGAAATAATTTACCGTTGTTTCAGTCTTTGCAGCCATTAAGCAGTCGTCGTGTATGTTCTACGGATTGCATATCGTGTAAATATGCCAGCAAGGCAAACATGTGTTATACTTAATTTGCTGTTTATGAAATTTCTTGTACTATGTTTAATCAGATGTATGTCGGCGAAACGTGTTGGATTTTTGTTGCGCGTTTCAAAGAACATCTATATGATAAGAATTCTGCGATTTTCCATCATCTGGCCAGTCATGATATTAACCTTAGGACAACTGATTTTCCATTGAAATGGAAATTTTTGGATAAAAACGTAAAGCATCCAAATGTCCGACGCTCTGTAGAAGCCTTACACGTTAAATGAAACCAGCGAATATTGATGAATGGATGCATAGGTAGAGAAATGGATGTGCAAGGATTTTTTTGCCGATCACTCAAGTTTACTGTCATAATCAAATTTTAGTACTTGTGGTCTGTTGTACTTACCTGTATTTGTGTCTTATACTGTAAATATGCTGCTTTATCCATTGTCTGTTGTTGCATGTTGTTATCCGGTTTTAGCTATGTTACGTTTGGTTCATTGAGTGTTCCAAATCTTCTTGCTGTGGTTCTAATGTACCTACCCATGAAGTGTCTGCTTCACTAAATCATGTGACGTTTATGATCGCCACTCCATGACCACTGACACTTCTTCCAACTGTATCTGAATCGCGCATATGAATTTCACCTGATGAAGGCTTCGGCCGAAAATTTGTGACTTTAATATTTTGAGACATTCGAGTTCTACGCATATCTTCCAATTTTTTTTTCTTTCCTTTTTTGACGTCATTTGTTTATGATAACGGACATGTCAAGCGATTGTGAATTATCTACCTGCTAAAAGATAACTCAAGAAATGTTGGGATGCAATTTACAGTGATCGTTTCCGTGGTAAATAAAGTGTAATTTTATCAGCCCTTCTTCAGTTTTAAGGGACCTTCAGTATTACAAGTCCATTTTTACTCTACGGAACCCTATTACTAGCGAGACATTCGAGATAGAAGTGCAAAACAGATTTGAAATTCTAGAAGAACAGTGGAACGATATGAAAGTCGAGGAATCTTTTCTAAATATAACATGCACATTGAAAGAAAGTGCTAAACAGATACGATTAGAGAAGAAAGAAAGATCGAACAAGATCGCAAACGACACTGAAAGACTTATTTAGAAAAGAGAAGAGCTGCGGAGAAAGAGAAAGTCGAGAAAACGAGCTAGAATTTTGCTTGAGGAGAAAAATGGCTAAGACAGGGCTGCCACTCTTCCGGTTTTAACCGGAATTCCGGCTTTTTTTAGACTAGACTAAGTAGTATGAAAATGTTCTACCAAGGAACAAATAATTTGCTTTCTAAAGCATTTTAGGGGCCCTTTCGAAATGGTGAGAGGCCCTTTAAGATAATGAGGCGGCCCTCTTGAAATCGTTATCAGGCCCTGTTAGATTGTGAAAGGCCTTTTTGACATCGTGAGGGGCCCTTCTGAGATTGTGAAAGGCCCTTTTGACATCGTGAGAGGGCCCTTGAGGATGGTGAAGGGCCCTTTTGAGATCGAGAGGTGCCCTCTTGAGATCGTAAGGGGCCCTTTAAGATGGTGAAGGGGCCCTTTTGAGATCGAGAGGGGCCCTCTTGAGATAGTGAGGGCCCTTTAAGATGGTGAAGGGACCCTTTTGAGATCGAGATGGGCCGTCTTGAGATCGTGATGAACCCTTTTTGATTGTGAAAGGGCCTTTTGAGATCGTGAGACATTTCTTTTAGATTTCGAAGCAGACCTTTTGAGATTTTGAGGGACCCTCTTGATATTGTGTGGATTGTGAGGAGCCTATTCAGGTCGTGAAGGGGCCCTTCAATTTTAAACAATTATGAATTTCAAAGCAGGTACTTTCTATAAATCCGCATGACACTTGATCAGAAGATCCTTTTACAAGTGCAAGTCACTGATTCCTTCGTCAATCATGAAGAAACAGGACTGAACGCAAGTAATCAGGATTCCGAAATAAGAAATAATTTTAGGTGGGAATGTTTGACGAAAAATTTGTACTACGTTCGTATGGAGTTTTGATTGCTTTGATTCTCTACAAAAAGATATCTCGGCTACTCTCTCCTGTACACTGTTGACAGGACTAGATTATCACTCTATACAGAAGAATCTTCACGGCGGCTTTGATGCAATCCCCTTTTTCTGTGTCATATGTTTAGTGGAACTGCAAACCTCCGAGTGAGCGACTTCTTCATTGCATGAAAATAATTCACCGAAGCTACTTTTGCCCATCAGCAGGCACAAACTTACCGTAGCTTGAGTTTTGTGAGACCTGAATACTATTCTTTAGATTACATACACTTTCTGCATCCATTTGAGCGAAATGCAATCACTGAACGCATTCAAAAGTTAAATGAATTCTTCTTTTCAACGGGCGAAAATATGGTTCATCCTACGTATTTACCCACATTGGGTCCAACATATCTCTCCCCGTTTGTACATGCTCTAATGCATTAATTTATTGCAACTACAATTACAATACAAACTTTGAGACTTGTTTTAGAAAACTATGCGAAAAGACTTTGAAGTGTGTGAGTGTCCATGGAGCATGTGTTGAACTGTAGATAATAAAGTTTATTGATTCATAAATGCCATTTCTTCCTGTAATGGTGAGAATTGGTTTGGTCGAGATTAATCCTTTAGTTAGAAAATGAGAAAAATTTGAAATCCGGTTTTTTCCGTGAATCACCCTGTACAGTATTATTACTATTATATTTCTTGAATTTATAGTATCCATTTATCATTTTGGGTATATTATATCCCTTTATAGTTTCGCTTTTGTAAAATAAGTACCGGTAACCAAAATTCCAGAAATTTTGCTGACTTGCTGTTCTTGTATCGTATCAACTTGTCATTGACGATTGCACTCCAAGTTCAAAAAAGTACAGCTCCAAATGTAATGTTTTGTACTGCTTTTTTAAGTTTGGAAGCAGACATTTCGTTTTCTAAGGAATAATGCCAAATATTATTTTGTATGCATGTGCCAATAGTTGTAGACATTTTATTTAAACCAATTAAATTCATCGAAACCAATAGAATTTTCCATTAGCACACGTTTAAAAATCACCAAGGGTCTATATTGAATTAAAACAAAGCATGATATTCATTTTTTATTTCATGAATAAGACTCATTTAATGTGAGTATATGTACTTTGTGTACAGCGTGTATGTAAAAATTAGATAACTTCATGAATCTTTTCAGCACATTATATAGTCATGCACTTCACTATAGTAATCCATAGAGTATCAGCGTGTTTACTGCTTAGATTGCGAATCTCTACTTTACCTCGAAAGTTTTGTTCCTCTAAACTGCTGAAAGAATGCACACTGAATCGTATTAGTGCATAATGAGCTCAATTACTGCTCGGTTTGTTTACATCTTGAAAATAGGTTTTGTGGTCGCTTTCATATGTGCTTCTATAGGCATGCTGATTTCCATTTAACAGACATCTTGCATGTGTCATTTAATGTCTGTTGAAATTTTAATGCAACAATTTTGAATTTAGATAATCGACTTAACAAAGTCAGCTGATACCGCTTGGACATCAGGATATCCCTACGATCTATGTAAGCCATGTCTCATTTTAAAAAAGTTGCCAGCCGGACCTTGATCAGTTCATTTTGTCTGAACTCTCGGGAGTAAGAAAGTTTTGGTCGCGAATTAAGTTTATTGCTTAAAATAAAAGTAAGAGACGGGCCTTCGGCGTCCTGCGCCTTCTAAGGTCGATAGTATAGCGGTGTACTATCGACCTCGGAATGCGATATCTCATTATATAACCAAAATTTTCTTTCTCCTGGGAGTTCGGACGAAATGAACTGCCTCAATGCAAAATGCAATTTATCCCGGCGCATGGTCAACTACGTGTACCTTGATTATGCCACCGTGCTACAGTACATACATGATTCTTGTGCAGCGTCCTTATGCATGAGAGGTCTATGGTTTGATGGAAATCGGGTACAGATGCAGCAAAGTGAAGGAAGACCTGAAAAGAGCCGGCAACTTCGTTTGCCGAGCATGCGTATCAGGACTCGACATGGATGTCGAATCATGAGTGTGTCGACATGGAAGGAGCTCGCCGTGACTGTGTGAACAGTTTCACCTATCTTAGGGACGTTCTCGATAGCTCTGGAAGTGTTGAGTCGGTAGCAGTGTTGAGAATAAGATGTAGATGGTGTAGATTCCATGAGCTGCAATCCTTCATGACATCCAAACGGCCATCTTTAAGAAAGCTGCTTTCATTCCATGAGAAGATGCTTGAGCGTGTAGAGATGCGAATGCTAAGGTGGATGTGTAGTGTCAGACTATCGGACAGGAAATCGAATGACAGCATTAGGAAAGCAATGAGCCTTGAGAACATCACAGACGTCGCGTCGCGAAAAGGCAAAGACTACATTGGTTTGGTCACGTGGTAAGAAGGGATGAGACTGAGTGGACCAGAAAAGTTATGTGGATGGAAGTAGATGGTAAAAGAGGAGCAGGAAGACAAAAGTGGTTGGAAGCAAGTGGTGAAAGATGACCTCAAACATGTTAGAGCCCAGGAAGCGGACTCCCGTGATCGACTGAAGTGGAAGTCCATGCTAAAGCAGCAAACGTCTAACCCAGCATCTTCTGGAAGCAAAGGACGCAAAAAGGGATGAGCGAGCGAGAGTGATTATACATCGTCATCCAAGCCCTCTTCAGATGGGTGTTACTTCTTCATTAATAAACATGTACTGTTTATCTGCATGCACATGCATACTATTGCATGTAAATTTTACGCGAATTTTATACTTTTGTCACCGCTAAAGATGATTTAACAGCGATTCGAACTTGCTCCGGGACCCGTGAGATTAAGATAGAGATGAATCAAGGATGAAGTTGAGAAATGGAAGAGACGCTTTCGGAGTACTTTAAATGGTCCTATTGGCGCTTATCGCGATTTGCATCCAAACATCAGTGTCGGTTATCGCGTTATGTACCCAAATAGGATAGAATATTTAAGTTTGCTGTATGGAATTTAAAAAGCTTTTGACTAAGCTATAGAGCATTCGTCTCAGGGTTGGCTTTTTGCCGGCTAAAACTGGCTTTTGCCACCAAGTGGTAAAAACCAGGTAAAAACCGGCATAAACTGGCAAAAACTGGTAAAAACCGGCTAAAACCAAAATTCCGAAAAATCAGTCTATTCCGTCATTTATTCTTGAGATACTGACGAATTGTATTGCCTTTTCTTACCAAGCGAACATCGATGTTTTCATTTTTGAATATGTGTTTTATTTTACGATCAATTTCATCAGATACATAAGGAAATTTGAAATTGAATGGTTCAGATTTATTCAGATTCTTATAGTCTATTTTCTTTTTCTTAGACTTTGTTTTCGCCCTTTTTATCACATGATTCGGATAGTCATTCAACTGATATTGTAGATATTCATATATAATAATAATAATAACAATATATTTGTCAAACACAAATAGTAGTACAGAGATAATACAAACTGAGAGTGACAAATATCTACCCATGAAGGGCATAACTGAAAACAATAGGAGTACCAAAGTGGAAATGCATACGTTAGAAAGACTAGATAAATGTACTATATCACCGACGTTTCTGTAACTACCAAATGCATACTACATATGCCATGATGTTTATTATTGTTTATCTTTCTAGGTTAGTTCCTGCTTTCATTCTACTCAGGATTCATAGACATAATGTAACTTAAGTTTTGAATAATTTCCAACGTAAATGTATAGATTCTCTGCTTCTGATGATGGCCTAAGAGGAGGCCGAAATTCATAAAGCATATAATAAAAAAAAGAATTATTACCATCTAATCTACTTGGTTTCCCAACATCAACTTAATGTAAATGATTAACCAAGGTCTTTTCAACAATTATGACATTGAATTTTATTAGTGGCATTGTGACTTCAAATAAAGAAAAGCGGTATTCAAAAGGGAATGTATAGCATTTGTCCAAGATATCACAATGTCATGATTGAAAGTCTATTTGTCTTCGATGATTTCACTTTGTCAATAAGTACTGCGCTATGTCTTTCATGAATTACTAAGTTCTTACATGATTCTCTGACTGTCGTAATTGAAATCCAAAACTTGTATTTGACTTTTCAAATTTGTTCAGTTTTCAGATGACTACGTAAATGAAATCTGTGTGGATTTGGACGTTAAAACTTCGCTCATAGCAACATTATAATTGATAAGTTATGCAGATAATTAACGGCCAATAGTAAAATTATAAATGATAAAGTCATGCAGATAAGTAACGGCACAACGGCAAGATTATAAATGTTTAAGTTGTGCTTGTAAGTAACGACACATTGCAGCCGTGAAAGTCAATTCATGGCTGCTTTTATGAAAAAGTTCGTACATGATAATTCGTCCGTGATGATGCGTACATGCAAATATAATCTCTCAGTTATTGTATAGGGACTGGCAAAAAATATCACTATCTATTTCTTAACGTGCCTCTCTTATGATATGCAATTAAGATTGTCAGTCAATCATTGAGATTATGACAATCAATATCAAGTTGAGAGATATCTAATTACATGTGCACAACTTCGTAAGCAATAAAAAAATCTGTTTAACTTATGAAACTGTACACATGAGCTTACGATACGACCAAACATTACTAACGAAGATTAACTCAGTGATTACCAACATCTAATATTTTTAAGTTTGCATGGGCATTGATCTTTTAACCTATTTACATTGTAGTGATTTTTCTTCTTTCTAATTTTTGTGCCCGTTGATGCCACATAATTTGATTGTTTAAGCACTTCAGTTTGCTGTAAGTGCAGGCTAATTCAAAGCGATAGCACAGAGGGAACTTAGTAAGTGGGCAAAAATGAATTCTTGATGCCGCATTGGAAGAGGAAGGGTAGTCGTTCATCACTTGCGGACTGGTGCAAATTCCTTCAAAGTGCTTCGATCACTATTATTCCTTCTGATGTTAGTCCGTCAGATTCTCTGTCTTGAAGACAGAAGGTGTTAGAAATTTAATTCACTGAGTGAGTTCACCAGCGCCTTCGAAGAATATTCACCAAGAATGCAAACAGTGATGTTTCACTGAATATCATGTAACACGCACGCCACTCTGGTGTCTAAAGCTGCTCATTTATGACGATGGACAGTGTAGTGTGTGCCCATGGTGTATGCCATTTCATTGTAGCATGCGAGGTGCGACTCATCGCTTCTAGGATTCGCAGACTGAGCGAATTGACTTTCCTTATGCTGTGGCTGATGCAGTCGTACCTGCGAAATATCGCAGATAAGAATAAGAATTAGATAAAACATTTATGTCATCAAATATTTTACATTCACTGCGATAAATGTTAACATTTAAATTAATGCAAGAACATGGTATGTGTTATGCATTGTACAATTCACATTTTGTACATGTACAGTCCCGGACAAAAGTCCTCGATAGTGTCTTCACATTCATTGTTTTGCCTTCAATTTCGCATGTACTGTCCCAAAGCTTTTCTTAGTCAAAAAGGCTATACAGTAGCGAGCATATTAATTGGGTCACCCACAATTTTCACCATAAACGTGCCTTTGTGTTTATTTTCCTTTGATTCTTTTGAATTTCTGAACACAAAAGTCTTACAAGTCCATAAGCAATGTATATTTTGGTACACCAGCGTGTTAAAACTAGGTGTGGCCACATTTGGCTTGCAATAACGCGCTCACACGTTCAGGCATGCTCAACATCAACTTTCTACAACTCTCATCAAGTTTTTGCTTCACCTCAGTGTCACGCTGTAATACGTCGAGAAGCCGATTGATCAAGTCACTTCGACTGGCAAGGGTGTGTCGCTCCAAATGTCGTTTGATGATGGCCCATATTGTTTCTATCGGGCTCATGTCTGGAGAACTGCTCGGCCATGGTAACGCTCGAATTTGATTCTCCTCGAAGTATTTTTTGATCACTTTGGCTGTGTGGCAGGGGGCGTTATCTTGTTGGTAAATGAAGTCATCCCCGAACCAATCACTTGCCTGAGGGACCAAACGAGTCCTTAGTACACAAAGATACTCATTAGCATTCATCGATCCATCAACAACGAGTATCCGTCCCATACCCTGACTACTCATACACGCCCAGTTCATCACTTTCTGTGGCTTCTTCACACGCATGGCCATGTGGCGGCTTGAGTAAGGCTCAGGTCTCTTACGTATCCGACGCGGTTGTGCCATCTGGACTTCAATACTTGCCTCATCACTGAAGATAACCTGAAGAAAAAGATAGGAAATTGTTAATCCACTTATTTCTTTCTTTAACGACGTAGGCCTACTCATTTTTAAGAAGAAAATACCCTCAAAAACTGATTTCTGTTAACTTAGTTAAAGATTAGACATATTTCACTGATAATTAAATGAGTAATTAAATTGAAGGATAAAAAGCTTAATGAAGATATGCAATCTAATATCTTAATCATAATCACTATAGAAAAAGTACAGGAAAAGCAGTGGAAAGGCGTACTCACTTTTTCCCATTGAGCTGAAGTCCAATCCTTATGATTCCAAGCCCATTGCAGTCGCGACTGTTTCATGCGAGCTGTCAAGAGCGGCTTCTGTATGGGCTTCACCGACTTTCTGCCACCATCAATCAGTCGGCATCGGATCGTATGGACGGATAAGGGTGAAACGATTTCTTTCTTGATATCCAACGCTGTAAGACGTGGATCAATCATGCTTGCCCTAAGAATCCGTCGGTCTTCATATGATGTCGAAAGTCTTTTACGTCCACATTTGCCGACTCTTTGTGGCAAGATTTCGCCAGTCTCTCTATACCGTTTCACAATTCTATTTACCGATGACTGTCAAATCCCTGTTATCTTCGAAACCTGTCTCTGGCTTTGTCGTGCATCCTGCCATGAAGTTATAATTCTTACACGTGCGTTCTCACCGATATCCATAGTAAAAATGAACTGTCATTTTCTTGGATTGAATGCTATGGTCATAGATTGAGCCGCTGAGAGATGACAATTGTGTGTCGAGAAAGCTTTCATTAATCAATAACTTGACAACTTTCTATAATCAACTATACAGCTTGAATTCTCCCGCGCTCATACAATTGTTGTCACACTTTGTTGTGTGTGTGTGTGCGTGCGTGCAGCAGATATTTGAAATTATCTGTTTTGATGTCTCACATTGATCTATTGATACATACACATTTGATTCATGTATCAAGCAAACAATGTGCACCAAGCATCAAAATCTGTCAATGTTAAGGGTGACCCAATTAATATGCTCGCTACTGTAGTTTCCATCAGTTGTCTTTATTCATAGAGAGAGAGGCAATTGATTTTTTTAAACTTTTGTCATTAAGAATGAAGTGTGAATGGAATTGTCATCGGTCAATATTTTGCATTGGGCCCAGGTAAAATAACTGCAGCGATTCAGCGTGGCATTGATGAGATAAGTCTTTCACAATATTCTGGAGTAACTTCTGTCATCCATATTTCACGAATGACATCCTTCAACAATGAGGGATGGGGTGTTTCAACAATGAGGGTTTGCGACCTTCTATCTCTCATTTGATTTTCCCCCACACGATTTCGATAGGGTTCTAATCCGGACTTGAGCCAGACCAAGGAGTCAGACGTTGGAAAGATTGTGTTTCAAACCACTCTCTGACAATCCTGGCTGTGTAAGCTGGTGCTCCATCCAGTTGAAAAATTGTTGTCTGACGGAGAGGCATTCACATCGGAAGTTTCTGCATGAGCTACTCGAGGTTATAGATGTGTTTTGTTGTACGAACCACGGTACCACTGGCGTTGATCGATCCACAGATCATGACGCTGGAGGGCTTTTTCGCAGTCGACAACACATCAACACATAACGATCAAGCGAGTGTTGATTGGACGAACAAAGACGAATAGCAGTGAAATTGTGAAACTTTCACTTCGTCACTAAACATCACCTGACGCCAGTCGTCAGTAGTCCAGTCAACGTATGAGTCCTCGCTAAATTCAAGCGATCACGAATGTTCCTGCAAAATAATCTGGGTTTCTTCGCTGGACGATAGGCCTTCTAATTTGACTCACCATGCAAACGACGACGAATTGTACGCGCACTAGGAACTGAGTGAAGGTTGCTCAACGATGCATAAATTTCAGTGCTTGTTATCGTCGACAAAGAAGCACATCTACGACGAATTAAAGCCTCAGTCCTCTTGCTCGTTGCCCGAGGACATCCGGTTCGGCTCCTTGATCGGAAATTTCCCAAATGTTTGTTTCTTTTGATGGTATAAGAAATGGTCGATTGACCAGTTTTTAACTTCGGAGGAGCAACAGTTCAAGTCAGTCGTTCTTCATGGAGCGCGACGATTTATGCGCGGCGAGTTGGTTAGACAGGTCTGCACCTCATGGAGAAAGAAGACAAATGATTCACATCAACATTATTGTTCTGTTCAGATTGATATTCATCGTTATGTGAGCGACATGAAATCAGGAAAGATACTCGATAGCGCTATATCTGACGGAAGCGTTTCCAAGAATTAAAACGCTCACAGAGAACGAATAACAAACTGTATTTGTAAACTGGTACGTAAAAGAAGGAATTTCAGGTCATTATCGAGGACTTTTGGCCGGACTGTATAGAGTATTATAATACCATGTCAATTTTGCCAACGAATCGAAAGATAAAGCAAATCATCAGTTGTATGCTTGCTATTTCTTTCTATTCGATGTGTTCGAATGACTTGAAATGCGAAAAGTATTACATACTCGCATTTTGTGCTTTTGGTGTCGTCATGATTTCATCATATTTTGTTTGGATTTTCAGTTGCATCTGCTGAGGATCGTGCAGCGAATTCGACCAGTGAAGGCATTACTGCTAGCGGTGGGGACGATATCGAAGATGACATGTGTAAAATCTGTATGGATGCTTTAATTGACTGTGTCCTTCTTGAATGTGGGCACATGGTAACTTGCCTTGATTGCGGAAAACGCATGGCCGAATGTCCAATCTGTAGACAGTACGTGGTTCGCGCAGTTCGCATTTTTAAAGCGTGATCATCGTGTGCCCTATAATAGAACAGCCTATCAGCTTGTTTCAAGTAATTGTGAAGTTTTTGATTCGGATATCTGTTGTTTATTTTTTTACTACTTAAGATGATGATGAACCCTCATATCAAGCCACTTTAGATTTTCGTATAAAATGATAGAACCGGTGTGAATTTCTTGTAATGGAATCTTCTGCATCAAGCATTTTGGAATTGTTAGGGATTTTGTGTAAGAAGATTATTTATGAAAGGCGCAAAAAAAAGCGAGCCTTCATCGCTTTCTACGTTTTTTTTTAATTTTCGTGCTTATAATTAACCAGCTTGAAATGCTGAAAATTCGAACTGACTTGACTGTGATTGAAATCAGAAATGCATTGCTTCTCTTCCAATGCCTTGATCAGACGCATTGAGATTTTTGTTTTTGGATGACGAAAAGGAAGCTGTTAATATATTGTTACTTTTATGTTCATATGACGTAAAACACTATGATACTTCGTGTTATTACTTCTTCGTCAAGATGGTTTGAGATTCAGCTTCAAAGTGCATATGTAGCAAGATCTAATTGACAATTTTTGTCTGCGAAACACATATCAGTGCATCACCTTTCGATGACGTGAATGTGATTTGATAACTTTATTTCAAATCAGACCTAATAATAAGTAGGATTTTTGTGAAATTGTAGCATTGGATGACGATGGATCTCTTTAATTGTAAGTTATTGGAGTAGAAAAATGTGCAAACTGATCGTTGCATTTTGTTGTTTAGTATCCACTGAACTGTAAACATTTGCAACGTTTATATATTCCTGCAGAAGAGCAAATTTTCGATTGTGTTTTTATCCACTGGCTTTGGAGTTTTCTCATTTCGTCAGCTCAAAATATATCTCTAAGTACTATAATAACTGAAGTGTTCTTAAATGTTAGACGAAATACCATTTGCTTTCCTGCACTCACGGTAAATTTTGAGCTTTTGCATCCAAAGAAAGACAGACGTAAACATTTAACCTTCTGTGAAATTCTTCATATTTAACCAATTTTAGTAGTTGATTCAAAAGCACGGTTAATACTCTCATAGGTACTGTGCAAAATGGATGATGGTTCATCGTCCAAAACCTAATGGCAATGTTTTCAATGAGTCCTAGCGTATGATGTGTGTCATGTCTTTTTTATACTTCGCAGTACATTCCCTTTGTGGACTACGGAATGCATGTAATGTATACAATGAGATGCTAAAATGAAGAAACTGATTCGTATTATTTGATGATCCAATAAATCTGGTTTTCAAAAAGCTGTGTTGATTATTTTGTATTTGATTTGTGAGCAAAGTTTGTTGATGTTCTCTTTTAGAATTTGCTGTACTTAATTAAAAGCGAATTGTGCATGCTTTTAGAAAGCTGAGATCAAGATGCATCAGGACAACTAGAGTCCTTAATAAAACACGATCACTGCAATCATGACCTAATTCAGAGGCTCAGCAGCCAGCTCTATGCTTTAGAAGAAATAGTTCCCTAACCAGGGATTGCAATTTTCCGCTTTTTTACGAAATTAGTCTAATATAAATATTTCAAATTCATGCATTCAAACCCCTTTTTCCGTTTTTTTGCTGTGGCTTATAGCGATCCCTGTCCCTAACCCTCAAGATACGAAGGGTGGTCAAATTGATCACCCACGTACTGTCTAAATGCATAAGTCATCTTAAATATTTTGACTTTTCTGAAGCAATTTTCTTTTACTTCTGCCGTTTGGTTATCGCCCAAGCCTTGGTTGACGGTTAGTCGTTAGAAGAAAAAAACAAGCTAAAAAACGTCTGGGGTCTTTTTTGACCCCAATATAAAATGAAATTCAATTTAAGCACAATGTTATGGTTTGTTCATGACATTTATTACAGATACAAACATTAGCAAATCATTACTAAACAAACATACAAGAACTCTAGAATTCTATTGTTTTTAAATCGATTAGCAACACATGACAATTAGTAAAGGTGACTAAGTGCTCTTTACAGACGAAATTTTCACATAAATGGCATTGATTGGAAGCCTTTCGATCACGAGTACGTGGACAGCTTGCACAACGCCCTCTCTTTCGTTGTCTGTCTGACTCATAATTCTTGTCTTTGATACACCAACCAGTTTCATTGAATGCAGAATACGAACTCTCAATCCTGGCAACATGCATCGTGATCGAACGAATGGAAGACACATCTCGTATCCCAGCTCCGTCTGAAAATAAAAGGATAGGATTGTATACAGGAATTCGTGCACAGACACATGAAAATAATCCCCAAAAGAGGTATTCTCAGGTTATACAGTATATTTGCTGCACACGTAGCCTACTCTTATTCTTTATTACCTTGATATGTACCTAGGATACCACGTAAATCTCCGGCGAAATAAAAGCATCATTTTTCATAGATGTTTATAACACAACAAAAGTTGTAACAATTTCTGAAAAAGGAAAAACAAAGTCTATCATTTACTAAAATGTCGCTGCTTACCTATCGTCGCCTTCGGCTCGAAGATTAGATCGAATTTCGATCATCATGTTATTGTATAAATCTTAAAATACAATTATGTATATAAACCTTTTACTTGGTTATATTTTATAAAATCTCTCGATGGAATCACCCAGGGCATTTTTTTACATAATAAGTGGTGGGCCGGCCTTTGGGCCCAGCAGTCCCATCAAAAGGGCCCACCAGTTTTCGAATTTTCGGTCACTGGTGGGCCCATCCTTGCGTTTATTACTTGATTCAATAAAAGAAAGCAACTGAAATATAAAAAAGAATGAAATGCGGAAATCTGAATCATTAAGCTGTAAAAGCCATTTCCTCTAAAGTGCAAAAGCTAGTCAAATTAATGACTTCTAATGCAATGTCTTGTTTCTGCTTACATCATTGACTTCGATTAATGACACAAAAACCGTGGAACTATGAAATTTTCGACCACTTTTAAGCCATGCTTAATGGTTTATCAGCACTTTTGATACGAACGGACGCTGGTCGCCTGCTGTGATATGGCACTCATACAGTGGTCAATGTGTTTGAAAGCAGGTGTTATCCCTATCAACTCTACGAAAAACAACAGCAATAACTTCTTGCGTTTTACAAATCCGTGCGACCGAAAACATGGACCATGTGTCCAGTTCACCAATGAGAACAGTTACTCAAAGGTTAAAACTTATGTCTGTCATTCGATTCGTTTTCAGTATCTCTTATGTTTGCAGCTGACGAATATATCAGAAGTACCCTCAGTGATGCTCATCCTCTAACAGAATTTTGTATTCTCCTACCTCATGTGTAATACTCCTATTTTGATTTGATTTTAGACGGTAATTAATGTTTTCAATGAAATTGATTCACACTCAAAATCGGTGGTTCAACACGGTATGGGGTAACTTCCACAACCAGAGGCATGCATTTTCCGCGGATAGCAGAAAAATGCGGAATTTTGCCTTGGCGGCGGAAATCGCGGAATTCTGCTAATTTAAGCGCATATTGCAGAATTTTGGGTTTCAATTTATGTTGTTTGATTAAAATTTGTCGAAATGTAGTCTAATCTTGTTGCAGCTGCTGGGCGAGTGACGTTAATAGATGACATGCAGGCCTGGTGACCAGCCTATTGAAGTACTTAATCAGGACGGCATTATGACAATTTTGGCTAGGTGTGCTGAACGATTTCATTAGGATATTTTATATTACCGAGCATGTGGTCTATAGAGGAATTGATGAGAAATTGATAAGAGTGAGGACATTGTTTACTTTTAGGCTTGACACCTGGAAAGGATACTGCTTCGCAGTAGCAGACAAGCTTCTACTATTGGTAGAAAATGTTGACTTAAGAAGTTATCAGATTTCATTCTATCATTTATGCATTAACCTTAAACTGCCCAAACTACGCGTAACTTCTATTCGATAAAAAAAATTTACTTCTGGGGGAAGTTGCTATTTTGTGTCCTAACACACAATCATGCATTAAAAATGAATTAGTATTACTGAACTATAAAAATCAGTTGGTGTATTGTAATGAGCAACAGGCAGTCTAACTTAATGTGTATTATGTCACACGAACAGATTTTAAATCTCTATAACATTGTCTATGCACGATCATGAATTGTGAAAATCTAAGAACCAGCTTCTTGCTTTGGTAATACATGGATGAACATCACAATATCACAAACACACCGAACAATTAGCGTGTAGGATTTGACTGCTGCCGACTTCGCATGGTTGGTTCGACTGAAAGTCGAATATGTTTTTTCATAAAGAATCGGCCACATGAAAACATGTGAGTAGTAATCCCATCCCAAATTCAAGTCCAAAATGTGCAACTATGAGTCATCATGCTGACTCAGCCCCCCCTCTGGAGAGAGGAAGGAGGTCGCCAAGGATGTGATGGAAGGATGGGTCCGAGAGGAAGAAACAGATCCCCCTCTGGAAGGAAGGAAGGAGTTTTCCGGTAAGGGAAGGAAGGTGATAGGAATGTGCGCAGGATAGAGTTGGAAAAGGGTGGGTTTAGGATGTTTTGGGATGAGAAAGTCCATTTTTCGACATGAAAGAGTGCTCGGATGGGAAAACGGAGGGCAGATTCGGAATCTACGTGAAATTTTGAGCTAAGAAGGATGTTTCCAGCGACATCGGAGAGAAAAAGTTCTGACCTCCCCCCCCTCCTGTCAGACTTCCAACTTTGGTGTTAGAGATCGTAGAAAGTCGTGTGATAGCTCATTTGAAAGCCAAGAATGAGAAAAATGCAGTGGAAAGCTCAGTTTAGTCCTATTTTCCTGGGTTTAGGGAGGAAAATGGCAGGAAAACGTCAGAGTTGGAAAAGTCAGGTGTTGGATGTGTTGGGATGAAAAAAGTCGTTTTTCGGTATGAAGGAGGTCTCGGATGGGAAGACGGAGTGCAAATTCGGACGTTTTGGCCAATGTTGGGTCTAGGAACATCTTTCCAGTTCAATCGGAGAAAAAAAGTTCTGACCTCCATCCCCCCCCTCCTGTCAGACTTCCAACTTTGGTGTTAGAGATCGCAGAAAGTCGTGTGATAGCTCATTTGAAAGCTAAGAATGAGAAAAATGCAGTGGAAAGCTCAGTTTGGTCCTATTTTCCTGGGTTTAGGGAGGAAAATGGCAGGAAAACGTCAGAGTTGGAAAAGTCAGGTGTTGGATGTTTTGGGATGAGAAAGTCCATTTTTCGATATGAGGGAGACCTCGGATGGGAAAACGGAGTGCAAATTCGGACGTTTTGGCCAATGTTAGGTCTAGGAGCATGTTTCCAGCTCAATCGGCGAGAAAAAGTTCTGACCACCCCCCCTCCGGTCAGACTTCCAACTTTGGTGTTAGAGATCGCAGAAAGTCGTGCAATAGCTCATTTGAAAGATAAGAATGAGACAAATTCAGTGAAAGACACGGCTTGTTCTTATCTGCCTTCGTTTAGATGTGAGACGTCATTGAAAATTTTGGACATTGGCGAAAAAACGACAGAGTTAGAATTTTTATGAAAATGGCTCTAGCGGGTGAACGATGCCTCGGACGGGAAAACAGAGACCAGATTTGGAATCAGCGTGCCATGTTACACCTGAATGTCATTCATGCTATGTCTCCGAAGTGATAGGAAGAAAGATGACAGAAGCAGTAGAGTTTACAAATGAATTTTGTTCAGTACGTTTTCATCGACAAAGTCTTCGTGGTGTGATTAGGGACTACATCATCTCATTTCATTGTAACTTAGTTTATTTATATGTTAGCACTCTGGAAATATTTATTCTATTACTACCGTCTCAATCGCCTTTCCTCAACTATATTGCGCTTCCAGCAATCACAAGTTCACGTTTACCTTTCCCAGAGTTAGTGTCACCCACTAAGGCTTACTCAAGATAAAATAATGATATCGATAGACACCGTATATTATGCTTATGTGGGGAAGAGCTAAAAGGATGAGCAGCGTACAAAGTGAAGCACAAAAGAATACTCAGTTCGGTGACGACAACTGTTCGGTCGTTGAGTTTATATATATTCTGTACTACCATCCTCTTCCTAAGCATCCGCACCGGATGCGTCCACTGCCTCGAAACTCATAAATCACTCTTGATGGCAAAGTTCGTTTGACATTTTTGACACATGAGTCTGATATAATTTCACTCTCACTTCCGCCTCTTCATCTTGTGATTGAACTCGCGTGCCGATTTGCGATTTAATTATTTTCACCTCTTCACCCGTGGACTTTACAACTTGTTACATTTTCCATTTTTTTCCAACTGTCGTATTTCATATTTCAGCCCGGTTACATATGATACCCCTTCATTTAGGTGTTGTCCCAACACCTGACACAAATTCGAAGTAGGGAGTTTAGTTCATCACGAATACCGAGGCATGTGGATGGTAGCAAATAGAGAAGACAAAATTACAATCAAGCGAAGATGCTGCTCACACTGTCCGCTCTCCCTCACATAAGTTATGAAAACATGTAAAATCATATACATATACATGTATATCAAATGACAGAATGACAATCAATGTACAAAGTCACTATCATGGGGTTAAAAACTGATATTCACTGATCGCAACATTCAATACACATATGGTCACCATAACCGGAACTGTCAATCGCACCATCACCCAAAGAGAGATAGACTATGTCCACACACATCAATGGAGACATCTTAAATATAACATATATACACAGACACGTGACCCCATGATGAACAGAATAATTGAATAACAAGATAATACGGTAAGAAGCACTGAGGATGATTAAGAGTAGTCCATGAAATGTCGTTACTCGAAAAATACAATTAACTGTCTCCCAACTCGACCACTGACAACACTGCACGTACTTTACTAGCTGGCGGAATTTAGTAAAGGCATAAAGCGCTATAGTAATAGATGTATACGAGGATATATGATGGTGATATAAGTTGTTATAGGATTTCAAATATACATGTATGATGAGATAAAATGCCAGCGGTAGCACTCATCACTCCATCAAGCTAGTGGTAAAGAGAAGAAGACAACAACTCTGCTGATTCCTTCGCCACCTAGGCGAATAATTACTTAAATTATTTTACACTGCGTAACACTCAATCATACATTCTGACAAAATATATAATAGTAACATGATTGGTATATGCTGAAAAAAAGTGGTTGGTTAGCAGTACATTTTTATAGAGCAATATTTTTGGTTAAAAGTCGTACGTACGGTTTACGGTTGCGGTTAACGGTTTACGGTTAGTGGTTACGGTTAGCGATTACGGTGCCGGGGCTTACTGTGGATAAGCTACTTTTCTTCCTCTCAATGGGTATCGAGTAGTTTTTGTATTTCTGTCGGCCTCATATTCATCCTCCTCTTCTGTCTCTTTCTCTTCTGACGCGTCATTAACGGTTTCCCGCTCTGGCTGAGCTCTCCCGAGCGATTCAGCCTCATCGTCACTTGAAGTGTGACCGTCGCCGTCATACAGTTCCGAGATCTCCTTAGTATTGTCGGTTTTTTCATTATTTATGAGTGTCGGGATTCCTGCCGAACGGTCAAGTTTAACCCTATTTAGGTGGACCCACATGGACTTGGAGCGGGGCTCACGCACTGATACTATTTTACAATTAGTGTCTGTCAATTCTGTAATACGCATTGGACCTTTCCATTTATGCTGCAATTTAGGAGTGAGCCCTTTTGTTTTAGCTGGCATGTGTACGTAAACGCGATCTCCGATTGCCAACTTATCAGCGGTCAACGTCACTCTCCTGTCGTAATATTTCTTTTGCTTATCTTGTGCTTTTTCGATGCAATCTTTCGCAACTTTCCAGGCTTCCGATAAGGTTCGAGCTAAATTATGCTTATAATCGTCAACTGAGCTGGCCGATTCAGTTAGATCCCGAAGAACTAAATCGCTAGGAAGTAGAGGGTCTCGACCATACAATAAAAAGAATGGGCTTTCTTTAGTAGAACTATGGCTCGCAGCTCTATATGCGAACAGGACATATGGAATGAAGACATCCCAGTTCTTCTGGTCGCGACCGGTATAAAATGATAACATCGTAGTAAGTGTTTTGTTGAATCGCTCTACTTGACCATCTGTTTGAGGATGAAATGATGTGGTAAAAACTTTTTCTGTGTTCGTTAAACGACATACTTCTTTTAATAATTCTGAGGTGAAATTTCTGCCTCGATCGGATAACAGACACTCAGGACAACCATGAGTCGCAATTATGTTTTCGACAAATAATCTGGCGATGGTTGTTGCCTTCTGGTCTGGGACTGCAAAACATTCAGGCCATTTAGTAAAATAATCTGCGAAGACAACGATGTATTTGTTTTGGTTTCTAGTTAAAGGTAGAGGGCCTAAAACATCAATTCCTAATCGAGCCATTGGACGATTTATCGGAATTGACACCATTGGAACGACTGTTTTAACTTTAGGACCCTTTTTGGTGGCGCAAGCGATACAGGCTTGGCACCACTCAGTGACATCTTTATGTAGTGTAGGCCAATAATAGAATTTGTTGATTCTAGAGATGGTTTTTTCAATTCCTAGGTGGCCACCAAATGCACCGGAATGTAGTTCCGTGAATACTGTTTGACGCAACTCTTGTGGGAGAGCTAGTAACAAGTCGTTGCCTGGAGTGTTTACACTTTTATAATATAACAAACCTTTTGATAAACGGAAATTTGGCCAATTATCATTAATGAATTTTAAGCATTGCTTAGACAATTGTTTAGGCATGGCTTGGTGCTGCAATTTCTTTATGATGGCATTATAAATAGTGTCTTCCTTTTGTTGCTGCTGCACGCACGAAAATTCAGAACGAGATCTTATTTCACTGATCGCATTAATAGGTATGCGAGACAATGTGTCGGCGTTTGAGTGTTTCTTGCCTGGACGGTATAAAATTTCAAAATTATACTCTTGAAGTAATAATGCCCATCTCATGAGCCTTGATGACGGTTCTTTGTGATTTAGCAAATACCGTAATGGTGCATGGTCTACTATGGCATAGAACTTTTTGCCCCAGAGGTATTCACTGAAATGTTTGACAGCAAATACTAAGGCAAAGGCTTCTTTAAGGAGGGGGCAACCCCTATTAAAAATGATTCCAGTGCCAGTGTTTTCCGAACATCCTATCCTCATCATATGAATTATACGCCAATCTGGTTAGTTTTTGTATATCGGCCGCATAACTGGCAACCGATTCCCCTGGCTGTTGCTTCCTATTACGGAGTTGCATCGCGTTGTATCTGTTCATTTCTGGTGTATGCAATAAACGATGGAGGTCTTCTATTAGGACGTCAATGTCGTCTTTCGAAGCTGCTGGTAAACTATTATAAATTTCTCTGGCATGGCCCGTCAAATAGATCGGTAGCATGGCTAGTTGCTGTTCCCTCTTCAAACCTAAGGCCTTCGCTACTAGCAAAAATTGAGTTGCGAACTCACCGAATTGATATTTTGGATCCTGAAGATCTCCCGAAAATGTCTTCAACGTTACACCGCTTGCTGCAGACGGTAAGGTTGGTCGTCGACTGTCTTCTATCTCGACTAAGGCATTACTGACATTCTCCATTCGATCAACCAGGTCTTCGACCGTTGCCATGACTCGTCCTCTCGTGAGATAAGGCACGTTGACTTAAATAAAAACGGGTCAGTCAATAAAGGATTAATCTGTGTGGAATCCCGGACACTCTTGCACGATTTTAGCGTAAATTTTTTTTTTTTTTTTTTTTGATTAGATAATCAGAGCTACGGTAATATGTAAAGAGATGTCCTACAACATCAAAGTCGTATTGGTATAATGCTATTTATTATACTGTATGACCGTATGTAGATTGCTACTGTATTACTGTATATTTTCAATGATTGACAGAATAGGCCTATTCAATATAATATATAGGAAATTATACTTTATTGAATGATACTACCGTACACGTTAAGAAATACTGTGATATGTAAGAATTGTTAATGAAGACAATACTACCGTACTGTAATAGTTTTACTTGTAGAACAATTAACTGTACCGTGTGATTAATTATAGTACGTAGAATATATTTTAATGCACTGTTGTTACGTATCGCTTCAATTTCGAATTTGCCGACACTTATTTATATGGGCCCTTTAGATCTCGGATGACGGGACTCGCGCGCGAACGTGGATGTATTCGCTTCAATAGAGCCACCCACTTTTAATCTCTTAACAGGAAACCCGTGGAAGTACTACGCTCTTTTTTTCAGAGCCCCCCACAAATTTATATACCGCGGTAATCTGGGAGGTACTACATTCGTTTTCTTCGAGCCCTCCTCTCAATATATTTCGAAGCTGTCGCTTTTGGACAAACCACGAACTCACACACGTGGATGTACTACGCTTCCCTGAGCCACCCACTTTTATTAGAGAACAGAAGGAATACTTTATATCTGTGAATTTAGCGCGCTTATCAAATTATGGCCGAAACTGACTAATATCTCACTTATAAACTCACTTAAATCTCTCTTCTTCGCACACGGAGCAGCTGCTTATGGATAAGACTGTAACGTGAATATACTTACCGGCACCGGGTCACCGAACTGATGTGAAGATTTTACGGAAGATCGAAGTAAAGAGGGAAAGATAAACGCTGTGGGAGCTCCACTTATGTAACTTAGTTTATTTATATGTTAGCACTCTGGAAATATTTATTCTATTACTACCGTCTCAATCGCCTTTCCTCAACTATATTGCGCTTCCAGCAATCACAAGTTCACGTTTACCTTTCCCAGAGTTAGTGTCACCCACTAAGGCTTACTCAAGATAAAATAATGATATCGATAGACACCGTATATTATGCTTATGTGGGGAAGAGCTAAAAGGATGAGCAGCGTACAAAGTGAAGCACAAAAGAATACTCAGTTCGGTGACGACAACTGTTCGGTCGTTGAGTTTATATATATTCTGTACTACCATCCTCTTCCTAAGCATCCGCACCGGATGCGTCCACTGCCTCGAAACTCATAAATCACTCTTGATGGCAAAGTTCGTTTGACATTTTTGACACATGAGTCTGATATAATTTCACTCTCACTTCCGCCTCTTCATCTTGTGATTGAACTCGCGTGCCGATTTGCGATTTAATTATTTTCACCTCTTCACCCGTGGACTTTACAACTTGTTACATTTTCCATTTTTTTCCAACTGTCGTATTTCATATTTCAGCCCGGTTACATCATCATGAAAAGGCAGACTTAAAATTTGCTATCGCTAAAGGTTGATTCGTTTTCCAACAGCTCATGGACAGTTTGATAAATAAAGATGTGAAAGGACGATTAGTTGCAGAGATTGAATTTGAGAAAGTAACTGATGAACATGCAGGTGAACGTGTAGTGTTTCATTTTGCATCCTATTCTGCAGAGACGATACATGATCACAAAGATTTCTATCAGCGACACATGGCGAAAATTGCATCTCAACTAGATTCATTTCATGAGCATGGATCCAACTTGCTGCTATGTCGCATAAAACACATTCATATTCAACTCAATGTGCTAAACTAGATTTGACTACAAGATTTGGGAAAAGCATTCATGAGTCAGTCGTCCGCATGCCTCCTTTTCCCTGCCGCAACGAAGTCAGGGGAGATACGGAGGTCTCTGATTGGCTCACATAGTGTCAAATGTGGATTCGCAGGAGACTATAAAAGCAGACGTCTCCCCATTTTCTCTTCATTTCATTCTCTTGACTTGGAAAGCGTGTGTGACTTGCGAAAGGCATTCTCCGTCTCAATTTTGTCTAATTCAATCCTGTTTGCAAATTACAAGTGAGTGTCATGACTGTGTGGCCTAAACCTTACCAACATTTTAGAAGAGAGACGCAGGAGAGTGTGTGGCCGATGATTGTACAAGCCTACTTTGTTGAACCATCACCATCACCGCCGGCTCCACCACCTAGACGCTTTACCTTTAAGTCTTTTAGGGAATTGAAACTTAATTCGGGTCCTAAGCCCAAGACATTTAATTTACTGGACGATGACGAAGACTTAGACTTTGGTGATAAGCTTTAGATCATGTGAACGCCCCAAAAGGTCCTCTTAAGGGCCACCTCATATGTCACTGCTAAGCTAACAATTTTCTTTTCTCTGATGATCATGAATGTACTTAGTGGTATTCTTTCGTTACAGCCTGTCATGGCCATGAATCCTACTCCAACTGCTGCATCACTGAATCCTCAACATCTCGAGCTGTGGAATCCGAAAATTGAAAAGGTAATTCACGGCTATCCTACCTACAAACAACAAGTGCGCTACAACGGTGTTCGACTCTATCTTCAAACTTCGGCGGCATACTTACCAAAGGTGGATACGCAAGTAAATCGTTGCGGTTAAAACCTGAGTATCCCTATTGATAATTGGTCGCGTCAGCAGCTTGACATTTTAGAAGACGTTGTGAGGCAAAAGGCTCTTATTCCTACTGAACTATTACAGTTGTGGCCAGAAAAGAAAACTTCTTATTATGAACCTTTGTATCGCGGCACTCGCTGCTATATTTTGCAAAGCAAGTTTTGTAAAGTCACTTCAGGAGTGACAGTTGAACAGTCAGTTGAAACAGAATTGTCATCGCCAGGTGCAGGCTTTTATTCATTTCATATTGAGGTGCCTGCTGTTTATGTGGGACCTCATCAATCTGACGGTAATTTGATTTCTCTCAATTTGCGCATTGCTCAAATTCATCATCAACCTGAGTTAACAGGTCTTGATCACATTGAGAAAGTCATTGATTCTTGCGTCAAAGAGTGTCAAGAGCCTGTCACCAAACCTAAACGTCGTCGCGCCTCAAAGAAAGATGGTGTTACCACCAAAGAGAAATCTTAAGTATTGTAATCAGTTAGTATGTAGTGAATGTGGAAAACGCGGTCTTGCGCGTTATGTTCAAATAAAACATTGTAATCATGTTGTATGTATCTTTTGTTATGTAAAGGACAGACATCCTTGTAAAGTTCCTGCTCAATGTATTATCTTGTAATGAAGTCTTTTTGATATTGTAGGTTGTCATCTTCATAGACAGTGAGGGAACACCCATGCAGGAATTGAGTGCTATTGCAATGAGAGACAGTGATGAAACTGTTGCTAGTGTATATCATAGATTTGCCTACTGTCCTCCACACAAAGACGAATGGTCACGACGTCATGTGCATGGACTTGATCCTTCTATTTTGATTCATATTGGATTTGTAAATGAAACGTATTTGATAAGTGATTTCAAACGGTGGCTGTCAGATTTTCATATTGTTAAAATATTAGGAAATGATTCTGAACGAGAAGCAACAACACTTCACTTGCACATTGATAATTTATATTTACCATGTTGGGTAGATCGTGTAAGACAAGACTATTATATGCATTGTGATCAAAAGAAGTTTAGAGATGAAATGATTTTTGATATGGCTGTATGTTTCGGTGAGAGATATCACCTGTACAGACCACCATCCCATTGTAATACTAGAAATAAAGCTACCTACATTGCAAAACTCTCTTCACGCTGGCATTGTAGTCTCTATG
The DNA here is from genome assembly GCA_907163375.1 of Prostheceraeus crozeri. Lineage (NCBI taxonomy): Eukaryota > Metazoa > Platyhelminthes > Polycladida > Euryleptidae > Prostheceraeus > Prostheceraeus crozeri. The sequence continues at coordinate 196,162 of CAJQUW010009291.1, forward strand.
ACGTTTATGAACTGTATCTATATTATTGTCAACAGCATGGGTCTATGTAAAACACATTTTTACTCCTTATAAATAAGTGATGATCATTTTTATGAAGTGTATTCTGTACTTGTAAATTTTGTCTGGTGTTGAATAAACTTACAGTGGAACATGATTGTTATTTCTGTTTTATTCATAGTGGAAGTCATTGAAGCAATGTGAAATCTATAGTCACAACGTTCATGATGGCGCATCGTACACTAAGTAAACACATGTGTCATTTGACACTTGATCAACAAGGATTCGATGGATTTTTACAAGATTAGAAACATACATTTAAAATGAAGATGAATGATATGATAGTGCTAACTGAAAGCCTTCCTCTCTTCAAAAGATTGATAGAGAGTTTACAACCTCAAGATGTAAAGGGTAGACTCGTTGCTTATATAGAGTTGAAAGATTTGCAAAAACCACTTCGTTTTGGATCTTATTGCACAGAATGGATTGCTCTTAGTGATCAATTTTATGGTCGTCATATGGAGAAAATTATGGAGAGAATAGTAGAGACGTTGGAAGGAAATGCGTACGTTGTTAATCATATCATGATTCAACTGAGTGTGTTTACATCCACGACTTTGTTTGATGCTCGACACATTGTGTAGATGCAATAAAGATTTCTTTTCACTGAGTATTTTGTAATGGTGTATAGAGCAACATGAGTCATTGTGCTTTGTGTATTACTATCGGGCTCTTTGTTTGATAAATGAATGCGTCTTTGTTCGAGAAAAGGGGCGTGTCACAACATGAGTCATTGCGCTTTGTGCATTACTATCGGGCTCTTTGTTAGATAAATGAATGCGTCTTTGTTCGAGAAAGGGGGCGTGTCATAACATTAGTCATTGCGCTTTGTGCATTACTATCGGGCTATCTGTTAGATAAATGAATGCGTCTTTGTTCGAGAAAGGGGGCGTGCCATAACATTAGTCATTGCGCTTTGTGCATTACTATCGGGCTCTCTGTTAGATAAATGAATGCGTCTTTGTTCGAGAAAAGGGGCGTGACACAACATGAGTCATTGAGCTTTGTGCATTACTATCAGGCTCTTTGTTAGATAAATGAATGCGTCTTTGTTCGCTAGAAGGGGTGTGTCACTCAAGTCTTTGTGAGGACTAGAACGACTTTGTGTATAAATAGGGAAGGTTTCCACCCGCGCAGTCAAAAGTTCACGTGTGATAACTGTTTATCACGTAACAAAGACAGGGAAAACGTGAAAAGGGAAACGCATGTAATTGGAGCTAGGACTGGTTATAAAACGGACGACTGAGCTCATGGCAATCATTTCTGTCCTTGCGCTAACCATGCAGTTGCTCGAAGCCATCAACTCCTCTGCTCTCGCACTGGGTACACTGAACTCCCTTACTGTAGCATCGGGTAAAAATGCTTTCAATCAAAAGATAACTCATCATGGAGAAGCCGTGACCATAAAAACTCCAAGTCATCGGATAGATTATCTAAAGATTATGTCAACAAAGTATGGACTGGCCGTGTGTGTGCCGTTAGAGTATTGGACACGGTTACAATTCAATACTCTTGAAACATTCCTGAAAGAAAATCTCACCATTCCCAAAGAAATTGTTCGACACAATGGGAAGCGGTTACAAGTTCCCATCATGGAAAGACGAAACATGTATGTTCATATGGATAGACACTGTCTCATCATCCATGAAAAGGAGGGCAGCGAATTCGACTTACTCAATTGCAAACCACTCCCCATTTTGGGAAAAGGATTCTACTCCTTCGAAATTAAAATTCAAACCATCTACATGGGTCCGCGCAGGGACGGAAGGTTGTTTACGTTGAATCCCTATCTTGTCTCCATAACCTTTAAAAATGATGTCTATATTGATGATGATCAACTACAGTAACACTCTCCACACACTGAGAACGCACCATCGGTTTTTATGAGACCACGGCCTAACGGCCACCGTATCAAGAAAGAAAATGTACACTCACCATGCCACACATGAACATGACTCTCTCTCCTTCTTTCTTAGGCATACCCTTCTTCACTCAAGTTTTAAACATGTGGAAATAATCAGCATGTCTCTATGTATCATGGAAACGTCAGTGTGTTACATTTTATGATACGAAACGTTAACTTCACATAACTCTAGAACGCTTTCAACTACGAAGGTTACATCGCGCAATCCTATCCAACTCTTGCCGTGTCATTAACGTAGGAGACGGCAATGTATTTATTCGCATTCAAGAGATGATTCTACATAATGATCACTGCTGCATCGTGATTCCAAAATCCTCATGGGAAAAGTATAAAAGGGAAGTCCACTCAACCCTCATGTCATTTGTGAGTCATGCTCCCCATCCGCATCATCAACGCCATGCGCGAAATGAATCTCAGAAGAAGACATCTATTTAGAACAGTTGCATACCCATCTTCCCGATTCAGTCCATCATCGCGGTCGTCCGCAAATGTTAGTCATTCGCATGATAAACGGTCGAAATCTTCAAATCTTTCGCTGCGGCAAAATCCAAGTCTTAGGAAACCTTTCTCATTTCGTGATGCAGTCCATGTGTTACGAAGTCGTCAAGAAAATACGAACACTCATGCCTCATCTACGCCTCAGTCCCCTGACATTGAAGAATATAGTAGTGTTTAGAACAGTTTAGAACAGAAAATACGAACACTCATGCCTCATCTACGCCTCAGTCCCCTGACATTGAAGAATATAGTAGTGTCTGTTCAATTGAAGATGTTAGTGAATCTAGCCAACATTAAAACCAGTAATCATTGTATATTTTATGAAACTGAACTCTTTCCTGCTGCTCTAATTCGGAAGTGGCATCCTGTACATATTGCAGTGTTTCACAACGGACATTGTATCATGACTGGTTTACGTGATATCAGTAAAATAGCTGACATTGTTAAATTTCTAATGCGTTATCTGTATGAGTCACAGTTAATAGAATCGTGTTAATCACATGATGTGTTTTCAATGCGTCAGTGCTATTTATAGACATGAAATGATACCCATACACTTGTCGGTGAAAAGGTCACGCTGTCTGACGTGAGGCGCCATCGCTTTGTCTGATAAATAACGCCCACACACATGTCGGTGAAAAGGTCACGCTGTCTGACGTGAGGCGCCATCGATGTTGAATGACACGCCCACACACACATGTCGGTGAAAAGGTCACGCTGTCTGACGTGAGGAGCCTTCGATGTTGAATGACACGGCCACACACGTGTCGGTGAAAAGGTTGAACAAGACTGATTAGATTCTTATCTAACTGACTGGCGCTTTAGCACTTCATGAGTGAGAGCTATTTATAGACATGAGTCAGCAAAGTGGTTGATGTTTCCTAAGCCGAAGAAATTGTCATGATGCTACATTCGTTGGTGAGGATGTTAACTTACAAACTCTAACATGGTTTTAACTTTATTTTATACTTTAACTATCTTGCAAATAGTGAAATACTTATGACTTAATTTTATATTTCACCTATCTTACAAACTGTACAAACAGTGAAATGATTTTAACATTAATTCAAACTTTACAATCATCAACTTTATTTCTAACCCTACCCATCTTACAAAATGATCAAAACTTTTACTTCTGTCTATTGAGTGAGAATCTCATCTTTATGTCAAAAGAAAACGACACAGTATGTACATGATATGTTATTCATCATCACAACCGATTTTCATAGCACCGCACATAGTTAATACTGATGGTAGCAGAAAACAAAGTTTTTATGGCTCACATCACCGGAGAAAACAAAGTCACTCATGTGCAGGGAGAAAACAAAGTCACTCATGTGCAGGGAGAAACAAAGTCAGGAAAACAAGTTGATATGCAAGTCATGATATGAAGTGATCAGGAGTTGGACACATGTTACAAGGCACTCACTCACAACACCCCATAGAAAACGGCATGGAGCGAAAAAGCAAAACATCAACCACAACAGAGAGGAACCACTCATCATCAGACATCGCCGGACGGAGGAAGAGAAAGTTTCTGTCTCTTGGGTGGAGGTAGATGAGTGTCTGGATGGCCATACGGTAATGAGTGGTTAGGACTCATCCAGCATCGCTTGTCTTCCCATGCTGAGAGACCTCGTTTCCTAAACGTCGTTGTTCTGACTTGATGCGACTGTGATTTTAAAATGGTCATTTCTACTTTTTTAATTTTAAGAGAATCTAAGGCATCTTGATAGTCCCTATGTGTCATTTTTCTAACGATTGACTTCGAGATGCCTTTCGCCCGTTTAATAGAAAGCTCTGAGGATTTTAGCTTCATGGAGTACATCTTGGGGCGAAGCAAGATCATCTCCTCTATCTGTTTGCCGGCGCACTCATCCTTGAAGCAGCCAAGCTTCACTTTGTTTCAGGTAGAGTAAAGCGGATGGTCAGTGGGATAGTTGGAACTATCAAACTTGGGTGCTAAATATTTTAAAATGTCTTTCTGCTTGACTTGGCTAGTGGTTGTCAAAGCTAGGAAGAAGCTGTCTGTATCGCCTCCTACTAATTCCACATGTTGGATCAATGGACATGTTTTAAAGGTGTGGTAAAATAACTTGTACATTTCTAACTTGGAGTGATCCAAGACAGCTTGACCGACATAAATGGGCTTGCAAAGTTCTACTTTAGATTTTAACATTCTAAAACCAGTAATGTCTTCGGAAGTGACATCATAGTGACAAAACCACGGCGAGCGACATAACTTGATACTCGTTTCCGGATCAGTCACGATACGATAGTCCATGCGCTTTCTTACATCCTCCATGGTTTTACCAAAGAGGGCATTATTCTTAAATTTAAAGAAGTCCTTTTCGAAAGGATTCTTGGATTCAGCCCGTTTCTTGCTATTAAATTCTATATACGGTTTTAGAAAGGGCTTCTGCCTAAACTGGATAGCGCGATGGACTTTGTCAAGTTGCATCCCCATACCTAGATAGAATTTGAGGATGGAATAGTGCACGATGTAATGCTGCTTGTTCAATTGGGTGAGCAACAACTTCCTAGTGGGTTTATATTTTAAGTCATTTTCCGCCTCATACTGCTTATTGTGTTCTTCCATAAAGGGAGAGAACATATCTGGACTGACTATGCCAGATTCGGGTGCGAGAGGAAAATCAACTGTCCTATTCTTAATACATTCTGGATAGATGAGGTCGACTTCAAATAATTAACCTATGTCGGCTTCATCTCCCAGTGCCATGATGTGTGCTGGATTGGAGAAGTATTCAATGTCATGGGGCTCTACCCATTGGAAGTCAGACTGTGGCAAAGGCTTGGATAATGCACTCCCATATAAATTATTTTGGTCTATGTACATTAAATGTGTGGTCGATCCTATGTCTTGGGTGCTGTTGACAACATGCTTGTTGACAAATGTTAAGCCACCCCTAATACCACGTTCAAATAACGTGTACATTTCTGCATCTTGCAGTAAATGAATGCTCTCTTTCGTCATCTTGAAGGCTGACTGATAGGACAGACCCGGCAGACTAACAAAATGGACGGGGTCTAAGGCGTCCTGTTCTAATGTGACTTTCCTAAAAGTCTCAAACACGTCAGCCAACAGATAGACGTCTAATTTTAAGTAGGCAAGCATGTAGTCACCAAAAGTGCGACACCTAAATTCTAACCATGCTTGCTCTGCATGCCTATAATCATCGAGCGACCAGTCCTAACCCGTCAAATCATTTTTAAATTTATCGATGGACGGAAGGGATGCTTCTTTGAATGTATCCATTAGTGATGCAAATGGAAAATTTTCCAGAAAATTTTCCGGAAAATTATCCAATTTTTTCAAAATTTTCCGGAAAATTTTCTTTTTTTCGGTGATTGACGTTTTTGCCTTTGTTTTTGAGACTTGTTGCAGTCGCTTGAAAAGACTATGTAATATTCAAAGACCGAAAACTTCTCTATCATCCCTGCATGTTAACTTTTGGAACCAACTGCACCCTCCATGTCTATTTCAGATCTTTCCGAATATCAGACATTAAATGGATTTCAGATTTCTCGATGAATTTCAGATATCTGTCAGAAAATCAACTTTGAAAGGATCTTAGATTCAACTGGAGAATCTCCAATTCATCTGGAAAAGTCTGAAATTGGTTTAAGTAGATCTGAAATCGATTTGGAACTATCTGAACCATCTGAGCTAGAAATGGAAGATGTGTAGTTTGTCCTCCACGAAGATATCGGACAATACGCCAGAAGTTAGAAGCTATCATATAGATATTCTTCTACTCATCACAGATATCTTTACTTTCCAAATATCTCACGAGTTTACAGTCTTTATATATCTTCCAATATATAGTCGCTCATGTATAATGGTGTGTTGGACTGTGTACTTGTGTTTCACATGTTCATCAACAAACACATGGAGAATTTGTATCATTGCAATCAAGGCTGCATAATAAAGTGCATTATTTTTGCTCCAGATCTTTCACAATGCATGAAATTATACCCCCTTTGAAAAGGAAAAAATTCATGTTGTCCCAAAAGATGTCTGTGTTATAATATTAAAAGAGCCACTGGTGGCAAAGGAATGCTCAAAACTCCGCGGACGGGATTCGTATTGCTACGATTTTTTTAATCGAAGTGATATGATGAAATCAAGAGCTTTAGAACAATTCTATTGATGTGTCTATGCCTCGGCTAAGATGGAAAACGTAAAAATTATATCACAAAAATTCAAATTTTTTCATTTTTCGAAATCGTTTCATTCAAAATAATGATCAAAATCACCATTTATAGACCCATTCCATTAGTGTGTAGCTGCCTCGGCTGTGGAAGCGGTCAAAGCATAGGGCCTATCACAAAAAATCAGAACTGTCAAAATTTTCCAATTTTTTCCAGATTTTTCCAATATTTTCCAAAACTTTCCATGGAAAATTTTGATTCAAAATTTTCCGAAAAATTATCATCACTAGTATCCATTGAACTAAAATAACTATAAGGAAACACCCCTTTCCGTCGCATCAGACTGTCACTTATGTTGGGATAGTCTTTCTTTTAATGTTGAGTGAGGGGAAGTGTTTCTAAATTATTAGCCAACGCGGCTAAGGAAGAAGACATAAATTGAAAGGTATCTAGAAACTTTATATCATAGAAGACAGGCTTCCCCTCCTTCGTCTTATCTACTTGTACTTTAGCAGTGATGCACATAAATTTTTCCTTACTTTGTGCAATCACTTTGGATGACCAGGATTTCATTTTACCGAATCCATGGCGAATGATGATGTGAGCATCATAACATTTAAAGTTATGAAAGATGACGGGGAGCGTTCGCCGTTTGAGCCTAAGTTTCATATTGCATTTACTGCATAAGGCAGACCTAAATTTACCACTGAGATGGCAATAGTCCCTCACTTTCTTATGTTGCTGATCATCAAAGGATGAACAGCAGCGGGGACATTCCGTGGTCCTATCAAATTTGTGTTTATCGGCTTCTGTGAAGCACATGGGTTTCCTAGTCAGCTCCGTTTCATAGCGTTGATGAAAACGGGCTTTCCTATCTAAAAAGTTGAGGAAGTTTTCAACGCACTCCTCGCCTTGCCACACATGCATTTTATTTTGGTTCCTATAATATGGATGCCAAACTTCATAACGGGCAATGGCTGCTGGCTCATGACTTAGGTCTTCTTGTTCAATATAACATTCAATGTCCGCATAGATGGTACATATGGGACTGAGCTCATTGCTGTTTTCCTCATACCTATACAATTTATCTTTGGGCATGACTTCCATTTGAAGTTTACCCCGAGAGCACCACTCGTAGTGCTGTTCAAAACATGGTTTAGATGTGAAACACCGTGTGCAGCGATCACAGTAATAATGTTTGTCATCATAACTTTGTTGGTGGTGATACAATCTAGAAATTTTAGGAATGCCACATTAATGCCATTCTGGGTGGTTGTCGCTATAGACTAGGAGAAGATTGACAACCCGGTCGAAGTTACTTTGGCGGTTGTTATACCTAAAAAAAATTCAGACCTTTTTCCCAGAGATGGACGACGATCTTAATATTATTGAGTTTTTCAAATTGGGCGATGCCTTTAAAATCTAATGTGTTGACATCTAACCCGTCAAACTTAAGCTCATCCTCCCATTCACGATACTTGGTGACTCTTTGACGATCCCTATCTATATCATTATAGTGAAGAATGGAGAGGACGGCATACTTGAAACACTGGGACTGACACTCTACATTGACGACAGCCTTTTTGCTAGCCAGTGCTTTGGGGAGGGTGAAACAACTGCTCCCTTTTTCAAAAATTTTCTAAAAGATTGATTTTGAGGTCTACTTTCTCTTTCCCATCAAAAACCAGACCGCTGTCTCTTTCATTAAATTTATTTAAGTTGCTGAAGGATATAGGTCGCATGTCTCTCTATCTACTCGTTTACATCACCTATGAGATCAGCAGCACAGGAGGCTATCCTAATGGTCACAGTGGACTCTACTTCTCCCGTGCTACTGTCTACCTTATTGAAACGAGCAGTGAGATAGAACATGCCTTTGAGTAAAAATCTATCTAAGCTCGCCAACATTTGATGAATCAAGCCTATATTATTCATCAAGAAAGGATGAATGTCTTGCACAGCTTCAGAGCTTTCTAACTCATAGTCACGAACGAGCCTCTCAAGGGAAAACTTGCTCAGCCTTAGAGTGACGTTGTTGTCAGTGTAAAGCTCAGTGGGATGAGTGTGACAGAGTGTGTGCGAAGAAAGAACAAACTCTGTAGGAAAGGTCTTCTGACACGAAGAACAGGAAAAGCCGACGTGTGATGAAGGATGCTTCCTACCTGATGACGTTGGTGGTTGCCTCACACTGCCACAGGAACCGCCTTCGATGTGGACTCGCAAGTTGGTGTTGTTGTAGAACGTGCGTCCGCAACCTTCAGACCTGGGCAGTTGAGGGATCGGTCGGCGCTTTCCTCCCCTGCAGGCACGGCCAGCGGTGTGACGTCTCAAACTGTAGGCTGAGGCGAAGACCCTGTCACACCGCTGGCATCGAAAGTCCTTCTCCTCTTCGACTTCAATCTCCCTCTCCTCTCCCACTATCTCTAACTCCTCCTGCTCCAACAGTCTCTCCACCGACTTGACGGAGAGGAGAGGGAGGTCGGCCGCTGCAGGTGATGGTGGCGATGCTGGGATGATGATGGGACGGGAGGGAACGTCGCCGTCCAGGAGGTAGGCCGCCAGATCTGTTGAGAAAAAGAGAAAAGAGATTAGTAACATGATCATAATTTCAAGTTTGAAGTCTTATCCCCCTATTTCCCAATCACGGTTACTTAAAATCTAATGAATTAATCTCCGGCAACACCGATGGACGCGGAGGAGGCAGGAGGGACACGAGCCGAGGGTGGAAGGATCCTGGGCTTCGGTGTCGGAGGGACGTGGTGACGAGGAGCAGGGACTGGAGCAGGGACGGGCGCAGGGACGGGTGCAGGCGCTGGAGGTGGGGCGATGACGATGCCCGAGCTCGAGAGAGGAGTCGCACCTTAGGCGGAGGTAGACGGGTGGGAAGGTAGGGCCGGAAATTCCTCGTGGCTTCCTCCCACTTCTTCATCTTCGCCAAGTCTGTAGAGAGGAAAGAGAGATTAGAGGTTGCGGAGATAATAATGATAGAGAGTAAGCTGTACGGATACAGAAGTGCTAAAACATGACATTTCAACTCTCAGTTCTCATAGGTGAGGATACTTACACTTGCGAAGCCGCTCATAGGCTTCCCCGATTGCTCCTTGGGGGACGGGTTCCCCATTGCGAATGCATTCATGCACTGAAAAAGAATGACAGCAAAGATGAGCAGAGGTAAAATTTGGATTCGGTTTAAGCATGAACAAAATAAGGGAAGGGCTCTTGATTTTAATTGGGATGTCTACCCTAATGATGTTAGTAATAGAGTCACCCTTGATACAAATACTTACATTGCTCGATGGTGGCCTTCTCCATCTCGACAGCAATGCGATAATTCTCAATTTTTGTAAATTCCATGGCAGATAGTCGATTGCAGATTACGTTAGCAGATTTCAATCACTGAAAAGGAAAGATGAGAATCGTTTCATTTGCCTAGTCAACGTTTATCATGGGAACAATCATTGAAGTGACATCTAATGAATTACATCTCACTCTACTCCATATCATAAAGACTAACCTTTGTCGAATGGCTGAAGTACTCTGACCTGGCGAGAGAAAGCGTCACGTTGAGTATGATGTCGAACACCCAACATGAGCAACGGCTCAGGGGTTTCGGTCTAACAAACGACGAACAACCCGTGCAACGCAATCCCTCTACGGCAGTACCCGCCGTCCCGAAGGAACGCTCGAGCAAAGGAGGTATCACAGCGATGATATGTTTTATGAGCAGAAGTTAATCTCTTGATAGCAAGAGACTATTCAACTAGATAGCAAGTCAAAACAACCTGATAGCAGGAGCTCACCGACACTCACCTTGTGAAAGATAAATGTGAAGAGCAGAGGTGATACACTGCCTTTTATAAGATTTTCCTAAGCGGTGAATGGATGAAACCTCTCGTCCAATCACAGACGAGCTAGAGTTCCCGATGTGCGCACACATTTGTAACGCGTTATTGAAATCGTCTTAGGCAAACATGATGTTTAGCAATAGACTCAACCATGGCACCTGAAATCAATACATTGAAACATGATGATTGCACGATTCGTTTTCATCAAGAGTGCTTCGGAGGCTTAATACAAGATTACATCCTTGAGTTTCAAAGGGAGGAGACAGAATTGGAAGCATGTTTAGACTACACACGAAAAATATTTACGGAGTTCATATCTTATTTCAAAGACAGTATCATCAAGGCTCACTTAATTGCACATGTCAATTACACTCATTTTCCACAAGGTGAAGTAGCGGAAAGTGTTGACTTTCAATTTCGTTCCTACGGACAATAATATGTTACTGATGCTTCTGAGTTTTATACACGACATCTGCGCAAGATTATTTCTCGGATGGACAACTTTCATGGTTACGGCGATCATTTGCTTCTGAATAAAATAAACCATATGGTCATTGCTATTAGTAAAGTGAGTTTCAATGATGTTAAATCAAAGACGAAATAAAGTATTTTTTCATGACACTTGTGTTGTGCTAAACTTTCTAGCGCTGTGGTGAACATTGTTTTCATATAACATTCTAAACTCTCAGTCTCACTGCAGTAGAAAACTGCTTTTAGTAAACCTGATGAAGCTAATCTAACAGTCATGAAGTTTGAATTTTCTAATAAGGGAACATTTGCCAACTGTCTCCAATAAAACTTTCTAGTGCTGTGAAAGTAAGTTACAAGACAATCTACACTGTGCAGTAAAACCTTTTCGATAAAACTTTCTAGTGCTGCTGTGAGTTCGGTCAGTCATACAACTTCAATGATCAAACTTTACTTTTACAAACGTGCGTCGCGGTAAAAACTATATGACTACAGTAACGCTTGCATTTCATGACATTTGTGTTTCGTAAAACTTCAATGATCAAACTTTATTTTCACAAACGTGTGTCGCGGTAGAATTATTTGACTACACTAGCGCTTACATTTTATGACATGTGTGTTTCATAAAACGTCATGATCAAATTTTTCTAACTATACATCAACCTGTATTGCAGTAAAACCTTTGTACAACATGATAAAGTTTCTGACTACACTGACAAGAGCTTGTTCACTAGCGAAGAGAGAAGTCTGTGATGTGTTGCGTGTGGCGCATGAATGTCCTCCCATTTCATCCCTTCATCATTTAGCCTCCGTGATAGAGACAGTTCTTAAAAGAACTGATGGTTCATTCTCGCATGGTTGGCCAACTGTCGGGAGACAAGTGCAATCGAGATTTTATGAGGTAACCTGTGGCAGATAGCTAAATGTCGCCCTGGCGGTCAGAGTACAACGTTGAGACGAAAGGCAACCACTTGGAAACATGACGCAGAGAGGTTTCACAAGGATTACCATTGCCCACGTCCCGTGCAGTACTCATCGCTACGGACTTCACCTCTGTCTCGAAAGAACGCCCACCCACAGGAAGTATGACACCGAAAATCTCCGTGACTTGATCGCCAGACATGAAAACCGGTGGAGTTGGTAAGAGGAACCAAGTCGTTGCTTTGATCAGCTTGATAGTAAGCCGTAGAGAGGGATAGCAAGCCATGATTCACCAGCGTTTTGCAATGGAGATGTTTAGATGCCACCCATGTCAAGATAGCTAAGACTCAACCGATTGGCGTTCAAAGTGCTACGTTGAGAACTGTGTCAAATGCCCAACATGAGACATGAGTTGCCCCAGCGGTTTCGGTCTAAACTATGACACACTCCCTTGCCACACTTATCACTACGGCATCATCCGCCGTCCCGAAGGAACACCCTGTCAGTGGAATATTACAGCAAAACTCTCCGTGTCTTGCTCGCTTTCAGTGAAAAGCTGCTTGTAACATGAGAAGACTGGCTCGTACACACTTATTCATGCCTTCATCGACTTCAGCAGGGTCGAAAACCCCAGAAAACCTCCAAAACTAGTGAATTTCAATTTTTCAATTTTTTAGCACTATTTATGAAATTTTATAAGTAGTCTATCACTTAGGGCAGGTCAATAGCGACCGAACCTTTTTTGAATCAAGTCAAACGGACTTGTAGAAGCAAAGTTACAAGCCTTTAAAGTTTTGGAGTCTTTTATGGCCTGGAGACGAAGGCTATCTCCTGGCGAACCTCTAAGTCTGACGCCTTAGCTGAGTTCAGCAATGAAATTTTCTAAGTCGGTTTCTTAGAGAAACCCGGTTTTTCAGATTTACAATGCTATCATCAGAGCTCCGGAGTTCACCTACCCCAACCCAGTCGGGAGGAGAACTGATCTCCACAAGCAGAGTTTCCACTTATATAGTTTGTGACGATCAGCTGATGACGTAATATCCATCATCCAAAAACTTTAAACCCGTCTATCTCCGGTTCTAGTGCTCCGATTGACTTCAAATTTTGACAGTCATGTTTTCTCGCTCTCCCCTTTCATTTAAGCCACCCTTCGACCCTCTACGATGACCAGGAGCCGAGTTGAAAGTTCCAAAATCTTGGAAAATGCGCAAAACTTCGATTTTCAACATGCTCTCATTTGGAAACGAAACCTTCCACAGATCTGAAAAGATACAGTTCTAGAGAACAAAGTGCGGTCTTCCCCTAAAAGAAACCCGAGATCTTCATTCACTTCCAATCCTCCGCTATTCATCGCCAAAGGTGGCCACAATTTCGGGAAAAAATATCATGTGGAGACCCAACTTTTCAACTTTTTCTCTCCGATTGACTTGAAACTCAACCTCTAGATGCAGAATGGCACGCTGATTCCAAATCTGGTCTCTGATTTCCCGTCCGAGGCTTCGTTCACCCGCTAGAGCGATTTTCAAAAAAATTCTAACTCTGTTGCTTTTTCTCCAGTGTCCAAAATTTTCAATGACGTCTCACATCTAAACGAAGGCAGATAGGAACAAGCCGTGTCTTTCACTGAATTTGTCTCATTCTTATCTTTCAAATGAGCTATTGCACAACTTTCCACGATCTCTAACACCAAAGTTGGAAGATCGTTGCCGAGGGGGGTGGTCAGAACTTTTTCTCGCCGATTGAGCTGGAAAGATGTTCCTAGACCCAACATTTGCCAAAACGTCCGAATTTGCACTCCGTTTTCCCATCCGAGCACTCCTTCATGTCGAAAAACGACTTTTCTCATCCCAACACATCCAAAACCTGACTTTTCCAACTCTGACGTTTTCCTGCCATTTTCCTCCCTAAACCCAGGAAAATAGGGCCAAACTGAGCTTTCCACTGCATTTTTCTCACTCTTAGCTTTCAAATGAGCTATCACATGACTTTCTACGATCTCTAACACCAAAGTTGGAAGTTTGACAGGAGGGGGGGGTCAGAACTTTTTCTCTTCGATTGAGCTGGAAACATCCTTCCTAACCCAAAATTTCACGTAGATTCCGAATCTGCCCTCCGTTTTCCCATCCGAGGTCTCTTTCATGACGAAAAACGACTTTTCTCATCCCAAAACCACCAACACCCACCCTTTTCCAACTCTGCCGCTCCACCCCTTGCCTCTCAGGAAAACTCCTTCCTTCCTTCCAGAGGGGGGACCTGTTTCTTCATCTCGGACCCATTCCTCCCAGCACATCCTTGGCCATCCTCTTCTTCCTTCCAGAGGGGGGGGCTGAGTCAGCATGATGACTCATCGTTGCACATTTTGGACTTGAATTTGGGATGGGATTACTACAAAACGATTTCCAGGAACGCATCTCTTACGTGAATCGGGATGTTACTGCACTCTAATCTTATCAATAGAATCACTTGACCAGTCATGTTGAAGTGAATTATGCAGGTACCACTGAATCAGGGAAGTCCTTTATCATGTTTAACAAAAGAATATGAAATGAGTGTAAGACGGTGTCAAGTGCAATCTATGAAGCAATTTTTAGCAACTTAAATGATAATTTGAATCTTTGGAATAAGAAAGACAATTATAGAAATATTGAAAATATTTCTGATGTTCAAATGATCCTTCAACTGAATTACAATCTTTCATGCTTATCATGACTGATGAAGATAACTATGATTCAAGATATTTTACGCGTCTGAGACCACCCAAATCGGGGTGACATATGTATATGGCACCCCCGATTTGGGGGGGGTTGCAGGCGGGTAAAATACATACTACTCATGTGATAAAGTGACAACGGGCCAATGACGAACAGTGATTAGTCAATTTAGTGATTTCCACTTATCTGCTTTTAAAATTTGCAATGTGGAATTTTTTTATTTTTGGCGGTGGAAAACGTATGTCTCTGCCCACAACGGCTCTAGATTTCTGTCGCTGCGTTAGATAACCTTTTAGCAGGCATAATTGACTTCGATGTGAGAAGGGCGTTTCTCTTTAGTCGGAATGCGGAAGAGTTCAGCTAATAAACAGGAATGCCATTTCAAAATCTAAAATCCGCGGATTTAATCACCTTTGAATAAATTCAGATACTTTGAATAATTTGGATATTAAGATTAAGAAAGCTGGTGTAAACAAAATATGCCAGATCTGTGTAACCTAAAACAACACAATATGTACACATACTTGCAGATTACCTAAATGTCAGACAAATAATCCAGTAAATATCCTAAAGCTAAAAAGTGGATGTTACAAAAGAATAAACAGCATGTCCAGCAATAGGCACTAAAAAAAGTCTCGCCAGAATTGCCTTTACTGTCGATCTTACGGTAACGCTAAGTTGTTCGAGCATGTTTCTCCTCGTGACATGCAAATCGCTGTTGGTTTGTCAACTACTCTTGTTGCGACTCTGGTGAGGCCTTCATTCTTCATCACCCCAAACTCCGTAGACGGTTACCGCCAAAGTGTCTACTTTGGTACTTACAAATACTTACTTTGGTTACCGCCAGCGGAATACATCTACACACCTAATCCCATGAGTCTCCACCCCAAGACCTATGAGTCTCTCACATCCAGGGTTAAAACATATGCTTTTTGAAGTCCTTTGAAAAATCTGGTTATTATTTTTTAGGTTCTTTTTGTTGTATTGGTTTTCATTCCAGCAGTTTACAATTGAAAAGTGCATATGAGCCATCTACAAAGAACATCTGCAGCGTAGGACATGGGGAGGGGTTGGAAAGTGCAGACATTTGCGGGCGTGCATGGAGGGGGGTCAGGGAAATTTTCGGACGCGTCCGCAAAGGCAGTCACCCGAATCCTTGTGTGGAAACTTTTCAGGTAGCAACGTTAGCTAACACTATGTAAGGAGCAGGGATTGCACCGTGTCAAGATCCGGTTGATCTGGTTGTAAATATCGTGGATCCGGTGTGAGATCCGTCCGGATCCAGCGAAGAGCGTTGAAGGTAAAAAGTTGATGGTCATAAATCCTGTGGAAAATCCTATTTAACAATTGAAGTTGTAAAAGTTATCGAACCTCAAAATAGTTTTTCTCGTTACTCATTTAATAGTTGGAAGTGTATGCGGACAGCTAAGAGTGCTAATATAAATCTGAATAGAAATGTTTTATCCAGGAACATCTGTAGCTCGATATTGAATGACCATTTATCAAGGTTACAGAATCAATTCACCAAATCGTTATGGCGTAATGAATGCTCAAATTCTGCTCATCTCGCCGTAATTTCCGCTCTCTCATTGGCGGAGCCCGCTCGCCTTATCTTTCCGTCTCTCTCCTTTGCTACATCGATCGATGTTTACCTTCACCGCGCAATGTCAGTCACCTTCCTAACGGATATCCTGCCATCTGTTAAAAAAGCAACACATCTTGATACGTAAGCTAACCTACTGCTGTCCCTGACTGTCGGCTCTAAACCGCCTCCATGGCCACACACTCGACCTGCTGCTGCTGCTGCTAATATCAGCTGATCACCATTCACCACTTCCCTCAGTTCGCGCTCACGCATCTCCGATCATTACTTTCTCTCAACCATGTTGCTCGCACGCTCACGCTGCTTCCCTCGCAGACTTTTTCCTCTCAGCGATGGACTCCTCAATGAGTCGGTCTTAGCGCTCTGTAAACTGAACCGATGCCTACGGGTGGGAACTGCAATACGTCCGATCGTCCATCCCGGCCCGGGTAATGACTTTCGCCATCAGCAAAATTGCAGTGCAAAGAAAAGGTACACAACCAATACCTTCTATCAACATGAATGACTGTAGCTATCATTCTCCTATGTACTCTACTCCTGCACAAGTCCCCCATCCCAGGAAAGTTCCATTACGCATATTACAGTTAAACATTGAATGCTGGACAATGGCAAAGCGAGATGTGCTCCAGCAGCTTGCTATCAAACACAAGGCAAACGTTTTGCAAATACAAGAGACTCATCAATATATTCAGGATCAGCTGAAGCTTCATGGGTTGGCAGCATTCCTAACGCACATCACGGGATCGCCATGTTCGTTGCAAGCGACTCAAGGTTTGCACATATTGCTAACTCTGATGAAGATGATCCAACTGAATGGACTACAGCAAAAATCGGAGAAGTCAATGTAATTAAAATATGCCATCCTCCTCCGGCAGTTCTCAATACCTCTAGTCTTCCAACGGTCTCTGATCAGTGCATACTTGCTGGCGACTTCACCAGCAGACATCAAAGCTGGGGCTATCCAAATACTAACTTCAATGGTTAGAATCTTGCTAACTGGGCTAGCCTGAATAATCTCAGTGAGCTTTTTGATCCTAAACAGCTTTTCGCTCCGGTCGATGGAATAGAGTACGAATCCGGATATAACATTCTGCTCCCAAATATATGGTACCACTCCTGTTCGAACTGTTCTCGGTCGCTTATTGTTCACGGTCACTTACAACGACACCTCCATTGATATCTCTGACTGAATCAGCGCCAATTCTAGGGTGGAACTTTCGGAAGGCTGACTGACTGGAAGCGTTTTACCGAACTACTTGAACTTCCAATTTCATGTAAAAAAACTCTGAACGATGTTTATAAAGGCTTATCACTCGTCTTGTTAAGTCCACGGCCAAGCAGTGCATCTCTCGAGGTTATCGGAAAGAGTATTTTCCAACTTGGGATGACGAGCGAAATGACATATTCCAAAACTTCCAGGACTTCCAGGAAACAGTCGAACCCACCGAAATGAATACAGCAGCAAGTAATCTTGAGAAACTCAACGGAAAGCGGCATGCTAAATAAATAGAATCTGTGGAAAGCATCGATTTCACGCATTCGTCTCGTGTAGCGTAGAATAGGTACTATCAACAAGCTCACAGGCAGAAATTCTGTCAAAAAGAAATGCCAGTAGTAAGCAAACGGCGAACACCCGACCGGCGCCCCCCCTCTGGAACGACAGAGGTTGTGGTCTGTCGTGGTGTGCCGGCCAGGTTGGTTCACGTTCACAAAATGTTCGCTGACTCCCCCCCTCTGGAACGGCAGAGTGTCGTGGTGGACTTGGGCGACCGCCAGGATTTGTCTTGAGGCTATAGTGTGTGATGTTTTTCGTGCAATCTGCTGAATGTTGGGTTGTAAAATGGGCTGTTTCGAGTGGAAGGAGTGCTCGGATGAGAAAACGGAGGCCAGATTCGGATTCAGCGTGAAATTCTGCATCGGTATGGTGAATTTGAACGCAATCGGAGAGAAAAAATTTTCGCTCACGTCCCCCCCCTCTACACCAACCTTCCAACTTTGCTTCTAGTGGACGGATTTTGTCGTGCCATAGCTCGTTTGAAAGCTAAGAGTGAGACAAATTCAGTGAAACAAACGGCTTGTCCATATCTGTCTTCGTTTAGATGTGAGACGCCATTTAAGATTTTGGGACATTGGCGAAAAACGACAGAGTTAGAATTTGGGACGTTTTGGGCTGTAGCTTCAAAGCGAAGCATCGGATTGGAAAACGGATTTCAGATTTGGAATCAGCGTGAAATTCTCTATCTGTATGGTGAGTTTCAAGGCAATCGGAGAGAAAAAATTTTCAACATTTTTCGAAAAAACGACAGAGTTAGAATTTTGGACGTTTTGGTCTGTAGCGCCCAAACGAAGCATCGGATGGGAAAACGGAGGCCAGATTCGGATTCAGCGTGAAATTCTGCATCGGTATGGTGAATTTGAACGCAATCGGAGAGAAAAAATTTTCGCTCACGTCCCCCCCCCTCGGGAGAGCTAGCTTCGATCTTGGCTTCCAGTGGACGGATTTTGTCGTGCAATAGCTCGTTTGAAAGCTAAGAGTGAGACAAATTCACTGAAAGAAACGGCTTGTTCATATCTGTCTTCGTTTAGATGTGAGACGCCAGACAGAGTTAGAATTTTGGACGTTTTGGTCTGTAGCGCCCAAACGAAGCATCGGATGGGAAAACGGAGGCCAGATTCGGATTCAGCGTGAAATTCTGCATCGGTATGGTGAATTTGAACGCAATCGGAGAGAAAAAATTTTCGCTGACGTCCCCCCCCTCGGGAGAGCTCGCTTCGATCTTGGCTTCTAGTGGACGGATTTTGTCGTGCCATAGCTCGTTTGAAAGCTAAGAGTGAGACAAATTCAGTGAAACAAACGGCTTGTTCATATCTGTCTTCGTTTAGATGTGAGACGCCATTTAAGATTTTGGGAGATTGGCGAAAAACGACAGAGTTAGAATTTGGGACGTTTTGGGCTGTAGCTTCAAAACGAAGCATCGGATTGGAAAACGGATTTCATATTTGGAATCAGCGTCAAATTCTCTATCTGTATGGTGAGTTTCAAGTCAATCGAAGAGTTTCAAGTCAATCGGAGAGAAAAATTTTCAACATTTTTCGAAAAAACGAGTTAGAATTTTTGCGATGGCTGCCTACTGTAGAGCCAAAATGAAGCATCGGATGGGAAAACGGAGGCCAGATTCGGATTCAGCGTCAAATTCTACATGGAAATGGTGTATTTCCAGCTCAATCGGAGCACTAGAACCGGAGATAGACGGGTTTTGAGTGTTTGGATGACGGGTATTACGTCATCAGCTGATCGCCACACACTATATAAGCTGGGAACCGACAGAGACTTGTCATTCAGACGAGAGCGATTGTCAGAGGTAGGTCGTCTCTCTGAGCTCCGATGATAGCTTCGGACATTCCAAATCCCGGGTTTCTGTAAGAAACCGACTTAGAAAATTTCATTGCCGATATCAGCTAAGGCGTCAGACTTAGAGGTTAGCCAGGAGATGGCCTTCGTCTCCAGGCCATAAAAGACTCCAAAACTTTAAAGGCTTGTAACTTTGCTTCTACAAGTCCGTTTGACTTGATTCAAAAAAGGTTCGGTCGCTATTGACCTGCCCTAAGTGATACACTACTTATAAAATTTCATTAGTAGTGCTAAAAATTGAAAAATTGAAATTCACTAGTTTTGGAGGTTTTCTGGGGTTTTCGACCCTGCTGAATTCAACTAAGACATTTATAAAGTTGTGGGAGGCGAGCTTCGGCTTGGAATTTGCAACCTTTGTAAACAATCCACTGATTTTCATGTCAAAATCGGGGTCCGGATACCAACACAGTGATATGACGCACGCTCTGTCCGCGGGAGTTTGTATTTGTGGGCCGAGGCCTTGGAGTTGGGATAAGATCCCCTCTGAGTAATGCCTGTAACGGATTCAAAGGTTCGACACTTTCCACCAATCTCACAATTTAGCTGTATGATTATAAAAATGACTGCCAATGTCGCCTGTTAGTAATTCTATTTCATCCTTCCTTTACAGATACAGAAGTTACAAAATGGGAGGAAATTCAAAGTTTCATTTTAAAAAGTGCCTATGTGGCGAAGTCAAGCGAGGTGGCGAGTTCAAGCGCCATTTAAATAAATTCCCCGACTCTCCCGAAGAGCATAAGGAGGTCGCTGTGCTGAGTGGATGCACATCGTGTATGAAATTCGTCAGGGGAAACCTGAACGAGTTTTTCTATAAGAGGCATTCAACATGTCTCATTAAGAAGGTGAAAAATTATACCACCTCAGAGGTTGGGTTAGCCATCACCCCACTTTTTGAAAAACCTAATCAAGATGAGGAGACAGAGACGCATGCCTCAGAGGTTGGGAAGGTCATCATCCCACCGGTTAAAAGACCTCAAGTTGACCTAGATACGGAGACAGAGCTGCAGATGGCAGTTCAAGCCATACAAGACTGCAAGAATGAGCAGCCAACGACATCTCACCTCAGCTCTTCTAGCTCTGAGTCGGAAATCTCCGAATCGGAAACGGAAGAGGCGGTCGTCCTTAACAAACCCGAGGAGGCGATCATAGCTTCTAAACCCGATAAGACGATTGTGAAGAGTCGGGCAGTGCCAGCGCCAAAAATGCACTCCTCACCTAAAAAAGGGAGAGGTATCAAAGCCCAAGCGAAGCGGTGGGCTAAGGATAATGGTGTGGCGAGGGTTAGCCTACAGTATGCCATTAAGAAGCTGAAGGATGAAATGAGCCGTTATAAAAACGAATGCTCCGCATTAAGGGATGAGAATTTTGAACTCAAAAAGCAGGTGGCGGAAATTAGGAGTCTTAAGGCTCAAGTATTAAAGTTGGAAGGTTTCCAAAAGAGAGCTCTAGCGAGTGAGAATCGCGTAGAGGATCAGGCCACATGCATTAAGAATATGAAGGCGAAGGAGGCGACGCTCAAACTCCAACATGAGCAGGAGAAGATGGCTCTTCTTGAGGCGAAGAATAACGCTGTCAAGGAGAGAAGAACAACGCTCCACCTCCCCGTAGTCGGTAGCAAAATTATCGACGATGTAATAATGGAGTCGGAGGATTTGGATAAAACGAGCGAGTGCTACGAAGGAGCAATGCCAGATATTCGCTGTCTCCACATAAGCACTAAACACAATGGTGACATTCAGAAATTGCGCCTTCGTAAGCGAAAGTTGCCGGCCAAGTACCTGCCTCAACCACCACCATCGAAGGTTCAACGAACCGGTTGAATTGATTTATGGTAAGTTAATATCATCTCTATCACTTGAATATAATTTCATCTATTTTCTTTCTATTTTTCAGATGCGACGAGAACGAACCAACGGCTCTCATAAGGGCCACCATGGGGCAAGACATGATAGAACCTCCACGCGGTTTGCCCTGGGCAGTCTTTAGACTGGCGAATACTATCATTAAGTTGAATCTGCTATCAGTCAACTTGAACGTTATGCAGTCGATTGCTATCCCTGAAGCATTCTGATTCGCTGTTGAGCAATTCATTGTTGAAAACCCTATATAAGCCAGAAGATTGTAGCGCTTCTCATTCAATTTCAAGTCACGATGGAAGCAACGTCTCCTGCCAACAGCATTCCCGTCTTCATCGATGAAGACAACGCCATTCCTGAGTTCGTCATCCTCGACGAGTGGGATGAAGAGGATGATAAGGGGAAGATCGAGAAGATCGTTTGGACGGATGGGGTGTGGACTCCAAATACCACTCGCATCCGAAAGGTTCCAGATGCACCAGCACGAGCTAGGCGGTATAGGGTCTATGACAACCTAACCGTCATACCCATTGACTATTCCAGCCAATAGTCAACTTAAATTCACACCCCGAGAATGAACCATCGGCTCTCTTAAGGGCCACCATGGGGCAAGACATGATAGAACCTCCACGCGGTTTGCCCTGGGCAGTCTTCGGACTGGCGAATACTGTCATTAAGTTGAATCTGCTATCAGTCAACTTGAACGTTGCAAATGAAGTTCGGTGTAATACTTCCTTTCGACGGGCGTTCCTGTAAAGGGCGGCGGTGAAACCCGTAGCTATGTATACCGCAAGGGACATTCGGCAATGGTCAATCTTGTTAAACCTCTCTGCGTCATGTTTGCAAGTGATTGCCTCTGTCTCAACGTAGTATGCATTCGCGCCAGGGCGACATTTAGCCAACTGTCGAAGGTTGCCTAAAACTTTCCATTGCATAGGTTATGAGAACCATGAGTTCTACCTGTCTCTATCAATGAGACGAATTGATGAATGGAATGAAATGGGAGGACACTCACGCGCCACACGCAACATAACACACTTCTCTCTTCCGTAGTCTAACAAGCTCTTTACACATGGATCGCAGTCGATTGCTATCCCTGTATCAGAAGTGTAAGCTATCTTAATTTTATTTAACACTATTTCATCTACCATCATCGCCCATATGAAATGTTATAAGATTTACAAGTTAAACTAAGTGTGCTACTATTTCCAAATGAAAAAGTATACATGGTTAAATCATCCACTGAAGCCCCATTCAAGTAAGTCAGTATGAAAGCAAAGATAATATGAAATAAAAATTTATTATGGCATGTATTTCAAAAGGTCTTCATCGTCAATATCGTCCCAGAGTCTGGCTTCACATAGATCACAAAAACAGTTCACTTGCTTTAATCGTTCTTCCACTGCGAGCCTCACTTTGTCGATATACTCCCACTCCGCCATAGTTCGTGGCTGGGAGTTAGGGGTGTACCACTCCCATAATTGGTGGAGGAATTTCGTGCTGGTGATCTCCATCACATTGTCAGTATCGTACTGGAGATACTTCCACCTCACGCCTGTTAAGTCGGGACACTCCTTCTCACATACACTCTCCTCTTCCTCGTCCGCTGGTAATGATAACTTTCTGATATTGTCCAGTCGGTACACCTTCTCTACCTTCCCCTTCGTTGGAGCGTTTGGTGCAACGAGCGCCTTTGGTGTTGAGCATGGAGAAGAGAATTTTGTGTTTGGTGTTGTCGGAGGGCTTGTCATGTTGACTGTGAATAATGACTTTGAAATGTTTTCTAATTCTGAAGTATCAACAAGCAACCAATCAGAATGAACAGCCAATGAATGATGAATATGAAAGTATATATGCAAAGTGACATTCGTGTCATTTCACTCTGTCTTTGAGACGTATAAGTGAACTGCTCTCTCGTGAATTCCAAATTTGAGTGAAGTCTCTATCTTGTTGAAGTATCAACCTTAAACATAATTTCGTTCAAATGGTAAGTTGAAAATTTCTTCACTCATCTCCCTCAAACGTGTGGCTAATAGCATCTTCCTCAATTTCAGGCATCAACTTCATCACCAACGCCCTCCCTTCTCGAGGAAAGTTTAGAGTTGTTGAGTCAAGGTAGGTTGTAACAATACACTGAGACTTGAACAGAGATGATAGAATGATTTCTCTTTCAGGTGATACCAGTCCCATCTCGAGCGAGTCCATGTCAACATTGTCGCGGGAATGCAACGATCGGGAATGTGCTGACTGTGGGCACATCTTCACGAGGAAGCGTGATCTCGTCCGACACATCAAGCGAGGTGTTTGTAGACCTAAGTCAGCATCAATCTCCGAAGGTGGGGATGATTCTGTTAACGATGTCTCCTTTTCTTGCGATTTATGCATTCAGTCTTTTGAGTCACATTTTGAACTATCTTCACATAGACTTCGACATACACACAGTGACGATAGTTATACTAACAGCGCCTCCTCTATCCGACTCTCTGAAGTGTCGATAAATAATTTAGTGAGGAACTACCAGATGGAATCCTCAGAAACCATTACTGACTTTGAAGAATGGTTTCATCAAAATTCATCTTTGATTGGTGCGCTCTTCAACAATTTAGCCAATTTTAGAATGAAGGCGCTCATCTATCTCAAAATAAAATATGCAAAAATCGACCACCATACTGGTCAAATAGTAGAGAGGTTGGAGTTTCACATACCCTCCTCTCCTGCAACCGAAGTTGTAGACTGCGAGTCTTGGATAAATTTTCATATCCAAGGGTTAAAATCAAACATAGATAAATTTAACGAGCGTGATAGTGGACTCGTTTTTGATGGTATTGAGACCGCCATGATTAAAATCACTTTATTAGAGAACTACTCTGGACGAGGCTCCTTTAAACTTCCGAAAAATTTAAGAAATAAAGCAGCGGTCATCATTTCTGTAGGATGCGAATCGCACTGTTTTAAGTATGCCGTCCTCTCCATTCTCCACTATAATGATGTACAGAATAGCCGATACCGCAAGAGTAAGTATCAACAGTGGGAGAATGAATTAAAGTTTGATGACTGCAATAGTGAAGATATGAAAATTAAAGATATAGAAAAATTTGAAAAATTGAACAACATCAAAATAGTTCTCCATGTTTGGGAAAAGGGATTGAAGGGTGTGCGCTACAACTCGCGTTCGAGTTGTTATGAACGTACAGTAAACCTGTTATTAGTAAGACAGGATGATAGTGAGGAATGGCACTACTGCGGTATTCCCAAAATTTCTCGCTTATACCACCACCTAAGAAATTCTAGCTCATCAGAGATTTATTACTGTGACAGATGCATTCGCAACTTTAGGAGTAAAAATAAATTTGAAACTCATTACGAATGGTGTAAGCGAGGTAAACTACAAATGGAGCGCATGCCCAAAGATAAGGAGTTTTCATATAGAGAGAATGGCGATGAACTAAGTCCTCTTCGTGTCATCTATGCTGACATCGAATGCTATATCGATGATATCATCCACAAGCCAGCAGCCATATCCTGCTATGAAGTATGGCATGACCATTTCCAAAATAGAAAAAATAAAATGCACGTTTGGCAAGGTGAGGATTGTATTTACCAATTCCTACGATTCCTCGAACAGGCTGTAAAATTTCAACAAAAGTATGATGGTGAACTCTATCGCAGATCATTGCATATGACAGCAGATGATCAAGTAAAATTTGATAGTTGCAACGTTTGCCCCAAATGTAGGAAAACATTTGATGATGATAAGATTAAGAAAGTGCGCGACCATGATCACATCACTGGTAAATTTAGAAACGCACTATGTTCAAAATGCAATTTTTCACTTAGGATGAAACGGCGTACATTACCCGTCATTTTCCATAATTTCAAGGGCTACGACAGCCATATGATAATAAAAGGAGGTTTAGGTCAAATGAAAGGGTGGAAGCTTGATGTAATAGCACAAACGAGAGAGAAGTTTATGGCCATGACAGCAAAAGTGCCTGTCGATAAAACTAAAGAAAATAAGACGGTCTATTTTGATATAAAATTTTTAGATTACTACCAATTTATGACTGCATCACTGGCCTCTCTCGTACAAAATCTAAAGTCTCTTCCACTAACACAAAATCTTAAGAAACAATATCCAAATCTAACCGATGAAGTCATCACACGGAAAGGAGTCTTTCCATATGCATATTTTGATGCGATTAATAAACTCGGCGAGACTTCTCTTCCGCCCATAGATAAATTTAAAAATGATTTGAGCGGTGCAGAATGTAAGACCGAAGATTATGATCATGCACAAGATGCATGGATAAAATTTGACTGCCATACATTTGGCGAATATATGATTGCCTACCTTAAGTTAGATGTATTTTTGCTGGCTGATGTATTTCAGGAGTTTCGACGAGTGGCATTAGAAGAAGATAAGTTAGATCCCGTCCACTTTGTCAGTCTGCCAGCCATGTCATTTAAGTCTGCTTTTAAAATGACTGGTGAGACCATTCATCTCTTACAAGATCCAGAGATGTATAATTTATTTGAGCGAGGAATTCGCGGTGGTCTCACATTTGTAAATAAACATAGGTTAAAATCAAAACTAGTAGGCGATGATCAGACTCATCTTAAGTATTATGACCAAAATAATTTATATGGTAGTTCACTATCCAAACTATGCTAACTAATGGGTAGATTGGCTAATCACTATTGGGTAGATTGGCCCTCACTTTGAGTTTAGCTGGTTAGATGATAGTGAAATTCAGCATCTCTCCAACCCTTCTAACATACTAGCAATTCCAGATGAAGGTGATTGGGGATATTATTTTGAGATAGATCTAATCTATCCAAATAACATTAAACACAAAACCGTAGATTTTCCACTCGCACCCGAATCAGGTGAAGTGACCAAAGATATGTTTTCCGACTTTATGAAACAATTTCATAAAGATTTAGAATCATGCGGTCAACCCGACTATAAGCCTTGCCGCAAACTTTTACTCACCCAGTATGATAAGGAAAACTATCTAGTCCACTTTAGCATCTTAAAATTTTATTTAGAAATGGGTATGATTTTAAAAAGAGTTCACCGCATTATTAAATTTAGACAGAAAGCCTTCCTCAAACCATATATTGATAGCAACAGCCAGAAACGTGCACTAGCCCAAAATAATTTTGAAAAAGATTTTTATAAGTATAACAATAATAGTCTA
The DNA here is from genome assembly GCA_907163375.1 of Prostheceraeus crozeri. Lineage (NCBI taxonomy): Eukaryota > Metazoa > Platyhelminthes > Polycladida > Euryleptidae > Prostheceraeus > Prostheceraeus crozeri. The sequence goes on from CAJQUW010009291.1 coordinate 222,831, forward strand.
TTTGGTAAGACGATGGAGGATGTTAGAAAACGTGTAAACTATAAACTAGTCAATGATGTTACAAAATTTAAGAAATTGGTATCATCACCTCTATTCATCGATAGAGACATTATCGATGAGGACCTTGTAGGTGTTAAAATGATAAAATCTGAAGTTGAGTTGTGCAAGCCCATCTATATTGGTCAAGCTGTACTAGATTACTCTAAGCTTGAAATGTACCAACTCTTTTATAAAATACTAAAACCATGTCCTCTCGTAAAAGAGGTTCGTTTGTTGGGTGGCGATACAGATAGTTTTTTCTTAGGTATTACCACTCAAAAAGATTTAAATTTCAATGAAGTAGGAAAATCTTTAGAAAGATATTTTGATACATCAAATTATCCTACTGATCACCCACTCTACTCCATCAAAAATAAGGCAAAACTTGGCTGCTTTAAGGATGAGACAGCAGGGAAGGAAATAGATGAAATGATTCTCCTCCGTCCAAAAATGTACAGTATGAAATTAAAGGATAGCGACGATAGTATTAAGCGTGCTAAAGGCATATCAAGATCATTGGTCTCTAACATGAAACATAAAAATTTCAGGAAAGCCTATAGAAATAAAAGTATAACGTTTGTCAATATGACAATCTTAAAATCTAAGTCGCATGAGATCAAAACTCATACTTTTAGGAAACGGGCGCTTTCAGCATGGGAGGATAAGAGGTGCTGGTTAGAACACAACATATCTCTTCCACATGGACATCCTGACACAAACATACCGCCACCCAAAAGAATTAAACTCACACTACCACATTCAGGAGACGTCTTAGCATAATCATCCTTAACTTAGTATTTTTATGTTGATTTCTGTAGATAAACATTGCTGTTTTATGTATCGCATGAGATCGTTTCTTCCTTGTGAATATATGCCTACAGTCAGCCCATTCCCCCTATATCTGTGAAAAGACTTTTTCATATACATATTTTTATTTCAATAAACATATCACAATGACTTCACTTTGTTTTCCGAAACACTAAAGTTACGAGGGATTTAGTATCTTTCACATGGATGCACTCTTGTAAACCATTGGTAATTTTGATAGTAATAGAGGGTATAGTTTGTTTGACGACGGGATGATAGAAAATAGATTCAAACATCTTCTCGACTATTCCATATGAAGCGTCTTTATCATGAATGAAATCACGTAAAATGTATTCTTTTTTCTCACCAACAGAAATAGGTAGATCAAATCACTTTGAATGTAAAGGTGCTGTTCATGTTTATCAAGTGTCATTGGTGTTTCTATACCAATCGTATGCGCAGCAGCAAACACAGTTTGTAGCATTGAAAAACCAAAGAGTTTTTTCAAATTTTTACTCAATTGACATTGAATGTCATCACCCAGTTTCAGAACAACGCGTTGATTTTCAATTGAAAACGAAATGTGGTGTGTCTTTACATCATATTTACTTTTCATCACATGCTTCAACTTCTGTTGTATATAAGGATTTACTACATGAATGAAGCTTTCAACTGTATGATATAGACGCGGCATTATATTGATAGCAACTTTAGATTCTTCATAAGACTGGTAAATTTTCTTGATGCGATCGCCATAGATGTCCACCCACCATTCATCATTAACTGAATCAGCTTTAGTGTGATATTCATGAGAAGCATACACCACACCGCTTCCAATAATAGGTGTATAATGTCTTACAAAATGATGCAAGGTTGGAGAGAAATAAACTGTAAGTTTGTCATTATATTTCTGAATAACCAACTTATTTTTGTCCGCCATAATTTTCTCTCCATACTTCTTACCCACAGTCTCATTCCATCGTTTTACTAACTCAATAAGTGATAAAGGTTGAACACCACGCTTTTTCAAAATGATGCGTTCTTCGCATTCTACAACATCTTCATCAAATATTTTAAATCTATAATGAAATTTGTTGATTCGATTTGAATAAACTTTTTTAACATTTGCAGTAGCAATTGACGTTAGATGTAGTCCATGGCCAAAACCAAGATGTGGATAGAATTCATTATCCAACCTCAGTGTAAGACCTTTAGTAAAAGAATGAAAGCGGAGGAACTGTCTCCCACTCCAATGATAGATAGTAAACTCATAAGCTTTCTGATTTTTATTCTTCATGATGGAAGTATTACCACTGTTGAATGCCTTAATAATTTTCTCATTCCCAAATGGTTCATAAGAATCTGATTTTATCTGAATCCATTCATAGTTCCACTTTCCATCTGATGTTAAATTGTATGGGAACTGGAATGCATTATTCATCGTTATTCCATCATGGATGCGAGGAGTCAATATCATTTCTTCCAAATCATTCACATTCTGAATATTGCTATCATAGCAAATACTAGAAACGCCAACCTCCCATTCACCTTCTAAATGCAGTGGGCGATTTAATTCTACTCGATAGTCTGATGGTTTATTTTTGGGAAATTTATTCATAGAAGCATTACTGGGCAAGTAGATTAGAAACGAGTCCTTATTTTCACTTTCCATATTATTCACATTGGAAAAATATATTAGCATACTTTTGCATTAACTCTTCATTCGGAAATGGAGTGTGATACTTGTCACAGCATCTTTATGAAAAGGAATCAACGCACCAGCATCGTCATAAATGGCAATATCAATTTGTGGGATGTAGTTTGATTTCAGCTTTGTATAATGCACTTTCTTGAAAGTATGCTCAGATAAAATACTGCAGCTTTTTGGCTGGTATGGTATCATTGCTAGCAATGGAGCTTCAACATCTCCCACACGTACATCTTCACCAATATTGGAATATATCTGAAAATAGTTAATACGACGCGATAGCGACATGTCTGCGCTAGCTTTGGTTACAGTACCACTTTTAAAGATATTTTGATCAAAACCCAAAATGTCCATTAGAGTTTTATCCATAATTAGTTCAATACCTTTTCCACTTATAGTGAGAGACAAAGTACCTTCTTTTTCAGAAAATGAAATATGTTGCTCATTAATCACTTCATTTAAATAATCTACAACCAATTTAACCGAAGTAATAATGCGAGGCATCAACACTCTTGTTTCATGTAAGATACCACCTAAAGTCTCTACACACTTTCTGTATAAAGATACGGTCCATTCTGTATCAAATTGATTTGGCCTTTCACATGGTAAATGTTGCATATCAGATTTTCCATGAACAGCTGCAGAACGATGTCGCAAGAACTGATGAAAATCTTTTGAACAAACTAATACTAGATCATCATCATTTAATTTACTTATTGCAATATGATTAGATGATTTGATATAAGTCAATGTTGCCACTTGTTTACCATCAACTCGAAGGAGATAATTAAATTTCTTCAATAATGTTTCAGGAGTCATGTTTGTCTTTCTTGGCTTAATCACAATCTTCTTCACCAACGTCTTCTCATTTCTTGGAATAAGATCTACATAATAAGCTTCCTCTCGATATATTAACTGTTTATGACCACTTATGTGGTAATTAACATTAAAATTATCATAGCTTGTTAAGGCGCTAGCGAGGTAACCTAAATCATTTCTTAAACTTGGACTTAAACCAACAATCCAATCTTTCTCAACTACATGATGTACATAATTATAATCATCATTGTGCGGAGTAAATTGGACAATATGTTTACTCGCTTTATTCAAGAAATCATATATAAACTTTTTACATGATAAGAGATCTTTCTTTGGCCACTGTGGAATGTATACTCGGCACCCCTTTTCACATTGGTAAGCAGCTGTACGTCTCATATTAATAGTCATCACCTCATGATCAAAAGTATAGACACAGTTGCTATAAACAAGTTGAGTGACACCCACTTCCCAATTTCCATTTAGCTGTTGTGCATGATCAATGGGAGTAGAAAAGAGTGCGGCTCGATTACTAGCAAATCTCTTTGTAGCCGCATTGCTAAGCAAAATATGATAAAACGACATTTTGATATTGCTGATCTGCGGCTTTGCATAACATCATGAAGACTTGGATTTTGGACTCTCTACAATATATCAGAGTTGATCGTGATGGAAACGTACATTTCAAAAATTCTCATGGTCATACATCAAGAGGTATTACATTAACATGGCGACAATTTGTCAACCTCAATGATATCATGAGGGATTTGGAATATTTTGAAACATTAAGATTCATCTCCTTGGGTGATCAAGTTTGGCTTCAACATTACAGAAATGAAATTCAAATCTGCCATTCTCATTCCGCAAACTGTTTCTCATTTCGCAAATACAATTGGGAGAAGTATAGAATCAGACATGACTACCACGCATCATGAGTTGGAAATTAGATTCCCTACAACGTATTGAAACGGATCATGATCGAAACGTCTATTTCAAAGATTCAACTGGAAATGTGAGAAGAGAGTTTGCTTTATCTTATCGTCATTTTCAATCTCTACATCATATCATGAAGGACTTGAAATACTTCTATATGAAAAGACATTCACGTATTGGAAATCGCATCTGGCTGCGCGTCAACAATCGGCGAATTCAACTCTATCATTCCCAACTTCATACTAACTTCACATTTCATCACGGTAGTTGGGAAAAGTATAAAAGGAAGGTACATCGCTCAATTTACTCATTCTTTCATCATGAAGCGCCATCGCTACACCATCGTCAACATTCTCCGTCGCTTCAGACTCTACACCAAAATCGATCTCACAACATTACACCAATACCTTCCAAACAGCAAGTATTACCCGGGCCGACCTCAAATGTTAGTGGTGAAGATGAACAATTCACGGAATCTTCAACTCTTCCCAAATGGGACTGTACAGATTCTCGGCGCCCTTTCTCATTCATCGGCGCAGTCAATGCGCTTAGAGCTACAAAGACTACTACGTCGGATATGGAAGAGGGAGAGGTGTGTGATGTCGAATCTGACTGTGGACAATATGGTGATCTCTACTCAATTGAGTGACAGTCTATCATTTTTGAAGATTCGTACCAGCAGTTACAATTTGTGTTATGAACCCGAACTTTTTCCTGCAGCTCTCATTAGTTGTTGGTTACCTGTGCATGTGGCAATCTTTCATAATAGTAAAGTGATCATTACTGGACTAAAATCTCATGTACAAGCAAATGTGATCCTAGACTATCTCATTGAGTATGTACGTACCCAGCGGATTGTAAAATAAAAAACAATTTTTCCAACATGATGTTTTTATTTCAAATCATGATAGAACTTACAAATCATTTTTTCATTAGAGGATGGATTACATGAAAAGTTTTGAATAACAGATGCAAATCGAGATACATGTAAACGTTTTAAGATGAAGTACAGTACAAAAGCACCACACGTTGATGAAAGTGGATGTTGTAGTATGCGTTCATTTCGCTGATATTGACGCGTATGTTTTCTCAACCACTGCTGTGTTGGTATATTTGGAGGTTGAGCAAGAGAGTCAAATAGTTCACCACGTCGGTCTTCTCCAATAAAGATCGCTTTCCAATGCTCACCGCCTAAATTCTGCGAATGAGTGTTTAGTACAATAAAGATGGGATAGTGATTTACTGCAGGTGGTAAGGTATCGAGTGAATAGACATTATCGAAAGCTTTCAACGTCGCTTCGTCTGCATTATGCTGCACTTTAGTCTTAATATCGTCAGCAGTCAACCAACTCATTAAAGATTATACTGAAGAATCACGTCACGATACTTTGTAATTTCAATATTTGAATCGAAGACTGCATAAATTAATACATTGATCGTGTCAGGTAGTGTTCTTTTGAACGTTAAATCCAAACGAATATTATGAGGCACGTTCGCTTGACGATAGGGTGCACTAATATCGCTGTCAGCAGTCAAATCAAATGCATAAATAGTATATCCACTCTTAAACTCTTTCATAGTAAGTCCGTTGGTGTCATCCGTATTGTAAAAGCCAAAGACATCCATAAAATCAACATAACTGCGCATAAATTGATCCGAAGCAAAATCTGGTTTGTAGGGTGGACCAGGATGACTCACACCATTTACACGTAAAGCAATTTCACTTAACTGATTGTGTTTAAAATTGAAAGGATTCTTCTTTATATTACCATTAAATGCATCATTTTCAACCATTGCCACCATGAGGAGCTTCGGTGCTTCCGATGGAAAGAGGCAATCTTTCATGAAACTCTTTTGATCTTTCGGAATTGTAAAGGTGAGAAGCTTTGTATGCTGAACGGGGTAAATGGCATTTTGGCGGTTAAGACCTTCAGCATGTCCTCTAATGACACTTGGATTCGGTACTACTCGACGAATGTAAAGTGCAATATCTTCCACATGAATTCTAAAATTGTCAACTTTAGCAAATGCATTCAGCGCAAATTCAGGCTTATTCAATGTCAGCTTGAGTCGCATGCTGGTATTACAGAGTAAAAACTTTGACTGTCTAAAGAAGTCTAAATTCAGCGGACCATATAGCTGACATACTTTACTATCTTTAATCATAGCAGATCGCTTTACAAAGCCACTGTTTGTTTCAACATCAAATTTTCCTGCTTCATCTCTGTACCATCCCATGGCTTCCATATGACTTTTTTGTGCTGCTGGATGAAACTGTGATACATGATTGAAATATGATTTATAGGGATAATCGCTTTGACCACCTTCCACCTGCTGCTCTCCAATCGTTAGAGAAACATCGCGAAGTAATGTAGTCAATGGTAAATTGTTCAGTCCAACTTTATGTGCATCGTCAATAGCAGTTCCATCTGCTTGCTGAATTCTAAACCTCAAATCAACCATCGCATAACTCAAATCTATGTAGTCATCACTACCACCAGGAATAACAAATTCAATGGGGCCAGCATTCTCAGCTGTTAGAGGATGATAATCTACAATACTTGAACTAAGAATATCTGTCTGTATGGCTTGTTGATCAAACAAACAAAAACCGGAAGTTTTACACTCCATGATTAGAAGTTATAGCAGCGTCGTCGTTTAGCGCCTGATGAATGATTAGAGCCTCTGCGACGTTTGCGTGAATGCCTTTTGACTGAAGATCGCACCTTACCAGCTCCGCGATGTTTCCTCCTTCCTTTATTCATTCGTTTAGGTGATTTCTTTCCTTGAGTAATACCAGCAAAGGTCTGCTTCAATGTTTTTAAACCGCGTTCCTTCCCACGATTCAACAAACTGCTCTTAAAACTTCTACCTCTGGAAAGATCACTAGCAACATCACCAGCAAAGCCAACGGCATTACTTAAAACATTTCGTTTTAAAGATCTACCGACATTGGATATGAGAGGTGCTACAACAGATTTCAGTGCACCAAGTATGCTACCTCCACGTTGGCGGCGAGCGCCGATGTAAATTTGTCCTCCACCACTTACGTAGGAGGGTCGTGAATAAAATGAGGCAGTTGGATTCATAGCTCAAACCCTAAACATTGTTAGTTACAACTTTGCATGAATCACTGTCGATCACTTAGATGAAAGATGTCGGCACGACGCATCCAAGAGTTCATACTTGAAGGATAACCAGTCCATTTAACAAGACACCATTCTTCACCTTGCCGTTTTTTACATCGAATGATTTTCTCTACCAAATATGTTTCACTTTCAGTGACTACCTCAATCTCATCGCGGTAAAAGCTACCCTCAATTTCTTCATTATCATAATCTTTCAACTTGTAGATGGTCGGAGAGTCTTTTTGATCAATCCTTGATACTGTAAATACCTCCTCTGTCCAATTCGGAAGGTACCCTTTAGCAAAAACACTCTTCACTTTTGAGATACGAACTTTATCACCAATTTTCACATCACTTTTCACATGAGTGCGTTTACGTTGGAATGATTCGCGCACTTTATCTACATTGTCAGCATTTACATCTACTGGTCTGAGTCCAATAGAACGATGGATAGAGTGATTGTAGGCATGGAGTGTATCTTGTAGAACCTTTGTCCAATTTTGTGTCAAGTTGGCAGTAAAATGTCGCCACAAGCGATTTTTTAATGTGCGATTAAAACGTTCAACGAGTGCAGCTTTATAAGCACTCTTTACACTAAACAACTCAATATCATGCCTCTCAAATAATCTTCTCACATGCTGATTTTCAAACTCTTTTCCTTGATCACTCTGAATTCTTTTTGGAATGCGGCCTTCTCGAAAAATTGTTTGGAATGCTTTTGCTACTCCTTTCCCTTCTTTAGTTTTTAAAAGATTGAGCCCACGCATAACGCGAGAAGATATCAATGACGGTTAAAATAAAATTATTGCCCGAGTTATGTTTTGAAATGGAGGCGACATCGCACAAATCTGCTTGCCACTGTTCATCGATGTCATGAACAATATAATGGCGGGTGCGGTACTTCTTTTTCGCTTGTTTGTGGAGTGTATAGGTAGCCTGACCCTTTAACCATCGTTTCACTTGTGATTGTGGAAGACCACTCGCTTTTGATAATTCTTGATAGATGCAGATCCTGCCGGATGTTTTACATCATAATAGATTGACTTCAAACGTTCAGTCGATGACGACTGACTCTTTTTCCTCCTCATCTTTTTGTTTTCTTGCCTTTCTACATTTACAACAACTGCAACATTTAGCTTTAGCGGTTTTGCGATCGTGTTCACATTACTTAGGGGTTTCATTATGAGAGCTGGCGCAGCAAGTGCAAGTGACAACGACATTCACCTCTGGCGGCTCATTACATGGCAAGCAACACATCTGCTTCATATTAATAGTCTGAGAACATGTATTTCCTGGGAGGAGCTGTTTTACGTTTTCCTTTTACTAGTTTTAGTGGTGATGTAGATCTACGTCGAGTTCTTCCTCTTGTTTGCTTAGTGAGTGTGGGAGGGGATGTAGCAGGTGACGCCTTAAACCAATTTGTTGGCATTTTCATCGTCTGAAGCATTGGAGCAGTAGCCACTGTTGAATCAAGTTCTTTCAATGTCTCATTATTTAAAGCAAATTTTGGCACATTATGCTTTTTCAATAGTTTAAGAAAGTATGACCAACCAGGTGGAACATAGCCCTGACGGCGCTTTCTACGTGTTGCATACTGAATCAAGTCTTCATAACGTGAAGCATCAATCACTTTATTTTCATCTGTAATGATTTCTCCTCTATCATTTACATTGAGATGGGGTTCAATACTGTTGAAAAGAGATATGGCATGTGCGCGAGATGCTAAAGGTGTAGCAGTCGATACAGAGTCACGCATCTTATTTTTCAAGTTTTTCAATTGCTCAACAGTTTCCGATTGTAATAATACAGCACGATGTGGATCTTTGATGTGAACATTTTGCTGATAATCTATTTCTTTCCTATACATTTGATTTGCAAGAGGTTGCTTTACTTGCTGCATGGCAGTCAATTGTACATATTCATCCTGAGGAATAACAATCATGGGAGAATAAGAACTCATAGTTTGTAGATAATCATGGGAGTTTTCAAAATATCACTTCGAAATCTAAATTCTTCCGGACACTCTTGCGTAAAGTCAATGAATAAGTAACCGTATGGTTTTTCAGTAGCTGCTTGAAAAATTTCAATTAAGGCTTTTGATCCTCTGGGTGCAACTTGTCGCGCTAAAATTTCAAATTGACTTTTATCTCGCGGATTCTTGAAAATAGCATAATAGTGTGTATTCAGGTTTCGTGTACGAGCTTCTTTTCCATCAGGAAACAAATTTTGTGTGATATAGATGATAAAACACCTTTTATGATGTGCTGCACGAGTGAACATATCTGTAACATCTTTTGAATTCTTACTTTCTTTTAATAAATCATCCAATACAACAACATCATTAGACTGAAGTTTATCCACTGGAATAATTCCTTCATGTCGAATAAAGTTGCGACTTTGCAATTCCTGAAACAGCGACGGTTGATAAATACCATAACACCAAATCACTCGATTGATAGGTTCCTTAAACAACTCCCTTCTTTTATCCAATAAATTCAGCGTGAAAACAGTTTTACCTGCATGAGATGGGCCTGATACAGTCAGAACTTTATCGCATTGAAGTCTGAAATCCATTTTATTACTTTGAGATTCAACATTTGCATAATTAACGCTTAGAGCCAAAGATATTACCCAATAGGTTGCCCACGGCAGGAGCTATCATTGGAAGTATTGCTGAAAGGAAACCGCCCTTTTGTGTTAGAGTTTTCCTCTTTCTTTGAAGGGTGACTTTAGGATTGGAGATGAAACGCAATTTCGTAGCATATCGCTTAAGTAACTTTCGTTGTTTTCGCGCTAATTTCTTCGTCCTCAACTTCCTCACATGAGAAATAATTTCACGAATGAATTTATCGTTAGCATGTCGTATAGCATTGTATCGCTGATTTGCTTTCATTCGTCGGAGAGCTTGAATGGCTGAAGAAAACTTTTGACTTTTACGTTTCGTCATTTTACGTTTCGCCATTTCCGTGTTAGTCTTTGCTAAAACCTATCTTTACCACATTTGCATAGGTACTAACTATTGCGACGTAAGTGACACTCGAAATGAGCAATATCACAGTGGTTACATTGGCAAAGTTGAATGCAATTACGTATGAAACAGCGTTGACAAAAAGCATGCTTACATCTCTTGAAGATGCGCTTTTCATTTCCATCCTTTCGCTTACATACATCGCAACACATAGTTTCACCGTTACTGATGTCTATAGCAAGTCTTTTTGAAGATATGAATTTGCTAGCCTTTTCTAAATAATAGACGCATGTACAGAAGGAATATACTTCGAGAGTGAGCAGACATAGCTCGAAAACCAGTTGTGCTACAATCAAGTACCACTGCATTTTCAATTTTTCTTTATGGAAAGTTGAATGTGAATATCTGAAATCGCTTCAATCACTAGACTGCTACCATGATTGTTAAATGCGTTAAGACGTTCAGCAATTTTTATCATATGTCTTTTAAAAATTCTTCGGGGTGATCTACCACTTCCATTGAATAAGAAGCAAAATGGAAAGAGCGACTTTCCACCTCTTCCTTTCCAAAATGACTAACTTAATTTTCGCAACTAATCGCGCCATGATAATGCTATCAGAGAATGTATTCATTAACTCTAGAAATAGAGTGCTAGCATCATCGACCACTGCTTCGATGTCGGTCTCATCTTTATGAAAATTTATCACATAATCTTGAACAGCTCCTTTTAAACTTTGCCTATGAAAATGTAATGTTCCGCAGTCGTTTGAGAAAGACATGATCGCCCTTTATCTAACCCATCCATTGCATGAAAACAACTATTCTCATAGTAACATTTATTGAATAACGGTAACAAGCATGCATTATAAATCAATGGTTTGAAAGAGATAAAATAGATACAGCTGGTAACTATCATACAGCGAGCAATGATAACCATACAGGACTTTGGCAGTGTTGAGGTAAGGAGGAAAGAAGCATTGGTTATGAACGTAGCTACTACAACGAACAGACAAAATAGGAACACACAAATCCTTAAAACTTTTCGTGACTTCATGATAGTGTTGATTCACTCTACTATCCCAAGGCGGGAGCAAAATATCATCAATGATTAGATTGGGAAATACTTTCCTCTCCTTACCAGGATTATTACAAAAGATGCGTATAACATTGAAAGCAGCTAACAATCGTTTAAAGTCAATAAGAAGAGCACTCTCACAAGAAAAGCCATAGTCTTGCAAATATTTCAGATTAAGTCCATGAATGTGTTTTCTCGCCCATTGATCAACATTGGGATCGCAGTTGGCATGTTGATGATAGACACTAACAATCTGATATGACCAATTGTTCATAGCAATAGCACTGAGCTCCTGTACAGGTTCACCCTCACAATCCATAAAAATGATGATAGAAGCCTAAAACGGAAATTACACATCTAAGGAAACGTTCTATAACATATTACAAAATGAAGAATTACATCGATGCTTTTCACGACAAAATACACAAATGATATGATGGCAACGAAGAAGTAAAATGTATCTAATAAGACCACGTCTACGACACTCAAAGCACATAAGCGAATTGTCATAGGGTAGAGTTAGGAAAGGACTAGTAATTCTCCTTCTTTGATTTGCGTTTTGATGCAGCATTCTTCTCCGACTTGCGCTTCGTACCACTGCTGTTAAGGATTTGATCAATTATGTCATCCACGTTGGGTGGTTTTGGAATATATAGGATGGATTCCATATGCATGGAGAGAGAGGCTATTTTATTTTCCTTGTGTCGACCATAATATAGCCCATTCACTTTGAAAAGGATATCCCAAGTACCTTCTCCGAGCTCATCACATCTGATGGGTATTGAATGATCTCCATCCTTCTTATAGTAAGTACACCAATGTGATACTGGTAGGCAAATTTGATTACCATCCCAAATCTTTCTATAGGGAGTATCCTTGTCATCTCTCGCCTTCCACTCTTGAGCAAGAGGAGTAGGAATGTCCATATTTAATGTCACATACTCCTCAATAATATCAAGTTGGTGGCGAATGTACGGACTCACGGGGATCAGTATGTAGTCCCCATACTGATTGTGCATTATCTTGACATCCGTGGAAGGGAGCATTCCCGTTTGGAGTACTACACTATGATCGTCATAACGCAAGACTTGTTTAAATTTACGCTGTAGTGGTGTAGGATTATGTACCTTGGTTGTTTCTTCCACTGGCCTCAGTTGTAGATGATCTGATCGTAGCGAACCTTGTAACGTTTGACCGCCATTTTGTCCTACTAGTGCAGCAGATGGAGTAGATGCCTGAAAATGGAAAAGATTGTATTAAGTTTACGTTCAAGGGAGGAGAGGGAGGAAAGTAGCGACTTACCATTTTAGTTGGATAATAGAATAGGGAACTAGAGAGAGAGAAAATGTGCGTCCGTCACTCGTGTGATTCAACGATGGAATGATTCTCACTGTGGAAGGCTCGCTATTTATATAGAAATGCTTGATTTTCATTGGATGATGTTCCTCATTGGACAATAACATCAAGCTGATTCCAAATCTGAAATCCGTTTTCCAATCCGATGCTTCGTTTTGAAGCTACAGCCCAAAACGTCCCAAATTCTAACTCTGTCGTTTTTCGCCAATGTCCCAAAATCTTAAATGGCATCTCACATCTAAACGAAGACAGATATGAACAAGCCGTTTGTTTCACTGAATTTGTCTCACTCTTAGCTTTCAAACGAGCTATGGCACAACAAAATCCGTCCACTGGAAGCCAAAATCGAAGCGAGCTCTCCCGAGGGAGGGGACGTCAGCGAAAATTTTTTCTCTCCGATTGCGTTCAAATTCACCATACCGATGCAGAATTTCACGCTGAATCCGAATCTGGCCTCCGTTTTCCCATCCGAGCACTCCTTCCACTCGAAGCAGCCCATTTTACAACCCAACATTCAGCAGATTGCACGAAAAACATCACACACTATAGCTTCAAGACAAATCCTGGCGGTCGCCCAAGTCCACCACGACACTCCTTCGTTCCAGAGGGGGGGGAGTCAGCGAACATTTTGTGAACGTGAACCAACCTGGCCGGCACACCACGACAGACTACAACCTCTGTCGTTCCAGAGGGGGGGCGCCGGTCGGGTGTTCGCCGTTTGCTTACTACTACCATGGATATTGCAAAAGGTGTACGACCATGAAGTCGCGAAAATATTGCAACCCCGTCTTATTCTATATAAGACAGGTATTCGATCCCCTCGAGTTAAAATCCGATGCGGTTTAGCTATAAGGAAATCCGAAGACAAAAAGGCGTTTCAAATAATATATGTGTATTGAAACCTCAGTTCAACTACGACGAGACTTACAAGTAATAAGGAGAAGATGGAAGAGGAAGGAAGGATAGCAGATCCGTGACGTCTAGGTTTCTGAGCTTCACTTTAAATATCGAAATTTGGCTTGGGTCATCATTCTGTACTGATAGTTGGTAACCACCGCCGCGTATTGACCATCGAAGATCCCGCGGAGCTGCTCTGCCCGTCATTGGACCGTTATGGGGATCAGCAGTCAAAGCAGATTTAGATGCCGCGATAGTAACCGTGTGCATATTCTCTTTCCGTCTCGCCATTTGATTCACAAGTCATTAATCAAAAGCGTTGACTTGATATCAAAGTTCAGGAGAGTGTAAATTCTCTCCGTTCGCCGATAATTGGAAATATACACGATAGAGCAGAGGTCACAATATGTTGCCACGAATTACATTTTAGTCCACGAGTTGACAGCTGCGAAAATTGCCGCCAGCCTTTGCTGTTCTACCGCATCTCAGGCAATTTCTAGAGCCTCTTAATGCCCTTCAGCCTCTGCCGCATAGTATGAACGATTGATCGTTCACAACCCGGTGAAAAAAAACTGTCGGGATCTGTCGGTAAATTGTCGGGCGACAATTTACCGACAATTGACCGACAGATCCCGACAGTTTTTTTTCACCGGGAACATATTCAAACGCCTTAAACGTCGGCATCTATTCCGGCTAGATGCTAGTCCGGCAGACAGAGTAAGTTTCTGGAGGGAACGAGGCCGAAAATCTGAGACTTTAGCATGATAATGTATACCTTGTGCCCACTACGAATCTGCGCGTCTGTCGAGTTCTACGTGGCTCCTCTTCTTGTCAGACACGATCAAAGAAAAGCACATGTCAATCCAATGGGACTCAGATTGACATTTTTGGCAATTAATCTTCCTATGATTTCTCTGATTAAGCGAAACGTTCAAAGCAGAGTCACAATTGTTGACATGGAATGTGTTACATGTAGGTCGCTTCGAGCATGTGTTATCATCATGTTTCTGATCGGCTATGTATGCGAGAATGTGGTTCATTGTGGATTAAATTGCTCAAAATGCTTCTGTTTGCTGACCTTAGGAGGCTTGTCAAATCTGAATGTGCTTGACCTCATAGAGGTGAGCATGAACATGATAGATGAATATGGTGATCCAGAAGATCCTCAGAAGATTTTCATCGAACTCGGCGCGAGCATGATTCAGGCATCAGGCTTCATGTGCAACCAGCACCATTGCGAGCAGATTTAATACTCTTTGTACACGAGATAAAAGTACAAAACTTTAAGATCCCCGCAAAGCATCACATTCATTTCATTTGATAGTTTCATCATTAACCGCAATGTTAGAAATTTAATTATAATTTCTCGTGTGATGTTTATTTAATAGGTGTTGTTTTCAGCAATAACCAATGTCGAACGGTTGTGCATAAGCTAGGTGAGAAATGTGATGCAAATTTCTAGTAGGGGCACTTGCAATTTATGTTTTTCAGTGACAGATCTACCCCAAAACAAGGTATAGATCTGATGCAGAGAAGGACATCTTCTATGATCTGTTGGAGCAGGTGACTGCAAATGGAAGCCCTATCATAACTGGTGGGGATTTCAATGGCCACGTTGGTCGTGAGGCAAATGGGGCTCGGTCAAGTATTTTTCTAGATGCGTATGTTGTAATTTCATCTTGTAATTTATCAAGAGCTCTTTCATTCTGCAACCAATATTTAAGTGATTTAGAGTAGCCTCGAGGGTTTTTTGAGTAATATTGTAGCACTCAACCGAAGTTAGTGTATACCAGTAATACAGAAATTAAGAAATGTTTCTCTTGGAAACAAAATGCAAATGACAATGAAAATTGAGTTGCATCCCCAGTTGAGAAATGTGAACACACGAGAATAACCGCCATTTCATCCAAGATCAACACTAATGTGCGGTAGGTTAAATTTACATCCCTCAATAATGTGAAGAAGCTGCCCGAAGACATTCACTTATCATGCCATATTGGGATATGTTGAGGGATGTGTGTGAACCAGTTCTGCTGATGATTCTTGACATTGACCTTGCTGAAAAGGATAGTAAAATCCATTGATCACTATGCCCTGCAATGTACGAGAGATGTGTTCCAGGAAAATTTGTTGAGCGAATCTACGTGTGTGCATGGGGAAGAACCAATGTGAACTTAGGTGAGCGGTTGGTAATGACATGTATTTTCATTTAAACATTCTTTTTATGCTTTTATCATTCGCGAAAGGATTACTGCAATCTATGCTACTGTAGACGTCTGCAAAAGACTCCTGAACATTATTTTGATATTTCGACTTCAATAGATTTACATTTGTGCATGAACATATTTTACATGAATGACTTGAAATGTACAATGAATTCAAAATTAATTATTCATCTGCATGTGGATACTATCCTATCAATATAACTGGCATCTTTTTTATATTAATTGGTACAAGAGCATTGGCTTCATTACTTTTTGAATTTTGAAATTGTAGAAATGATAAAATAGATTCTTTTCAGCCTTTTCCAGATGCTGTAGATGGTTACTCCATGAAGAGCAGGAAAGGTATATTGTCTTAACTCAACTACCAAAAAAATGAAAAATTGTGTAAACTTTATTGATTTGAACGCTTGCAAAGCTACTATTTTATCACAATTGATGAGTTTTGTGACTTAGCACCTAGAAACAATATGTTGGCTACTCCTGGCATAAATGAAATTGCTCATAGAGTTTGGAATGTGCATGCACCAGTTAGCATGTAAGATACACGTATGTGCATTGTACGTGCAGAGCAGTCTACACCATTTTCAGAAATCCATTTCTTGAACTACTTGTTGGAGGAACTGAAGCACTAGAGAAAATGTTTCATTTAAATGATATTTCATTCTCAAAACTAGAGCGACATTGGATTTCTCACATCCTCTGCATAAAGCGCGATTGCTTTTGTTTTCTTTGGAAAGTGACGTTAAAAAACGGGATCACAATTTGTATGTCACAGTGTAATCACGATTTAAGAGTATCAAACAATTAACATAGTGAACAAACTCCATGTTAAAGTTACAATGACAATGGGAAGTGTAAAGTGATTCAGTGAAGTAGGTCTACTCAGAAGAGAGAGGCAATTCTACGTTTGAATCAGAACCACTTAGTACAATTTCTCAAGTCTCAATATCAAATTAATCTGACAAACTAAACACCACAGAAGAGCTAAAAAATTAATCCGAATAATAAAATAGATATCCGAAGGAAAAATAGCTTTAATCTCCTTTAACATAGATCTAGATTGCTTAGCGAAGGCTCGCATATTGGAATAAATCATCGAAACATTTAAGAAGAACGATGCTTCTTTCGTGTTTTGAGCAATTTTTAATATTTGCCAATGCTTTATGCATGTTTAAAAAGTGCTTTTCATCATTTGCTTAAAAGCTTAAACACTGCCACCCCTAATTTAGGAATGCTTTCCTGACTTGATGGCTTAAAAAACAGCAATTTTCTTACTAAAAGTTATATTGAAGACAATGGTGCGTAGATGCTGCATCTACTAGTTGTATTTTACTTCTTATTAAAATGTACTCACATGATTTACAAATGCTACATTGTCACATCGATCTCCTTATACCTATTCCATAAAATATTGCAAAGGGCTAGGACATTGAATGGAAAGATGTCGTCAAACTTGAAAATGTTAAGATCTTAATAGTCTGCTTTGGCAGCCGTAGAAGCTGCGCTCCGTTGTGGCCTTGAATGGTTTAAACTAGTCTATGAGTTCTAGAATCGCTGATCAATTTAATATACTGCGCACACGCCACTGTGGATGCATTTTTCCTTTCTTTGCCGTGCGGCTGACAATTATTTCACAACAATTTTCTTCATTTCTTAAAAAGATAGAATAGCAAAGTTTGTTGCGACTGGAAAAAGCAGCCTTCATTGATAAAATGCCTTCAAAGCAGGAATCAACAAAACTCTGCCGATGCTAGACATTTTCTAGACGATTTTAGACAAGAAGTTTCAAATGGCTGTTGTCGAAATTTTTCTCGGTGGCTGAGAGGAAATGTATCAGTGTAAATGCTGCTGACAATGACTGTTCCTCTCATGCGGACACGGCTGATTGCTTGAGGAGCATTTTGACAGTTAGATCAAACTGTCAATCTCTAATAAAGAAAACTTAATGAGAACTTCCTTTTGGGCGACCTACAAAATTGTGAGCGTGATTCCCAAGGAGTTTCTCGAGCAATTCTATGTTTCTTCGCTAATGGTATTTAGTGAGTTCTGACTTTCATCTCCCAGCTACAGTCCTCTTCAGACATACTTTCCTCCCCAAGCAGACTTTATCACATCAGATAAACTGCAAGATGCTTGTAATATGCGCCACCTGTTAATGAGTGAATTTGTATCAACAGGGTGTCTACTAGAAATTCGAGGTGGTGTTAGACCGCTATAGAGCACAATGCTAAGCAAAATAGAACACAATTTGTAGCGAAATAGAGCTTGATCAAGATTCTGCTATAAAAGAACGACACGATATGAATAAATTTATGTTATCGATTGCTATTCTGATATTAAGTGCCTTGTTTATAATATAAATTTAACATATCTTGCTTAATTGAAGCTAATATTTTTTTGAAAATTATGTGTGTGACGACATTGTTGTAAAACTGACATCAAAACTGGCCTAGCTTCTAACACGTGGAACAAAAGTTGGAAAACACAGAGAAACAACTGTAGCTTATATATTACAGTATAATACACAACCTTTTGCTACAATGTCGAATAAGCTAAAAACATAGAAACCACTTTCTCTCTTTCCTTTCATGCTGGAGCGCACTGCTCAAGCTTCACAGCTGAAATGGTTTCATTCCAGCATGCTCTCTTCTTGGTCCGTTTCCAATCACTCCTCCTGTCCTCTTTTCTTCTTTTGTCTTTGATTTCTTCGCAAGTCCCAGAAGTAACCACTGAGGAGCTCTCTCCCTCGCGCTGTCCGCTGTGAGCTCTCACGTTTTCGTTGCAACGGGCACAGCTTCCTCAATTCTTATCTTCACAGGATCGGCAGGTCCACTTCTCCTGACTGCCGTGTTTGTGGTGTAAACCACATGTCCCCCACTGACTGTGCTCTTGTCCCTCCCTCTCTTTTATCCGAGCGGATATCTTCGGGGCCTTGGGATCTTGTTTTTGATCTTTGGCATCGCCTGTAGGGGATTGACCGCCTTCTCGGCCTCCGTGTCGTCCCGCCACGCCCCTATCCGCGGGGTAGGGTAATCCAGCCAGCCAAGTGAAAGTGATAGCCTCATTGCAAGGGGTGCGCGCCGCTATTAGGGAGACATGTTGGCTGCCGGAGGAGGGACGGAGGCGGTCATAGCTGCAGGCAACCAATCAGCACAATGAAATTTGCTAAAGCTATAGAACTCTAACCCAATGCACCATTCTGGATGCAACGTTTCGACTCATGCGCTAAAGCCATCCTCAAATCGTGCGTTAGATAATGTAATACGTAAGGAAAGGAGACATGGACTGTGACGGCTGAAGAGAATAGAAGGCGGTAAAAGAAAAAAAGTCATGCAGTAAGAAAGCAAAAGTCATGCGCTGCGCACCTATTTTTGAATTCATGTTCACTTTGTACGACGTGCGCTATGTTAAGTCTATCTACTGCGTCCGTAACATGCCAAACGTCACTTAATAAGTTAACACTTTAACCTTTATGTCTCAAGAGAAACGCAGACTGATCGGATTATTAAATTTAGAAATGCTCTGAAATACGGCAGTTGCAAAAAAATCGAGATTGAATACACCTAATAAGTGCTTGAATTAGAACAAATAATAGTAAGGAAGTCATCTAGCATCGTTATAATTAGAGGACCTAAAATAGTGTTTATTATGAAACAGTAAAAGAAACACAGCACATACATGTAGCTCTCATTACACCACAAGTCTCCAAATAGTGCTACACTTGATACCCTATCTATTGGACAGAGATCGCAAGTGATCAATAAACATCATGTTGATCCTTCTAATTTATTATTACAGTCAATCTAGAGAAGTTCCTGTGATTACGAAGGTTGTTATAATAATGGGAATCAACTGAATTATACTGCGTCCACTAAGAAGTAGGAACATGAATTTGAAAAAATTGTCATACAGACCATTGTATTGGACGAGCTGAAACGCTTTTTATTGGTATCATGGAAATAGAGAACATGGCTCTCAATAGAGCACAAATACTTACATATATACTAAATCAACAACTATAAATACTTAAATTATTTCACAGTGCTTTTACAAAAGTTTGCTACATGCACCTTTTTAGTAATAGTTCTGGTGAATTATCACATTTCAAATCACAAAAGTTAAATGTATTTTCAGATCTAGTTGCATGCTGACCTTTCTAATTTTGAATGCACCATCTTTTTGTATGCGCAAACTAAGAAAACTTGCTAAGTTACTTTGAGCAATCAGAAAATATCATAATATTTGTAAACATGTTTTTTTGCATAAACTTAAAAAGTAACTAAGTTTTCTTATTTAGCGCTGTTATCTAAAATAGTGGCAGAAAGTTTTGTCAGTTGGCTATTATAGCCCGCAAATCCTTCAAAGTAATGGAAACTTTTCTTTTGTATAGCTTTGCAGCCCACAAAAATTAGTGGAGTTTTTTTCTCGGATAGTTGTATAGTGATTTTTTTCATTGTTGTAATAAACCAGTGTGACACGAAGTCAATCAAAGTACTCCAAATATACATGATCGAAACTATAATCTCTATCATAATCAACGTAACTGCACTGAAATTAAGTACAAACCAACTATTTTTCCTTTACAAATACTGTCTGATCTCATTGACAGAGGCCGTCAAGGTTATCGCATGTGCTCATTTTACAGATAGTAGCATAGGTGACCTGTCATTATAAGTGTGATATATTGGTCCCCGAATGCTTTAGGCAATAATCGCATATAACTATTAAATTAAAAAGCATTAATCATATTTTTAGTACATGTTATACATGCAGATCAAAGCGAGATTCAGATTGAGCGAAGCACTTGTTTGGCTTTGAGCACATATTTGAATTTATTGATGTACACAGATAGGTATATGACAAGCAATTTAGAAGCAAACTTTTAATGATGCGTTGATTAATGCAACGGAAAAGGCGAACGACACTGCGATAGCTTTTCATGGAAACAGAATGCTTGAACTTCTCCAATTGCTATTCATAGACTTCCTCATTGCTTTTGAGCAGCATACCTTCTTCTATCGTCAAGCAAGGTATTCGTCAGATGACTGGAGATGAAGTGTGAAAGGCCTTCAGCACAATTTTATGCAATATAAATTTTGTATGAGGATCAGAACTCGAGGACTTTCCCGGAACATTTAATTTGAATAACTGGCTTGCTTTGGAATTAAAACCGATTGTCAAATGGAAACGCGAGTGAGAAGAATGACGGCATGCAGTTTTCCCATCAGCTAAACCAATATTTAATTATTATTGAATTATTCGTTCATTATACATATCCGTGCAATCTATCATACCTAAGTTAGTTGATGTGAAGTTAGTCCTATCATTTTCCAAATATTAAAGTATTAGTGTGCGAGTCCTGCAGCCCAGACACCACATATTTCCGAGAAGAAAGTGCCTTCCTCTCTGAGAAAAATGGTATTAAGGGTTCAAATGGCAGAGCTGTGAAGTATATGTAAAAACAGTCGTGCCAAGATTAGATGTACACCTAATTAGCCCGATTCTGTCGATATAATGCGATTACATGGTAAGACGGTCAGCATAATGCGATTGTAAAATAACTACATTTGTAATAGGGAACTTGAAAGTAGGCCCACATGTGGCACACTTTCATTGCAATCATGGTACATGAGTAATGGGCAAAAGACCGTTCCAGGACACCATAAAATTCAAAAAAATAGTATCTTTAAAAACGACATAAATTCATGAATTTTGTCCCTTTTTCAGGTTTTTAAGACCTAAATTCATGAATTTAGTCGTTTTTAAAGATACCGATTTTTCAAAAAATGGTACTTTTTAAATGGTCTAAATTCATGAATTTTGGTCATTTTTCAGATTATGAAGACCTAAATTCATAAATTTAGGCGTTTTTAAAAATACCCAATTTTTCAAAATTTTCAAAATCTCAAATTTGAGAATTACAATTTTCACCCCCAAAATCATGACCGTTCCAGGACACCGAAAATCAGAAAAGTTAAGAATCTCAAAATTTGAGAATTACAATTTTTACCTTGAAAATCATGACCGTTCCAGGACACCGAAAAAATCAGAAAAGTTAAGAATCTCAAATTTGCGATTATGACATTTTACTCCCAAAATCATGACCGTTCTAGGACACCGAAAATCATAAAAGTTAAGAATTTCAAATTCATGAATTTTATCCATCTTTCAGGTTTTTAAAATACATCATGTGACTCATAATATTTCTTTAAAAATGGAAGAAACAAAAGGGGATGAAACAAAAGTGGAAGAAACCGCAAGAATATATCCTTCGTTATCTCAGTTAAAAATAAGTGAATTGAATAAAGAAAAACACAAAGATAGAGTACGTTATATGAAAGATAAGGAATCTCAATTATTATTAAGATTAGAGCATTATAAAAAATTAAGAAAGAGATGGACTAAAGTTAAGAATGTAGCACAAGGAATTGGCATATTCTTAACAATAAGTTTAGGTGCTTTAACAATTGTTATATCTTCAGGTGTTTTAGTAATTCCAGTAGTTGCTACAGCTTTAACAGGTACGGGTGTTTTTGCAACTTCACTTGTTACAATGTTAGATAAATCTTTAATAACTAAGAAACGAAAATCATTAAAAACTAAGCATTTACATATTAAAGAAGTCTATGATAAACTACATTACTACTTTCAAAGAGTATGTGATGATAATGTTATTACGTTAGATGAGATTGAAAAATTTGATCAAATAGCTAATGAAGTAAATCAAATATCATTTCAATTACAGTCAGAAAAAGTTGATGATAAGAATAAACAGGATGGCAAAATTTCGAGTGATGGTAAAATTTCTAATGAAGAAAATGACAAAATTTTTTTAGAAGAGCTAAAAACTTTAAGCGAAAATTTAAGCAAAACTTTATTAAACAAAACTTAAAACGAGAAAACTTTAAACGAAAAGATGTCAGACAACAAAGCAATAAAAAAATAATTTGTTCAGTAAAATGTTTTTGTTGTATTCAAATGTTACCACAAAATTCAAATATTATATTTTAAAAATGGATAAAATTAGAGCTGATAATTTTAAAAGAATAAAACAATTAGAAGAGTTAATAAAACAAAGAAATATTATGAAAGAAAATCATCTTCAACATAGAATGATAAAAGCTGGTATTCAATCTGATATGTTTGAAAAAATGCAGCAAACCGAGCAAGTAAAAACTGATTTTGAAAAAACTATGAAACCATTTAAAACTCTTGAAAAAGAACTTACAAATAATGATAAACAAATTGATATAACAGATCCAGAGCACAAAGCTATACTAGATGACTATGGATTACTATAATCAAACATTAATAAGAAATTACCAAAATCTATGCAATTTGAACATTCTATTTCATTTATAGATGGAAAAACAATACCTAGATTTTATCTCGGACAAAAAGAAATATTTCCACAACCTTTTCGAGGTTTAATTTTTTCACCAGATAAATCTCCTTTTAATTTAGATAGAAATTTTGTTGATCTTTTAAGAGGAGCAGATTTAAATAATTATGCTGTAGAAGATCTCATAAAATATAAAGCTATGTTAGATAGAGTTGGTGCAGTAAAATCTCTTAGACGTTATAAACAATTAGAAAATTTATTATCAACGGGAGTTAAAGTAAGAAAAGGTTTTGAAACTGAAACAACTGTATTTTAACCAGATGATCCACAAGAATTACTAAATAGATTAAATATTTTAATATCGGCAATAAAAGAAGGTCATAATTCTAGTTTCAATGAAATTCATGCTATATTAAAAAGACTGTTAGAAAAGAAGATTCTAAATGAAGAGGATTGTAAAAGTGTAGCTGAAATATGTTGTTGTTTTTAATTTTTTTATAAAAAAATATTTATTCAAAATTTTAACTAAAAAATGTGTTCAGCAGATTTAGACAAAATTAATAATCATTTAGAAAATTTGACAGAGATTTTGGGTTCATCAAAATTTAGTACGACGTTAAAAATTATAACAACTACTTCATCACACACTTGTAATTTAGAACCCATTCTACATTTGGAACAAAATAAAAATTATCAAATTGCATTGACTAGTTTCTCCACATTTAACACTATTCAAAACGTTATCAAAGATGTGAATGATCAATTTAGATATTCTACTGATAAAGGCAAAACATGGAAAATACAAACTTTTCTTCCTGGAGTTGAATCAATATCAAATGAAATTAAGAGAAATTTAGGTATACCATTTAAAGATAAGAAACAATTACATTTTGCAGTTGAACCGGCAGTTAATAAATTTTCTCTTACTTTAGACGAAAATCATCAAGTTGATTTTAATCATGATAGATCATTGTCAAAGCTATTAGGATTTAATAAACAAACCTATAGTCAAGGTTATCATTTAGGTGAGAAGATTCCAAAAATAACTGAAATAAATTCAATTGTTGTACATTGTGACATTATTGAAGGAGGATATATAAATGGTAAATTGTCAAATTTAATATTCAGTTTTCCAGCTTTTACTGTACCCATTGGTTATAGATTAAATGTAATTCCACAAACATTAATATATTTCCCTATTACAAGAAAAACTATTAACAATATTAACATGAGAATCACTGATGAAAAAGGACAAGAAACAAATTTTGGTGGTGAAGAGATTATGATAGATCTTTTGGTTCGGGAGGTATAAACTCCCGTTCGAGAGGTATAAACTCCCGTTCGAGAGGTATAAACTCCCGTTCGAGAGGTATAAACTCCCGTTCGAGAGGTATAAACTCCCGTTCGAGAGGTATAAACTCCCACGCGAAGCTAGAGAAGTTTAATTTTCTTCTTCTTCTTTTAAAATAAAAATAAAATTTTTTTATTAAAAAATGAGTGAAGTACTACCATTAAATAAAAAAAACTTAAATTTAATCATCATCCAAATTTATCTAATAAAGTTTTGTCAGTTATTTGCGGAAGATCAGGATGTGGTAAAACGTATCTATTATTTTAAATTTTAACGACTCCAGATTTTTTGGATTATAACAATCTTATAATTTATACAACAACAGCAGAACAACCCGTCTATCAATTTTTAAAATATGGATTTGAAAATAATCTTAAAAAACAGCAATTGCTTCATTATTCAAAGAATATGAAAAATCTGAAGATGAAGAAGAAATAAGTTCGTGGTGTGAAGAAGCAGCAAAAAAAGTCAGTTAGTAGAATCCAATAAAAATAAGCATATAAAGATACAATTAATAGATGATAGTGGTAATATGCAAGATCCTAGTAAACTAGATGAAACAATGAAACATTGTGTAATTTTTGATGATTGTGTTAATGATAAAAATCAGTCAGTTCAGAGAAATTATTTCACAAGAGGTAGACATAATAACTGTAGTGGATTTTATTTAACACAAAGTATGTATTCATTAGATGGAAGTGTTATTAGAAAGAATGCAAATATATTTATCCTATTTGAAATAAATGCAAGAAACTTAAGTGATTTGTTAAGAGATTTATGTGTAAGAAATAAAGATGAATTTAAGCAATCGTGTAATAATGCTTGGTTAAAAGATTATGGATTTATCACAATTAATATTGATAAAAAAATTCATGATAGAGTTATCGAACAATTGTTCTCTGACAAGGCTTCGCCTCGAGGGGCTTCGCCCCGACTGAAAGTCGATAGAAGATTTGTTTACTGAGTAATAAATAATAAAATTTTTATACTGAGTAATAAATAATATATTTTATTCTAGACTGATTTAAATAATAAAAATTTTTTTCTAGACTGATTTAAATAATAAAAAATTTTTTCTAGACGGATTTAAATAATAATAAATAAACTTTAAAAAGGTAAAGTAGTTATTCCATCAGGCAAAATCTTTCTTTTATCATCAAATGGATCTAATGCTAATTTATGTTCTTCTTTTAAATACATTTTATGTTTCTTTGAACTAAGTCTATAATTACATGCTGTTTTTATTACATTATTAAATAATGCATTTTTATAATCTTGAAATGTTATTTGATTAGCCACTGATGCCTTTGAAATTCCTTTTAATGTTTTATGTGTTTTAATATTATTAGTTGTATCATAACAGTAACATTTAGATTTTAAAAATATAGCTTCTGTTATGAAATCTTCATTTCCTTCTAATTCATCTTTTACTTTACATAAATCAGAAGGATGAATGATATCTTTTATTTTATCTATTTCTTTAACAAGTGTAGAATTATACGGTATTGTTAATTCTAAGAAAACGGAATCCGTATCTGTAAAGTGTAATTTATAGTTTTTGCTATAAGCAGGTGCTAAATAATCATATATAAATTTATACATAAATAGTTTAGCTAATTCTAATATAGTGAATCCAATAAAATTAAACTTATCATGTTTTACGCTAATTCGACGTAAATGTACAGCACATAGTTCATCACTAAATCTAGTAGTTCTTTTATATGTAGGTTTCCTTGTTAAATTTTGAAACCTATCTTTATCATAAACTATTTCAATATTTTGTCTATTACGCACATTTTCTAAAGTCTTACCATAAAATGCAATATTCATTAATTTGAAGAACACGTTTCCAAAATCATCTTTATTTCTTTTAGCTATTTTACGTTTTTCAATATTGAACTCTATATAATTTTTTAACCATTTAGATTTTTGATAAAATAGTTTTCGATGTATTTTGGTGAGAATCATTCCATGTTCTAAATACCAATCTAGCATTCTTCCTTCAACAACATACTTTCCTTTATTACTTTGTGTTAACATAAGTTTTTTTGTTGGTCTGTATTTCTTAGGAATTATAGATTTTTATAATCTGAAAAATCTTCTATATTGGGAATTTTGTTTTCGGGACAGAAAGGAAAATATTTTGTTTTATCTTTTATTTCATCAGGATATACTAAATCAACTTCATATATATAACCATGATTATAATTTCCATCATATGTTTTTTGATAATCTAGAATATTACACCATTCCATCTCACCTGTTGGTAATTCTTGTATCATGCAAGAAGAATATAAGCTATTAAAATCATAATACAACAAATAGTTTTCTCTCATGATTTCATCAACTGCTGCTTGACTCTCTTCATTTGATATAAGTCCTTCTATATTTTGATTAAACAATTTTATAAACTGATCGCTTTCTTCTGGAGATACAGGTTTCATTATTCCATAATCATCAGGATTTACTTTTTTATTGTAACACTGTACATAACGATTACCTAAAACTGATGAAACTCCACCTCTAATTCCAGATTCAAAAAATAATAATTTATCATATGTATTTTCTTTATAATGTATAAGTTTAACATTTGTATGTTTTAATCCTGCTAACCATGTTAAACCTGGTGTAGAATAACAATAACATGGATCTATTCCGTAATATTCTAAACACATATCACGAAAGTTTTCAAAAAGATCAGCTAGTATTAATACATCTATCTGTAGATATTTCATTGTATAATCATACATTGTTCTACAATTTAACTCTCTCCAATTCCTTTCAGCTTCTGCATAGTCTTCTTTAGATAATTGTGATTGTTTTAATGTTGATTTAAATTTATTTATTGGAGGAAGTTGTTTTTCTTCCATAATTTTATTCACAGAATTAAAATCTTCAGTTAAACCAGTCTTCGACTGTGAACCGCAGGTTAAATATTCGTACGGAAATATGCCTTTCAAAGGTTTCAAATTATATTTATCTAATATTTTACATTGTTCAGATTTCAAAGTTTTTCCCATAACATCTAATGAATAAGGAGTAAAAAATCTAAATGCATCTAAAATTCTAATACAACCTAATTGCATTGAAAAATATTCTTCTTCTGTTTTACATAGTACATTTGTTCTTAATTGCTGTAATGTTTCAGATGAAAATAAATCTTTCATTATTAAATGGAAATCATATTTAGAACCATTGTAGAAATATAGAGGAACAAAGTTATATTTAAATTTATTAGCATTAAGATTACAAGAATTACGTGCTGCACCTCTATATAATCCATTTAGATGATCATGATCTTTTACTTTGTCAAGATATCTACCTTTGCCATTTTTATAATTTTTTGTAAATTCTTTTCCACAGTAATAACAATTTGTTTCATTAACAAAATTAATTTTTTCTTCATCCGTTAATGGAAGCATTGGTATATCTGTTTCAAGCAATTGTGAAAAACGTCCTTGTAATTCTTCTACTTTCTTTGTAAACATTTCTGAACTATCTTCACCATCGTATTGATAATATTCTGATTTAAATAATTCAGGATAATTTGAATGAATGTACATTCCCCAACATAATGGTTTTTGTTTAAATAAATATTTTTCTTTACTTTGTTCAGGTGTACTTTTTTCATAATTACAAACCGAAGGTTCTAGGGCTTGGCCCGTACCATTTTCAGAATTATCATTTTCAGAATTGGGCGAAGCCCTGGAAGACATCTCCGATGTCCCGTGCTTTTGTGTCATATTAACATTATATGCTTCAAAATCACAATAAATAGTAAACGGTACTTTATTTTTCAAATAATGTCTATTATATATTAAATCATCATCTTTAGGAAAAGTATTTTCAACTGCTTCATTTTGTTGGCAATTATCCAAATGTCTATTCATTTCTTCTTTAGTTCTAAAACTTGTCATACATTGAAGACAAGGAAAACTTGTATTATCTGAAGTTTTTGTAAATATATAAACATCTTTACACAATATAAAATGACCCTGATAATATAATATATTCGCTTGTGCTGATTGTTTTGTTTGTTTTAATTTTTCAAATTTATCTTTATATATTTCATGTGTTTCATCAATTTCTTTTGTAAGATTAAATGTATTTCGATGAAAATTTTTATTTAGTATTTGTAGCTGATAAATATATTCTTTATCATATTGTTCTTTATATTATTGTTGACATTTTTTTAAACATTCATTTATTTTTTGATTGGTTTCATTTTCTTCATTATTTAATTCTTTATTGTCTTCATTTAATTTTTGTATCGATTCTATCTTATTTTGATATTTATGGCCATATTCTTGTACTAATATTTTTGTTTGTTGTTGATAATCTGTTTTACATTTTTGTAAAATTTCATTTAAATTTTGTAATTTTTGTTGATATTCTAAAGATAAAGATAAACAATCGGAATCATAATCATAATTATAATTACGTCCTTTATAATTATTATGATTAATCATTATTGGTGATAATGTTTTAACAATTTCAAATTTTTCAGTACATATTATATTTCCTTGGTAAAAATATTATGTTGCATGTAATTTCCTCTATCATTATATACTATTTCTGATTGACATAAATTTTTATTATTCAAATAAAATTTTTTTGAATCTGAGTAAAATGGAGTAATATTACCAATAGAAACATAATTCACATTTAATTCAAAAACATTTACTTCTATTAAATTTTTATTCTTTGTATCAAACTTTTTTAACCTATTATAATCATATGGAAATTCATATAAGCCATCAGAAAGATCAAATTCATTTATGTATTTTTTTTTATTATAATGACTTAGTCTCTCTTTGTGATATTCTGCAGGATGTAAATGTGCTATAATACTCCACAGAAAACAATAATCATCTTCATTTTTTATGTAGATTATTTGTGGTGAACTGAAAGGTAAAGGAACATAACTACCACCAGTATTAGTTTTATATTTATCAATTACTATTTTCTTAGATAGTATTTTAACAAATCTCCAACCAGATTCACGTAACTGGGCTTCAATTATACAATTTTCTAATTTATTTATCATCGATTCAAATATGGGTTGTATATCATTTACATTATGAATTTCTTGTGAATTTGTAAAATGTCCTTGTATTATTTCTTCAGGAATTCCATCAGGTCCATTTTTTGTATAAAGTACTTCTACATTCATATAACATTTGAAAGATTTCTTAAATATTTTGAAAAAGTTTGTTAATACATTATAAAAAGTTTCATCGGTTTCATTATGTTCAACAGACTGATTAAATAAATATTTTATATCTGTTACCGCTTCATCGGTTCGTTCAGCTTCATCAAATTCATCTATTTCGTTAAATTCATCAGTATCGCTAAATAAATATCTTCCATCTGGTAGGGGCCAAGCCCTAGAACCTTCGGTTTGTATGGTCTCATCTTCACTATTAAAAACTTTTTTATATTCTGAATGTGAATAATCATCAAACATTTTTTTAACTTTTATATCAGTAGGTAATGTTTCTAGATAGTTTTTATAGCTATTTAATTTTAATATATTTCCTTCATCAACTCGATCTACATTTTGTGAATGCAATTTACTATTTAAATGAGATTGATAACTTCTTTTTGTTTGCAACTTTTTTTACATCAGTTACAATAAAACTTGGTATTTTCCATTTTTTTATTTTTTAAAGAAAGAATTTGTGTTTTAATTTTAGATATAAACATTCTAATATCAAGGTCTTAAGTGTTATTTTATATTATTATATATTTCACGTTCTTTAGTTATTTTATTTTCTTTATCATATAATGTTTTATAATATTAAGTTTTATCATATAACGTTTTATCAAAAGATAATTTAAATTTATTTTCACTAACTATTGATTCTTCATCATCATCATCAATTGATTCTTCATCATCATCATATATTGATTCTTCATCATCATCATAAATTACACTTTTTGGGATTGGATGCCATTCTCTTATTGGTATATCTAATTCTAAATTACATTTTTTATCTGATAATAATATAATAGAGAAAAATATTGGTCTTTGATCTCTTTTGGAAAATTTAATAACACCACCATAATCTGAATCATTTTTAGTTTTTATTAAAGATGATAAAATTTTAAATTGATTAGATGTAAATCCTAATTTAAATTTTGTAGACCCGACACATAGTTGTCTAACAGTATCTTCAACTATACCATCATCATTATTTTCAATTGTAAGAAAATGAAATTTAGATAAATTTTGATTATATGTAGTATTAATATCATGTACATCAGTATGAGATATAAATTTTTCTTCACTTAAATTTTTATAGTTACTAATATTTTTATAATCTTTTTTACCATTTACACCATTTTCAGATGTTTCAGAATCATCATTTATATTATCGTCATCTATATTATTATCATTATTATTATTATCATTATTATTATTATAAGATTCTTTAAGATCGGCCAAAGCCCTAGAACCTTCGGTTCGTTTATTATGATTATTATTATGGTCATTGTTAATAGTATAAGGTGTTGTCCACATATAAATTTTTTCTTGTTGAGCTAAACCATTTATGTAAGATTTTAACAAATTAGTATTTAAATTTGAATATAATCCTACATAAGTATCATCATCATATCTTTGGGGCATTTCTAATGTTTCTTGTTTATAAATTGTATCTCTATAATATACTTGACATAATAATTCTTCATTATGTTTTTTACTTTCTATGTGAATATTATATTGGTTTTGTTCATCAACAAATAATCTAATTTTTTCCTTTGAAAACGATTTTAATTTTTTAACTAATTCTTTAATATTGATATAATTAATAATTTTAGTTTCTATCCAATCAGTATTACTAATCGGCAAAACTGCTCTAATAAAACCATAAACATTATTATGACCTATTATAACCATATTTTCTTTATTTAATTCTACATACGCAACATCATTATATTTACTTACAATCTCCATAAATTTAATAAATGGATCTCCTGGGAAAATACAATAATTAGTTTCTATAGAAGGTAAACCTTTTGTTTGTTCTTTAAATATTTCGGCTTGTAATTCAAATAAAATATTTACATCTATACATGGATTATTATTATTATTATTATTATCAAAACATTTATTTTCAAATCCCGTTGATCTCGTCGAATAAGAAGAACAGGACGATGCGGACGAATATAATTTTTTTAAATTTGCTTTATCCATTTTTTTATTTCTATTAGAAAAAATTTTATTTTTTTATTGTTAAAAAATGATGCTACCAAATGTTGGTGGAGGTGCATATATCCCAAATAATCGTGAATTAGAAATAGAAATAGAAAATTATATCATGAAAACTGGAGACGTTTTATCTGGTCCATTGCATCTTTCTATTCTTCGGCAACAAAATACAGAGTTGACAAATAAACAATATGTTGATACA
This sequence comes from Prostheceraeus crozeri, assembly GCA_907163375.1. Lineage (NCBI taxonomy): Eukaryota > Metazoa > Platyhelminthes > Polycladida > Euryleptidae > Prostheceraeus > Prostheceraeus crozeri. The sequence continues at coordinate 254,891 of CAJQUW010009291.1, forward strand.
CAAATCAATGACTTAAAAGAAAAATATATAAACGATTTTTTGGTTCCACTGATGAATGAATTAAAGTTGCTTCAACTTAATGACAAATCATTAAACGAAAAATTATTAAAACTTGATAAAAAGGATAGAGAGCTAGAAGCAGATATAGCAAAACTTTTTAAAAAGATTTCAGAACAATCAAAAATTTTAATATTACTTTCTTTAAATTTAAAATCTGCTGTAATTAAAAATAAACATCAGATAAAAATGTTAAAAGAACAATTAGGAGATGAAATAGAAAAACTACCTGAAAGAATTTAAAAAAAATTTAAAGCAGTTACAAACTACATTCCAAAAAAGTGTTGATGAATTAAGTTCTAAAATTACTCAACAAATGAAAAAGATGAATAGAATAATAAATGAAGTAAACTCACTTAATCAAAGAGTTGATAAAATGAAAACTTTTAAAATCAATTTAGAAAATGAATTAAAGAAAAATTTACAAGAAAACTCTAAAGAAAATAAGGAACAGTTAGATTCCGTTAAAAGACAATTAGATGTTCTTAAAATTAAGTTAAATGCTCTTAAAGCGGCGTTGAAGATGAATCAGGAGAAAATGCAAGTTAATAGAAAAGAAATTAAAGTACATCACACGCTACTTGACGCAATAGATAAAGTGCAACAGACAATTAATAAAGTTATCTCGAAGTTGTTGTCCATTCACAAACGTAAATCTTGATCGGAGCGGAGCTCCTCGAGGCTTTAGCCGATCGGACCAAAGGTCCTCAGGTTACTAACCAATCATAAACGTAAATATTAACGTAAATATTTTTTCCCAAAAGTCAAATTTAATCCTAAAAAATGCCTATAATTTTAAACACAATCTTAAAAATTTTGCTTCAAATCAAAGAATTGCTCATGAACCACGTATGAATCCTGTTTATCATTGTGATAATAGAGAAACAGTTCACACGGAAGGAGCTGGCATCTTTTCTTGTATTGGAAGTATCGTTAACTTAATTAAAAGTAATAAAGATTTGATTACATCTGCTGCAAAAGGAGCAGCTGCTATAGGTAGTACAGCTAGTGCAATATCAAATGCTGTTAAGTCTCAAAACGAATTAAAACAACTAGAAGCTATTCGTAAACTTAGGAATGATTCTGAAGAACTAAAAAATGTAAAAAAACTTTCAGAGGAAACGAAAAACAAAATTGCTAACATAGCTGTGGGGGTGAAACCTTGAGGAGCGGAGCTCCGTCTGATAGTAAACATAAGAAGAAATCAGGCGTAGCCATAAAACGTTCAATTGAAGAAATAAGAGGTAACGGCGTGAGCAGCAACTTTCGGTCTAACCAGCAAAGCTGTAGCGGAGCTGGTCTAGCAAAATTCTAAAATATATTTTTTAGTAAAATTTTTTTAGCAAAATTCTAAAATTATATTTTAGTAAAATTATTTTAGTAAAATGTTTTAGCAAACTTTTTTCTGTGCGTGAGAAAAAACAAAAAGTCAAATTATTTTTTATAAAAATGTCTTCGCTAATTGAAAATAAATTTGAATCAGATAAACCACCACGTGTTAGTTATAATCAAAAAAAGAATGATTATATAAGAATTGCTATGAATCCCGGATCTTCCAGTAGAGTGAATACTGGAGGTGATTTAATTTTTGAAGTTGATAATCAGCAGAGTTATTTATATTTATCTGATTCATTTTTACACTGTGAATATTCTTTATATAGTGATAGCAATTTTACAACACCATTACCAGATACCGATAATATTGCACTAGAGAATAATTTCTTTCCAAGATTATTTACACAAATGCGTTTAGATGTTGCAACTCAAAATATAGAAACAATAAGTGATTCTCCAGGTGTAATTGATACAATGCTTAGATTTGCAACAATTGGTGAAAATAATAAAAAGTATGAAATCGAAGGTTGGTTTCCTGATACTAATGATGGTATAATTATAGATGATTTAACTTACGCTGGAACAGATACCGCAGGAATTGCGAAAGATGTAGAAAATATTGCAAAACATTTAAATAAAACAAACAATAGTGCATATAAAGAAAGACGTGAATTTAACAAGGAAAGTAAACAGACAGTAAATTGGTCATTGTCTCCATTATTCGGATATTTAGATTATGATAAAATATCATATCAATTAAAATTTAAATTAATAATTCATCGCACAGCAAATAATGAATTAATCTTTTTTGGTAAGACTGGAAAAAAAGCATATTTAAAAATTGATAGACTTGAATGGTGGATTAAGCATATTACTCCTAGTTTAGAGATTGAAACAGCTATTGCAAAAAGATTAAATACTAACAAACCAATTCCAGTAAATTTTCTAAAGCGTACTGCTAGTTCAGTAACTTTTTCCGAACAAAGATTTAACTGGCATTTTACTAGAACTTCAAATACTCCAAGATATTTATTACTAACATTTCAAAGAAATAATTCTCCAAGTTTTGATAAGAACAACAATCTTTTTCATATTAATACAATTCGAAGTTTACAAGTTTCATTAAATCAAACCCGTTATCCAATTGATCCATTAAGATTCGATGATACCAATAATCAATTTATGGAAGGATATGATTCTTATCGAAATCTTTGTATAGAATTTGGAGTTGAACCACAATTAACTCCTGGAGATTGGAGACATTTACATCCTGTTTTCTGTTTCGATTTAAGTGCACAATCTGAAGATATTATCAAGACTGGTTGCGATGTAACAATTAATATTGAAAAGAAAGATTCCACAACTTCATTGATGGCTTATGGTTTACTGCTAGAAGATGTAAAATATTCTATTGAAATTCTTAATGGAAAGATGGCTAGGATAAGTTAATTAAAATTTTTGATAACTTAAAATTTTTTTTTAGTAATTAGTAATAAAATTTTTTTGTAACTAGAATAGATTAAAAATTCTTAACTTAAAAATTTTTCGTAACTAGAATAGATTAAAAATTTTTGTCAACTTAAAATTTTGATAACTAGAATAGATTTAAAATTTTTTGATAACTTAAAATTTTTTTATTAAAAATGTCGCAAGCGAAAAGTAATATTAATTAACTGTTGAATTAAAATTACGTAATATTGTTGACAAAAATACCTCTAAAACTGTTACTATTAATAAAAAAAAGTATTACATAAGTAAACCAATGATAGAGAATATTAAATTACAAGAAGAAAAGAATGGCGGGATTCTCCCATTAATTCCTCTAATAATAGGAGGCATAGCAGCAGCAGGAAGTGTTGCAGGTGGGACAGCTGGTATTGTCCAAGCAGTAAATAAAAATAAATCAGAGAAAGCAGCATTAGAAGAACAAAAACGTCATAATAGAGAGTTAGAGAAAGTTGCTAGGGGTGACGGAATAGTAGATAATTTTATTAGTAAATTAAAATTAGTTGATGAAGAAAAACGAGTTCTTAAAAATATTCTCCACAATGTTGATGATTTAATTGAAATTAAAGAAACTAAAGATGGTTCTGGAATATATCTAAGTCCTAGTATGATTCGGTAATAACCTCAGGACCTTTGGTTCGATTAGATAAAACATTTATTTTATCTTTTAAAATGAATTCTACAAATTCCAAAAATTTAATTAAATTAAAAATTGCTAATTTAGATTTATTAAATTATCTATTAAACAAAAATAAAAACTCAAATTGTCAGCATATTGGAGGTGACATACAAAAAACATTAGAAAACTTTCCTGGATTTATTTGGAGTAAATATTCGAAAGAAAAACATCTTCCTGGTCATTCATATACCGGTCCAGGAACTCGATTAGATATAAGACTAGATGAGAATAATAATCCGAAACCACGTGAATAACCAATAAATAGAGTAGATGTCGCAGCTTATAGGCATGATTTAGCTTATCGAAATCATGATCTAAGTTCGCGACATGCAGTTGATAAGAAGATGATTCAAGAATTAGATAGTATTCAAAATCCTACATTTAGAGAAAAAATTGAAAGAATGTTTGTTAAGAAAGCTTTACAAGCTAAAATATTATTCGGTCAGGGTTTAAATGAAACGACAGCAAAGCTGTCTGAGAGCAACGCTCGAACTTATGCCTCCGAAATTCATAAAGAATACAGAAGGCCTAAATATTTATTGAAAGTAAAAGTATTTAATAAAGATGATATTTGGAGTGCTGATCTTATTCATATGCCGAATGAAAAAGATTATAAATACGCATTGACCGTTATAGATTTATATACACGATACATTTGGGTATACGTTTGAAGAAATCTTTAAAGAAAGTAATAGAAAGCCAAGGAAATTGTTTGTTGATAAAGGGTCGGAATTTTATAACCGAAACTATATATAACCGAGCCACTATTTGAAACTGTTTACTCAACTGAAAATGCAGGAAAAGCTGTAGTGATAGAAAGATTCAATAGATCATTAAAAAATAAAATTTTTAAGAAATTTACTCAGCGAGGAAATCAGAAATGGTTGAAGATATTACCAGGAATTGTAGAAGAGTACAATAATAAAGTTCATTCTGGTATTGAAGAAACCCCAAAGAATGCTTCTGACGACCCTGATTTAATACAAAAGAAAATATTCGAAAATTATTATTCGAATGAGAGTAATCCGAATTTGCAGAAACTTAAGCCGAAATTTAAAATTGGTGATAGAGTTAGAATATTTAAGTATAAGAATAAATTTGAAAAAGGCTTTGTCGGATACTGGACGAAAGAGATATTTGAAGTTTGTAAAATAAATCAAACTTATCCGATTACTTACGAAATCAAAGATTTAGATGATGAAAATATCAAAGGCCGATTTTATCAAAATGAATTACAAATAACTGATTTTTAATTATCCTTATCATTATTATTTGAACTAACGTTTCGGGAATGAAATTCCCTTGTTAGGCGTAGCCATAAAACCTACGGTTCGTTCAATTCTAACATAATATCAAGAAATGGTACTCCTTTTTGTAATTTAAATAAAACATAAAGACCTAATTGACCACAGTAAGTAGTTCCCGGTTTTTGAATTTGATATGTATTATAAGTTCCATTGCCAAGTAATTTTTTGACTTCGCTTGTAGGTGGAAGTCCATAAGAGTCGAACCAATAGTTCTCAGCCTCCGGGCGGTCGAGATAGTAATTATCTCGATTTTTATTAAAGATACCTGCAGACCAATGTATTCCTTTTTCATCTGACGTATGAGGATTTGTTATGAAATTTATAGTTATTGTTGGCTTATTTTTTAGGAATTGTAATTCGTCTCTCATTAGAACATGAAAATTCTTTTTTCCTAATTGATTTGAAATTTTCTTTAAATCGAAATTTGTAGTTGTTTGCGTTCCATATAATTTTAAAAACTCATTTATGTTGCTCATTTTATAATAAAAAAATTTCTTAAGGGACCCCTAGAAGTCAGAAGGGAGGGGTTATTGATTTAAAACTGTTCTCTAATGATGACTTTCCTTACTACTTAGTCAGAAGGGAGGGAGTATTGATTTAAAACTGTTCTCTAATGATGACTTTCCTTACTACTTATTCGATTTTGAAATCATTTAATTTAATCTAAATTGAAAAGGTACATTTGTAAAAGATCGGTTTATTAGCGGAGTTAGTGTTTCGCACATCCTTTATCAGTAGTAATTCATCCCTCATCAATATGTGAAAATTCTTTATTCCCAATTGATTAGCAATCTCATTTAAATCGAAATTTGACGTGGTTTGTTTGCCGTATATTTTTAGGAAGTCTCAAATGTTACTCATTTTAAATGAAATAAAATGACTTGTTTAACAATGTTCCATTTTATTTTTATGAACTCTCATTAAGAGGATATTGTTTGTTTTATCTGTATTAAGACAATAGCAACATCTGTTACCACATTTCTCAAACCGCATGATTGTTTTAGGGGATTATACGGGTTGTGCATTCATAACATAGCGTTAATAACATAAAAGCAATCTATTAATTCATTCCCTGCTTTGAGGGAATATTCTGTTGTTACAGCAATCATTCAATACAATATCGCAGTATCGATAGTCGAGACCGACTGTCGAACCAAAACCGCAACTTTTATGGTTTTGGTCGGTGATCTGGCTCGCGTTTTGGTCGATGAAATGATTTACAATGCGGTGCAATTTCCCCATTGTCATTCAAGTACATTTAATCATACGCGTCATGCCATACCCGTATGTTGTCAAGCAAACTTCATACACCTACAATGGCGCTTTGCTTAGATCACCCTTCATAATTTTCGCTTGCTATTTAAACACACACAATTCATAAAACGTGACACATTACAATCTTAGTTTAAATCTTATCATCACAATGGTTGGATCTACTGAAAGATCTGTTCGATTGGAGACAAAGCGGAGAAGAATTCAGAAGTTAACAAGGGAAATCATACATCTGCAAGCACAAAGTAAAATATTCTTACACTTGGATATGAGAAGAATTTTTGAATACATCGGAGACTCGCACATCAATTATAGGACATGATTTAAGAGAGAGAAAAAATTGTAATTCTCAAATTTGAGATTCTTAACTTTTATGATTTTCGGTGTCCTTGAACGGTCATGATTTTCAAGGTAAAAATTGTAATTCTCAAATTTTGAGATTCTTAACTTTTCTGATTTTCGGTGTCCTGGAACGGTCATGATTTTGGGGGTGAAAATTGTAATTCTCAAATTTGAGATTTTGAAAAATTTGAAAAATTGGGTATTTTTAAAAACGCCTAAATTTATGAATTTAGGTCTTCATAACCTGAAAAATGACCAAAATTCATGAATTTAGACCATTTAAAAAGTACCATTTTTTGAAAAATCGGTATCTTTAGAAACGACTAAATTCATGAATTTAGGTCTTAAAAACCTGAAAAAGGGACAAAATTCATGAACTTATGTCGTTTTTAAAGATACTATTTTTTTGAATTTTATGGTGTCCTGGAACGGTCTAAATTCATGAATTTAGGTCTTAAAAACCTGAAAAAGGGACAAAATTCATGAATTTATGTCGTTTTTAAAGATACTATTTTTTTGAATTTTATGGTGTCCTGGAACGGTCTTCTGCCCATTACTTACATGCAGTGATCAATTTCACTAGATTACGAAGCACACTGTCATCTACACGTGGCACTGAATTTCCATAATATGGCTAAGACATTTTATACAATGAACTTGATGACTGTTCATTTCTCTACAAGTGCAAGCTGTATGATGAATTGAAACGCTAAAATTTGAAATGAAACATTTACAAGGAATCGATTCCTAGCATCAAATAATTTCAATAAATTAATTAGCTTCCACAGCAATAGAAATTAATTGCCCAGAACAATTGAATTTTTTTATTAATTTTTGACAAGCCTTGTTGAACCTTCAAAGACGTTTGTGTAGTTCGCGGAACTACTTTTATCTTTAAATTTGAATTTCTCAATAACGACTGCGAATGTGTGGAAGCTGAGCCCAGTTTCATGATCAGGAGGCTGGTGTTGATAAAGCAAAATATAAAGCATATTCGAATAGAATATCGCTGTAATAAATTATGGTTCCGCTAACTTCACACACATCCTTCAAAGTTGTATTAGCTCCCCATCCACATTAGAAAAATGAACCAGTTGAATTCTCTGTTTATCAGCTTTAATTTCAATTTCTGAAGCATGCAGGGTAGCGATGATAAACTTTTTTCATCCATTTACTTTGTAACCTACCTTTTACATTAGCTACGGAATGGGTCACATCAAGCCATCCGCTGCCAGACTATTTTAAGAATATAGGAATTGCGCATTCTCATCGACGATGCAGTAATGCTCATGAAATGACATAATATCTCTGAGTGACCTAAGCGGCAATTTGTGTGCAACATTCGGTAATGTTGACAGCAAATAGGTACAACTGGAGAAAGCATATGAAAACAAATGCCATTAAAAATTTCTCTTTCATATCGAGCAGTAAAGATTTCTTTTCATTGGCCATGTTGTATTATGGTCATATAAACGTGTAAAGTTATTACAATAGTCAAAGTCAGCAGAGTCACTTAGCAAAAAAGACAAGGCAATCGCTAGCTAGTCCGACAGCCACAACGAGTTTCTGCAGGGAACGAGACCGAAAATGAGACTTTCACAGAATGATGTACACCCTATGCGTGCGATGAATCTGCTCGTCTACCGAGTTCTAGTTAGTTCCTCTTCTTGTCAGACAGGATCAAGGAAGAAGACATGTAAATCCAATGGGAAGAAGATTGCAGTTTTTGGAAAAAATGAATTTTTCTATGTTTTCTCTTATCAGCTGGAAAGTACTAAGCCTAGAGCCACGATTTTCGGAATGATAAGAGTATATGTCTTCTGGCCATTTCTTATCATGTTCATGAACATTTTACTATGAAGTTTACACACATTCAGAATTGGCAAGTCTCCTACTGTCGGTAAACACCAACATGTTGGCACGCTTCATCTACATTGAAACACATTCTCCCATACATCGCCAATCAGAAGCACGATAATATCACACACACATGATAGGAAATGACCTATAGACATACATCATGCCGAAAATTGTGACTCTAAACTTAGTGTTTTTCAAGAGAAAACATAGAATATTTGGCCTATTTCACTATATGATGACAACCCTACATGCAGTATTGTAAAAGCTTCATCAGTGACATAGGTATTGGTATCGTTCCAATCGTAAAGAAGAATGCTATGCAAATGAATAATAATTTGGACTACTGCTTTTTACAGGGCATCCCGTAAATATAAGTGCATCATCTTGTTATTTACTTTGGTTCTTTTATTTCAACGTACCTTAACAAATTAGAAAGATCGAACCACTGTAATCGGGCTGCGCATCTACAGTTTGGATAATAGTTAAAACTGGCCTACCGGCATTAAGTCCATGGAAGCCCTACAGTAACATGCGCATATTTAACCAACAATCTGCATGTTCATGCTAGGTTAAATACTTAAACTATATCAGCGATTGTAGGGTGTGATTTAGGTCCATATTCATTAATGGAACTATAACCCCCCCAATTTGGTCTCACCGAAATGAACATTTCACTCAACTCGGCGAATTTTTCACATCACAGACGGTGCAATTGTGTAATTCGTCAGATTTATGATAAAATAGTTTCACATTGGGTTACTTGAGACGGAGCAAATACAGAATGACGGAGAACACACAGAGACCTCCATGTACTGTATGATGTAAAATGTCTTTTAGAAAGCAACATACTGTCTTAATTTACGGATTGTACGAAAACGTCGCAATTCCAATTTCGTCGCATCCGATAACGTCGCAACCGATAAGGTCGCGTCCGAAAACGTCGCATGTTCGTTTTCGTCGTAATACATGTAGGATTCCGATTTGGTCGCAGTTGATCTATGTTACTTCTGTAAAAGTCATCATAGCCACCTCAGTATGGCTTTCTATGTGTTAATTTGATCTTTGTCCTCCAGCAAATATCTATGTGAAGTTTGTCGTCAGACATCACAGAAATTTCTTGTCAATTTATACTTCACGGAATCACATTATTGAAAATAAAGGAGATATACGTAACAAGAAAGTTAAAACCAACATCCTTCAATAGATTAGTAACCATTGGTGATATAGTGATTTTCATTTATATCAAAATCAAGCTTCATCACTTGAATCATTTCTGTCTGGAGAGCAAGACCTATTATTTTTCAATAAGAAATTCAATGATGGATAAGACAAATGTAGAGATAAGATTAAGCAAAACCCAAAAAGGCAAGCCGAAATTGATTTTCAATGGTCATTGCTTCACCATCGATCGCTCTACAGAAAAATCAATATCGTTTGATCCGACGAATTCCAATGCGACGTTTTTGGATGCGACCTTTTGCGACGAAATCGGATGCGACGAATTCGGAAGTGCGACCAAAACGGATGCGGCTAAATCGGAACTGCGACATTTTGGTATAGATCCTTAATTTATGGGATCATAGTATATATAAAGGTAAAAAACGACATGTGAGCTTGATGACTGATCCAAGATTTTACATTTACAAATAGTTTTTCTTCGATCTTACAAATATTCTTATTTCGAAAAAACTATTTGTGATTTAAGTTATGTTTTTCTTCAAAAACAAGAAACTTTTCACTCTCCTCAATAATTATTTCAAATTTTATTAAATATGGAAAGTCAATTGTTAATAAACACGCACATGTTCTTTATTCTAGGATTACGAAACCAAGTATTCACAAGGCATATAAGTCCGGCAGAACGAGTTTCTGCATGGAACGAGGCCGAATGTGAGACTTTCACAGAATGATGTGCACCCTATGCCTACTTCGAATCGGCACGTCTGCCGAGTTCTAGTGAGTTCCTCTTCTTTTCAGAAAGGATCAAAGAAAAGCACACATAAATCCAATAGGACGCATTTTTGGCTAAAATGAAATTTTGTATGTTTTCTCTGATTAAACGAAAAGTACTAAGCCCAGAGTCATAATTTTTGACTGGAATCTCTTCAGGTCATTTCCAATTATGTGGATGTGCTATTATCATGCATCTAATCGGCCATGTATGTGAGAATATGGCTGAATGTGAATGAAGTTGCTGAAGATGCTTGTGTTTGCCGACATTAGGAGGCTCGCCAAATCTAAATGATATAGATCTCAGCTTATAGACAGGGGTGCATGAATATGAATGACCCCGGAAGACATTCCCTGCCAAAAATTCTGACTCGGGGCTTAGTACTTTCCAGTTGATAAGAGAAAACATAGAAAATTTCAATTTAGCCAAAATCTGCAATCTGCGACCCATTGCATTTACATGTGTTTTTTCTTTGATCCTGTCTGACAAGAAGAGCGACTCATTAGAGCTCGACAGACGTGCACATTTATAGTAGGCACAGGATGTACATCATTTCGTGAAAGTCTCACTTTCGTCCTCGTTCCGCGCAGAAACTCGCTCTGGCTGCGGACTATACGGTCATTTCCTTCCCATTTGTTGGAGAAGCAGCAAGCGATGACATGGAAAATATTCGCCTTCTTTTATCATGGCCCGAAAATGCTGATGGAATTACGTTGTGGGCCGCGCTACGAAAAGGTTGCCCTTATCTTAAAGCATAAAAAACATTTGTCAATCAACACTTTCATTTCTGTTTTAAAGAATTCACAATTCACAATTCTTTTACATTTGTATCGTCACTGAAACTAATTTCTATTCGTCGATGGGAACCACGATGATATAAATGCTAATTAGCAGCAGTTCAACATCACCGCAACCTGGATATTTTGCAAATTTTGTCTCAGCCCGTGTCTCACCTTTGACTTACTAGACTATTAGTTTTCTTCTTCTTTGCATATTTTTTGTTCCTTCATCTCTTAATATTAGCATGTTGTCTAAAAGGCTAATTATGATGCAAAAATGGTTATATGTACTGATCCTTCACTTTTGCAGCCTCACCCCACAATCCATAAACAGGAAAAACAGGGCACGGTCATCTTTTACCATAAATACATGCAGTAACATGCTGTGCTGAATTATGATAAGATGACATCCAAGCTGGTCAAGGATATTTTATCGAATTAATCAACAAGTATTTAAGGCCTGCTTTTGATATTTGAATATTCTCCGAATGTCTAATTCCACTGTACCTGGCTTTTAAATAATGAATTTTGAATATGACTAGGGCTGTGCGCTGATCGCATCTGTTCACACTGGCACACCGAAGGGTGCCGAATATAAATGCCTATTTCATTAACACAGGCCAACTCTTTTTCCTCAACATCAGGAAATGCATCTTTTTTGCAATGTACATGTCCATAGCTTGAAATTTCATTTTCAAGAAAATCTGAATTAACAGTTATCCCAAAAAATTAAAAAATGTTCCTAAATGGGTGCATACTTCAAGTCTGCTTGTCCCCATTATTGCTGTAATGGAGATGCAAGATAGAATGAATTAATTGAATTTTTGAAATGAAAAAAGCCAATGCTGTTGATTCAGCCTTTTCCATTTATAAAAGTGATCGTTAATCAAACTGCTCAAGCTTGTATATTGTAATTGTAAACTCAATATTGTAATTAGAACTAAAACTTAGATAATATGTAACTTATTATGTAGCTTGAACTTATGATTAGAACTTAGATAAGACAGTAAAAAGATCAACTTGGTCGAATTTCACGCCTTCGGTGCACCAGCCTAAGAACCGGTGCAACCAGAAATGCACCGGGCACAGCCGTAATTATGACCAAAAATTGTTGTTGTGATAACATTCAACAGTGGTGGTTCGAAGCGCATTTAAGATTGCTATAAGAGAGCTTCTGAAAACAATTAGAGGTGAATTGTTGTCATATCACAATGATCCGCGTTTGATGACATTCTTTTTCATATCATCACCTTTCAAGTCTTGAAAAAGATACAATTGGTCTTAACATTCAAGTTATAGTGATAACAAAAGAGCAAAAAAATTGACATAGGCACCATGATGACTTACATTGCGGCTATAAGTTAATATACTCGTACATGTGTTGGTTATCAATGACTTGTGATGATAGCTTGTGGCAGAAAGCTAGCTCAACTTCATTGAATTTACAACTTAAAGTATTGGCTATTCTGAAAAGTCAACCATCAGGGTGTAAGTGTAGGATTAGAAATGTTGCAGACCGAACATCTTGAGGGTCTGTAACTTTTAGAAATTTATATTCTAAATACGCTTAGATTTCGTAATGTTGGTATCTGGACAGGAGACACCCTAGAAGCCGTGCATCATAGGGTCTACATTTATGCAGGGACTGGCATATGTGATTGATCAAAAGGACCAACGTTGGACCTTGTATCTTGGGTTCAACCTTGGCCTTGGGTGACCTTGGGTACTCTACCCAAGGTTCTAAACAACTGGCGTTGTGAAAGTAAACTTGGCCCAAGTTTAAAACAATGTTTTCGGCTAATTTTTCACAAAGATTTAATATATGACCAGCTACTGGAATAAAAAAAATAGAATTTTTTGAATTCGTAGTTTCAACGAAACTTCTACTTCTTATGATGCTATGTGATTGGTCCTTATGTATGCATCCGCGACTAAATCCAGCTAATGTACGACAGCATAAACAGAAGTCGATAATTGACTACATCATCTTCAACAGCTTTTAATTCACAAACGAATCATATTTTTCAGTGTATTAAGGATCATTCATTGCATCCGTTAGCCGTTCGCCACTGAAGAAGTTTTATCAAGATTTCAGCATTTCGTAAGCTTGATGCTTGAAACTAAATCAATATTTGAACATGACGCACTACGTAATGCAAATATCAACAAGGTATACAAAAATCGAATCCACCTAATCTCAATGAATTGAGACAAATTGCTGTTTTGCTACTGACTGAAACCTTTCTCAACCTGAAAGAGAAATTTGTCGAATCAGTGGCCGACAACAACATGGCTTCAAGCTTAATGCATCAACAACAGCGGCGTTGGTGTCCTTTCACATTTGTCTTACAAGAAATTTTGATAACTGCAAAGGGTCTTTAGTATAATGTTTCGAACTCTCAGCCATTGTATGCAATTATAGAGGTGGAGAGATATGTCACCTTTTGGCTTACGTGATTGGCCAAGCGCTGGTAATGCGCAAGGAAAGTTGCAGTAGGGAACACACGATCTACTGTTTTCAGACTGAAGTCTGAACATCTGCCTAGTGAACAGTACAAATCTGTGACTCAATGTTTCTCCGTGATAAATTCATCAAATGGAAATATTATTCAAACCGTTCGACTCCTCACGATCTGAATTTACTGTGTGTGAATGTTCAATGCAGTGTCAATGATCTGGTTCATCAGAATTCAGACCTCAATTTGCATTACGTTCAGTGGACTTCTTGCCCCTCGGGACTAGTTCTAGGCGTGACCATCAGTATTAAAAAGTGTCATCTCTAGACAAAACAACGCCGACAAAGCAATTCATCTACGTGGATCGACTAGAGCACTCAAGGGTTATTGACAAACTGGGGGGATTTGCCTTTCCAAGTGGATTTTTAATTTGGTTGAAAAACTATTTTGCGGGTCGATACTCTTGCATAAAGCTGGGTCAACTAATTTCAGAAAGCTTCCCGATCTTGCGCGGTGTGTCTCATGGCTCTGTTTTATCCCCATATATATTTGCTAATTTTGTATCGGACTTAGTGAGTAGACGGATAACGACCACCGTTATTCAATTTGCAGATGATATTACGTTTATACTAGCCATTGACAAAAATTGTTCAAATAGTAAATTAGACATCTATGTACATCTATGCTACAAATGTGAAGCTTTGAAGCACTGAAAACAGTTTGATTTTGAACCAGTCAAATGACCGCATGATGAGTCGCATGATCTATTTCATAAGTCATCGAGATACCAATTTGCCAGAAATACTACCAAGACTCAATTCGGTAAACATTCTTGGAGTTGTTTTTAGAAGTGATCTTTCATGAAATGAACATGCCGGAAGAATTCAAACAGCAACGAAAAAGCGATTCTGTCTGCTAAGTAACCTTAGAGAAAAGCTTTCCTCTGATGAGAAAATCTAACCTCCATCTAGTATACACCAGCTGCATCCGTATTGTAATGGAATATGCGTCGCATACTTTCTTTGGCCTCAACAAAACGTTGTCTGAAATTGAAAAATTGATAGGTGTGCTCATCGTATCATTTTCTGGGTGAATGTAAGTAGTAAGCCGATCCTAAATTCAAGCGCAGTGCGGTGCAGTGATGAGTCATCGATAAGTCATCATGCTGACTCACCCCCCTCTGGAAGGAAGGTGAGGGAGAGTGTCAAGGATGTGATGGAGGGATGGGTCCGAGAGTAGGAAACAGGTCCCTACCCCCCCCCTCTGGAAGGAAGGAAGGAGCAGCAAGGGATGGAATCTCTGAAAACGTCAGAGTTGGAAAAAGGCAGGTGTTGGATGTTTTGGGATGAGAAAGGTCGGAATTCGTCATGAAGGAGTGCTCGGATGGGAAAACGGAGTGAAAATTCGGCCGTTTTGGCCAATTTTGGGTTAGGAAGGATGTTTCCAGCGACATCGGAGAGAAACAGTTTTGAAGAACCCCCCCCCTTCTGCCAAACTTCCAACTTTGGTGTTAGAAATCGTAGAAAGTCGTGTGATAGCTCATTTGAAAGCTAAGAGCGAGAAAAATGCAGTGAAAGCTCAGTTTGATCTAATTCTCTTGGCTTGAGGGAGGAAAATGGCAGGAAAACGTCAGATTTGGAAAAGTCGGGTGTTGGATGTCTTGGGATGAGAAAGGTCGGAATTCGTCATGAAGGAGTGCTCGGATGGGAAAACGGAGTGAAAATTCGGCCGTTTTGGCCAATTTTGGGTTGGGAAGGATATTTCCAGCGACATCGGAGAGAAAAAGTTTTGAAGACCCCCCCCTTCTGCCAAACTTCCAACTTTGGTGTGAGAAATCGTAGAAAGTCGTGTGATAGCTCATTTGAAAGCTAAGAGTGAGAAAAATGCAGTGAAAAGCTCAGTTTGGTCTAATTCTCTTGCCTTGAGGGAGGAAAATGGCAGGAAAACGTCAGAGTTGGAAAAGGCAGGTTTTGGTCGTTTTGGGATGAGAAAGTCCATTTTTCGACATGAAGGAGTGCTCGGATGGGAAAACGGAGTGGAAATTCGGCCGTTTTGGCCAATGTTGTGTCTAGGAACTTCTTCCCAACTTAATCTGAGAGAAAAGTTCTGACCCCCACTCGGCAGCGATCTTCCAACTTTGGTTCCAGAGATCGTAGAAAGTCGTGGAATAGCTCGTTTGAAAGCTGGGAGTGAGACAAATTCAGTGGAAGACATGGCTTGGTCCACTCTGCCTTCGTTTAGAGGTGAGACGTTATTGAAAATTTTGGACATTGGCGAAAAACGACAGAGTTAGAATGTTTATGAAAATCGCTCTAGCGGGTGAGGCAAGCCTCGGACTGGAAAACAGAGACCAGATTTGGAATCAGCGTCAAATTCTGCATCGGCATGGTAAATTTGAAAGTCATCGGAGAGAAAAAATTTTTCATCATTTTTCTGAAAAACGAGTTAGAATTTTTGCGATGCCTGTGGGCTGTAGAGCCAAAACGAAGCATCGGATGGGAAAATGAAGGACAGATTCGGATTCAGCGTCAAATTCTACGTTGAAATGGTGAATTTCCAGCTCCATCAGAGCACTAGAACCGGAGATAAATGCGTTTAAAGTTTTTGGATGATGGGTATTACGTCATCAGCTGATCGCCACAAACTATATAAGTGGAAACTCTGCTTGTGGGAATCAGTTCTCCTCCCGACTGGGTTGGGGTAGGTGAACTCCGGAGCTCCGATGATAGCATTGGAAATCTGAAAAACCGGGTTTCTGTAAGAAACCGACTTAGAAAATTTCATTGCTGAACTCAACTAAGGCGTCAGACTTAGAGGTTCGCCAAGAGATGGCCTTCGTTTCCAGGCCATAAAAGACTCCAAACTTTAAAGGCTTGTAACTTTGCTTCTACAAGTCCGTTTGACTTGATTCAGAAAAGGTTCGGTCGCTATTGACCTGCCCTAAGTGATCGACTACTTATAAAATTTCATAAGTAGTGCTAAAAAGTTGAAAAAATTAAATTCACTAGTTTTGGAGGTTTTCTGGGGTTTTCGACCCTGCTGAAGTCAATGAAAGGATTTTTAATGATGTCTGAGCCAGTCTTCTCATGCTACAAGCAGCTTTTCACTGAAAGCGAGCAAGACACGGAGAGTTTTGCTGTAATATTCCACTGACAAGGTGTTCCTTCGGGACGGCGGATGATGCCGTAGTGAGAAGTGTGGCAAGGGAGTGTGTCATATTTTAGATCGAAACCGCTGGGGCAACTCATGTCTCATGTTGGGCATTTGACACAGTTCTCAACGTGGCACTTTGAACACCAATCGGTTGAGTCCTAGCTATCTTGTCATGGGTGGCCTCTAAACATCTCCATTGCAAAACGCTGGTGAATCAAGCTCTCTACGGCTTGCTATCAAGCTGATCAAAGCAACGACTTACCAACCTCCTGTAAATAACTCCACCGCTTTTCATGTCTGGCGATCAAGTCATGGACGGTGCAAGTTACGGAGATTTTTGGTGTGATACTTCCTGTGTGTGGGCGTACTTTCGAGACAGCGGTGAAGTCCGTAGCGATGAGCACTGCACGAGACATGGGCAATGGTAATCCTTGTGAAACCTCTCTGCGTCATGTTTCCAAGTGGTTGCCTTTCGTCTCAACGTTGTACTCTGACCGCCAGGGCGACATTTAGCTATCTGCCACAGGTTACCTCATAAAATCTCCATTGCACTTGTCTCCCGACAGTTGGTCAACCATGCGAGAATGAACCATCAGTTCTTTTAAGACCTGTCTCTATCACGGAGACGAAATGATGAAGGGATGAAACGGGAGGACATTCATGCGCTACACGCAACACATCACAGACTGTCTCTTAGCTAGTGAACAAGATCTTGTCAGTGTCGTCAGAAACTTTATCATGTTGTACAAAGTTTTATTGCAACACAGGTTGATGTATAGTTAGACAGTTTGATCATCAACATTTTATTCGTTAGTCTAGTCAGAAACTGTATCATGGTTTGTAAAAGCAAAGTTAGTGTAGTCAAATAATTTTACCTCGACGCACGTTTGTGAAAATAAAGTTTAATCATTGAAGGTTTATTCGTAAGTCTAGTCAGAAACTTTATCATGTTGTACACAGGTTTTATACTGCAGCGCAGGTTGATGTATAGCTAGAAAGTTTGATCATGACGTTTATTCGTAGGTCTAGCCAGAAGCTTTATCATGTTGTACAAAGGTTATACTGCAGCACAGGTTGATGTATAGTTAGAAAGCTTGATCATTGAAGTTGTATTCGTAAGTCTAGTCAGAAAGTGTATCATGGTTTGCAAAGTTAGTGTAGTCAAATAGTTTTACTGTGACACCCGTTTGAGAAGGTAAAGTTTGATCATAACGTTTATTCGTGAGTGTCGTCAGAAAGTGTATCATGGTTTGCAAAAGCAAAGTTAAGTATAGTCAAATATTTTTACTGCAACACAGGTTGATGTATAGTTAGACAGTTTGATCATCAACGTTTTATTCGTTAGTCTAGTCAGAAACTTTATCATGGTTTGTAAAAGCAAAGTTAGTGTAGTCAAATAACTTTACCTCGACGCACGTTTGTGAAAATAAAGTTTAATCATCGAAGGTTTATTCGTAAGTCTAGTCAGAAACTTTATTATGTTGTACAAAGGTTTTACTGCAGCACAGGTTGATGTATAGTTAGAAAGTTTGATCATTGAAGTTGTATTCGTAAGTCTAGTCAGAAAGTGTATCATGGTTTGCAAAGTTAGTGTAGTCAAATAGTTTTACTGTGACACCCGTTTGAGAAGGTAAAGTTTGATCATAACGTTTATTCGTGAGTGTCGTCAGAAAGTGTATCATGGTTTGCAAAAGCAAAGTTTAGTATAGTCAAATATTTTTACTGCAACACAGGTTGATGTATAGTTAGACAGTTTGATCATCAACGTTTTATTCGTTAGTCTAGTCAGAAACTGTATCATGGTTTGTAAAAGCAAAGTTAGTGTAGTCAAATAACTTTACCTCGACGCACGTTTGTGAAAATAAAGTTTAATCATCGAAGGTTTACTCGTAAGTCTAGTCAGAATTTTTATTATGTTGTACAAAGGTTTTACTGCAGCACAGGTTGATGTATAGTTAGAAAGTTTGATCATTGAAGTTGTATTCGTAAGTCTAGTCAGAAAGTGTATCATGGTTTGCAAAGTTAGTGTAGTCAAATAGTTTTACTGTGACACCCGTTTGAGAAGGTAAAGTTTGATCATAACGTTTATTCGTGAGTGTCGTCAGAAAGTGTATCATGGTTTGCAAAAGCAAAGTTTAGTATAGTCAAATATTTTTACTGCAACACAGGTTGATGTATAGTTAGAAAAGTTTGATCATGCCGTTTTATGAAACACGCATGTCATGAAATGCAAGCATTAGTGTAGTCAACTAGCCTTCCTTCCACTTAGCTGATTCCCACAGAGCTCATTGCTATCGCACCGGGGAGATTATCGTGGGCGTTTGAAAGGATTCTCACGTTGACAATTCGTTACTGTACGATTTGCTGCTAAAGCATGGACACTGTCGATTTGTTCAATTCTTCAATGCCTTGCTAGCAAGTTACAAAAATGTGGGAGAAATATAAGGGAGACGTTCACACTCATTCATCAATTACAAGTCGTTTGATGCAATTTCGTTCGATATCGCTTTCTTTGACATGAGCCGAACCCTTGAGCTCCGCTGTGGATGTAGAGTTAAGATGGGTAAAGTCTTTCTCCTGCCTGCTTGCAGGCAGAGAAAGGCGAAGCAATTTGCTGCCCCGTCCACCTCATTCCACATGAGCTTGTGGAAAGCCCTTTATTTAGGGATATGGCGCTAGAATATCTGGCGTTGCTGAGAAATCTGCCTCCGGAATACTTCGAGTAATCGAAGTATTCCATCGGTCCTTCCGAGGGCCCGGTCACCAATTCGTTGGAGGCCACCCTATTAACAAAGAAAAGTTACAGACTGTGCCACACACACAAAAACTAGATTCAAGGATCTCTATCTTTCTTAGAAAATGAAGAAGATCTTATTAAATTCATCTGATGAGGACTCAACTTCATGACGTGTTAAACTTGTCCAACACACATCTTCAAAGGTCTGACTGCCATGAAATCATTATGTTCAAAGTTTTAAAGCCCCTATGATAAGTAGCAAGGATCTTTTACATGGCGTGAAATAGAAAAATGTGTAGAGAGAGGTTTTGACCTGAAGTCATGAATTTATTTCTTCACTACCCCTCAAATGGAAAGAGTAAGGGTGGTGGGAGAATCATCAGAGCAACATATTGTATAGTAATGCAGGCAATAACAGTCACGGTTGGACTTAGAGATTTAGCGTTTTATATAACATACATCAATGATAACTGTTGTTGTAGAGTGTATACATGCATTTACTAACTTAGCCATTGGTGAATGACATAGCTAAATTGCTAAAGTCCATCATCTATTGGGTAGGATCACCTACCGTTGGATTTAGGGACTTAGGGATTTGGATAACACAAATGAACGATTTCTTTTAGTGTAGAATGCGTGATGCATATGTTCGCTTTATAAAATGACTTTGAAGGCAAGACTTAATTCTCATGGTGAAAAGACAGATTTCATATCGTTGATGAGAGATAGTCACATAC
The DNA here is from genome assembly GCA_907163375.1 of Prostheceraeus crozeri. Classification (NCBI taxonomy): domain Eukaryota; kingdom Metazoa; phylum Platyhelminthes; order Polycladida; family Euryleptidae; genus Prostheceraeus; species Prostheceraeus crozeri. Next base: position 275,062 of record CAJQUW010009291.1, read on the forward strand.
TCATTATGTTATACACTTTACATTTGATGTGGTCAGCTGAAAGCTGATTGATGCATGTTCAATAGAAGAGTTGTGTGTAACTTAGTGATTGGAATCATAAGTGTGTAAAGAGTTCATGAGGAAAATATATAATAGTCAACGCAGGAAAGTTTCTTGTTATCCAAGCTAGGAATATATGAACATCATTCATCAGTCAGTGTTGTATTTTAAAAGTGGTATGCTGAAAGAGACATAAGTTTACTAAATTATACAGCAAAACTCCTAAATCCATAGGATAGGTGTCCCTGTGTTGAGATTTAAGGATTTAGCGTTTTAAAAGTGTAAGTTACACAGATAAATCACTAAGTCCATAGCATAGTCAAGCCTATGACAAGACTAAGCGTTTTATATCATCCATGTTAGCAATATCTGTTCGTGTAGAATGTGACTCAATGCGTATAGTCAGATAATGTATCATCAATTTCATTCACTTGGTTAGATGATGAAAAAAGTGTGAGATAGAAGTGAAAGCGATCTCATAAAGTTTAGAACACATAGTAGTAACATTGTAGGAATAAGTAAAGTGAAAGTCATGTCGTATAAAATGAGTGATACAAGACTAGATCACATTGAACTGAATTGTTAGTGTAACAAAAAGCTGTGTGGGTTTCAATAGCATATCATGTACATACTGTGTCGTTTTCTTTTCACATAAAGTTGGGCTTCAAACAGAGTGGATTGACTTAGTAATAAAGTTACAACCATTGTACTGTTTGGAAAGTTTGGAAAAATATCAGAATCTTTTCAGTGTTAGCAAGATAGGTGAAGTATAAAATAAAGTCTTGGCCATGTCACTGTTTGTAAGTTAGGAATTTTGTCAGAATCATTTCAGTGTTAGTAAGATAGATAAAGTATAAAATAGTGTCACAAGCATTTCACTGTTTGTAACGTTGGAAATGAAGTTGATGTTTGTAAAGTTTGAAATCATGCTAGAATCCTTTCAGTATTTGTAAGATAGGGGACGTATAAAATAATGTTAGAATCCTTTCAGCATTTGTAACGTTAGAAATAAAGGTGATGTGGGCCAACTGTATTCCAGTCATGGTTAAAGTGACAATGTGTGTGAGAGAGAGAGAGAGAATGAGTTCAACATTATTGACAGATATAACTTGATGCGCTGCGTAAACGAACACTTTATAAGACGATGCGAGTTCAGTGAAAGCTTATACACTTGTATAAACACATAAAATTGAAATGTCATGGGAATGCGGTATTGAACTTTACAAGCATCCTTCGAATGAACCATTGAATCAAGCCTCTTCGAAAGTGAGCATGATATAAGAAAAACATTCAAATGGTGTGAAGCCCCTAAGTATTTCTGTGAGCATCTGTACGTTTGTCATTCCATGTATTTTATCACACGCTAGGAACTATTCAATCTTTTCATCTTCGGATACATTCAGTTCACTTGAGGGTCATACAAACTTGCCACTAAGGATAAAGAGACCGCTGTCACAAAGCGTGAGCCGAGCGTCATTCCCCTTCCGTCACAACGAAGCGAGAATGTCCATTTATGGCAATCTTGACTCCCTGCGTCAGTCAGGAAAATCAGCGGTTGAGATTCGAAATATGGCGAGATGAAGTCGTTTGAAGGAGACATGACCAAATTTGGACATCGGCATATTCTGTCTCTGTGAGAGAGAACTATGTAAGGCGCTTCTCCTCACCCAATTTCACTCCTGTTTCCTCCTTTCAACGGTGAGTCGTCTGACGTTTGCTACCAAACGTTCAAAGTTAGAGATTTAAAGTCAGATCTTACAGGTATCATTGATACACTTTCTAGCAGTAGGGTCTTAAGGTTAGGATATTCATTGTCTGTCCTATGCCATTTATTACAAACATGTTTCTGATAAACAGTACTTTCTTGTGAGAACTGTAGTAAATAACTAACTTTTATCTTGCAGTTTCAACATGGTTTTATCAAAGTCTTCGCGCTACAGCGTCACAAGATGTTCATGCGATAAAGTATACAGAGGGATCGAATACAAAAAGCACTTGAGACAGGTGGAACGCATTGGGGAGCATAAGAAGGTCTTTGAAATAAAGACATGTGTCCATCATGCTGTGGAAGCAGACTCTGACTTTGTCGAATTTAGGAAAAGACATGACCAGTGTCCTAGTGCGTCTATTTCTAACTACCACTTCAAAAAGTGGTTTGATGACTTGTATAGACGAAGGCAGGAGGAGAGGGCGGCTGTAAGACACATTGTCGACTTGGATGATGATGGGAGCGATCATTTCCTCAGCGATACAAGCAGCAGTGAGGAGGAAGGGGAAGTACAGGAGGTGAGAGCTGTTTTCATGAGTGGTAAACAGGAATCTGAACATGTATCTGAGCACGCATCTGTACATGTAGAGGAGCCACTTAACACTTTTACGCCAAAGAAAGGCGGTATACGCGAACAAACAAGAGCTCTAGATAGAGATGAGTTGACGGCGAAGGCATCACAGCAAGCCCATTACATGCTGCTCAAAGATCGCTATGAGGCCGTGAATAGACAAAATAAAGAGATGGTGCAGGACATAGCCAAACTAGAAATTAAAGTGGGAACGGTGAAAGTCTTACACGAGGAAGTATTACAGCTGCAGAAGAGAGAGGAAACATTAATGAAAGAGAGGCGGGAATGGAAGGAGAAGGAGATGGCTTTTGAGGAGGTAGTATCCGAGTTGAATCATCAGAGGCAGGAGGTTACCAGACTTGGTGTGATTGAGAGGAACTGTCAAGGGATGAGAGAAGAAAATCATGACCTGAAGAGGAGACTTAGTCAGGCTGAAGACATCAACAAGGAAATGAAGAGAAGACACGTAGAGGTACACCTGCCAATCTACAGAAACCAAGTATGTGACGTGCCTACTGTTACAGATGATTTAAACACCACGCAGGAGTGCTACGAGGGAGGTAGGGTTACCTGCATTCATATCAGTATGTAGGTAGACGGTCGACTGTGTGATTTTTCAGTGACAAAAGTGAAGAGGAAAATTCCTATTAAGTTACTCGAACGTCCTTACCTCTCAATCAACTCTAACACTATTTTTCTTTCTTACAGAGATCTTCGAGCAAAAGTAGAGAGGAGTCGGAGAACGCCACAAACAGCCTTCATGAGGCTAGTGAATGACCCAAACAGCATTTATGATGCTACCCATAATGAGGCTAAAAGTGTTTTCACTTTCTGACGGTTCCAAGCCCGTTGAACTGAGGATGGGTTGAAAATTGATGAAAGGGATGAAAGGATGGCCACTCACACGCCAAACGTATACAGAAATCAAATTTCTATCTTCATTAGTTTGCAATCTCTCTTCACAGTGTGATGGTTTTAAAACACTCATCTTCAGCGAGCTAAGAATGAATAATCAAAGTCTCCATTAAACTAGAGTTCTGAAGTAACTCATACATGTTACTAGACGTGAAAGCATCAAATGTTACTTGTGTAAATTGAAATGAACCGCTGAAGCATCTTAGGTTCTCATAACCGTCTAACACCTGAGTAACAGGAATTACAAGCCTGGGTCATGTACATGAATGCGATACAATTCACAACAGTTATTGCAGTGATTGGAGTGTTAGAATACGTGGTAGGGATTGTGTTGAGGCCACTGCAGTAACATTGTAGGAATAATTAAAGCGAAAAGTTGTGTTACATGAAATGAGTGATGCAAGACTAGCTCATATTGAAATGAATTGGTAGTGTAACAAACAAACTATGTGGGATTCAGCATATGTTTGAAGACAAGCGCTGTTAAAGGGTTTTGAGATGATGTGAATCTTATCACATCATGTTCATGGATATAACAGAATGAATGTTCCTACTGGTTGAGTGCATGAGATAGAACACATAACATAGTTGTTGCATGTAAATTAGAGGTTCATATTCGATGAAAGCAAACATTGAGATTGCAAAGTTTAATGAATAGGTAGTGTAATTAACTGTTTGAATCAGCGACATAGTTAAAAGAAACAACAATAGCATATCGAGACATAATCATATAGCATCAGGACGTTTGGTTTATTCATGTAGAAGTTAAATAGAAGCAACTTGTTGATGCAGCATGACACCATGAGTGCGAGGGTATGGATAACATGCTATGACTGGAGCCTCCGTTGAAATTGATTGTATGTCAACTGTACATGAAAAGTTATTTCCAAAGGCTTGACATGGGCTCATTAAGAGTTAAGTCACTACAAGCCTATCATATTGATGGGCATGTAATAGTTAGTAACACATGATAGAAAAATTACTAATGTCATAAATGTGGTAATCAGTGCATGTTTAGAGTCAGGTACTGCTAGTTGTTTCATGATAGTATTTGATATCGAAGAATTAATGTAATGTATCACATGTCAATAGATTTCAGTTGTAATAGAATAAATATCGTTGCAGGTTTTGAGTGTATAGGATAGAACACATGAAATGAATTGGTAGTATAACAAAAAAGCTGTGTGCGTTTCAATAACATATCATGTACGTGCTGTGTCGCTTTCTTGTCGTTTCAATAGAGTGGATTGACTTAGTAATAAGGTTACAACCATTTTACTGTTTGTAAAATTAGAAATAAAGTTGATGATTGTAAAGTTAGAAATAAAGTTATCACCATGTCGCTGTTTGTAAGATAGGTGAAATATAAATGAAGTCAGATTCACTTCACTGGTTGTAAAGTTAAAAATAAAGTTCATGTTTGTAAAGTTTGAAATCATGTTAGAATCCTTTCAGTGTTTGTAAGATAGGCGAAGTATAAAATAAAGTCAAGACCATGTCACTGTTTGTAAAGCTAGGAAAAATATTAGAATCATTTCAGGGTTTGCAAGATAGGTAAAGTATAAAATAGTGTCGCAAGCATTTCACTGTTTGTAACGTTAGAAAAAAAGTTGATGTTTGTAAAGTTTGAAATCACGTTAGAACCCTTTCAGTGTTTGTAAAGTTAGAGATAATAGGTTTAATAAGTACGTTAGAGAGTTGACTGTACTGAGATCTAAGGATGTGATGGTCACATTAGAATTCAAGTGATTGAATGTCATCTTAATTAAGAGAGAAATGTGTTTGTGGCTGCATGTGGTGCAACAGTGTCCTCCCATTTCATTCCATTCATCATTTATCCTTCCTCTCTGCATTCAATATCCGAAGATATGTGGCGGGCTTGGGACCGCTTTAGCTGCATTAGAAGGAAGTTCTTATAAGAACTCATGATGCATTCACGAGATAATGTGGTGAAACAGTGTGCTGTATGTGTGCATGATGATTTTATGAACTAAAGAATGCCTATCACTCACTCCATTACTGAAAGAAAACATGAACGAGTTGAGATGACAGCCATTCGTATGCATGTGTAAAACTCTTACTTCATCATCCGATATCACGATGATATCTTCACTTTCCATGTCCTCACTCTCCATGTTATCACTTTCCGAGTCCTCACTTTCCGAGTCCTCTCTTTCGACCGTCTCGCTCTCGCTCGTTACCATTCGGCCTCACTCCCCCCGTCTCAGCGTCACTTGCCACCGTCTCGGTCTCACTCAGAGATTCCTGCGGATGCGTCATTGGTGATTCGGCTGGAGGTATAACGTTCGACTCATCGAACAAGGAATAGTATTTCATAAACTGAAATACTATATCCTCAAACTCATCGGAAAGAAAAGTTTCGCCCATATAGGTAATCCTATATGGGGTAACTTGAGCAGTCGGCTTCTCGGACATGATTATGATAGTAAAAATGTAAGACACTCTGCTTTATATGAGAATGATGCAGCTTTTCAAATGTCTGGTTCGTGCAATCATATTGCTCTAAATTTATGGTTGGAGGAAGAAAAGGGAATACATATTTTCATTGACTGACATTCTCAACCTCTCAACAAACTTACATGCATTTATCGCGTGAATCTCTCCGGTGCGATAGCAATGAGCTCTGTGGGAATCAGCTAGGTAGGAGGTCTGAGATGACGATACGTTCCTGCATCCTTGCTCGTGGGACAGATGCGATAGATCTCTGTTTAATGTGACAGACGGGTGCCAGAGAGAGAGCGCGTACATCTTTGTGTTCTACTCTATCTTCTGAGGGGCTAGCGCGACAGACGATCGCCAACCGGCTGCGCTGTCATTCATCTTTGTGTTCTACTCTATCTGCTGAGGGGCTAGCGAGACAAACAGGCATCAGAGTGCAGTCATGATCCTTTGTGGGTACAGGAGGGGAACATCTGTTTCACTGATAGGTTTTATGATAAACATTTTGAATGGCAGCGTGTTGACTATTGCAAGCAATGTTAAATGTCAATCCGTGTGTCATCTTCACATCGTCTGCATTCGCACAGAAAATCACTTGATGCAGGTTTCAATGATGATTCTATGATCAATGCACGATTCGTTTAGAAATGAGACACGGTTTCATTTGTTATGTACATGAAAAGCAAACTTTGATTCTAACCTTTCATGCTCATGGTCACTCCTAATGTTCGCTGTTTCATACTCATGAAATAATTCCGTTATGTCTGTCAGTCTTGATCATTCAATGACATGCTTTGCTGTTTCCTACTGATGAGTTTTCTACACAGACGTATTCATTTTGTGAGTTCAATGCTCGAGTCGTTGAACTAAGACTTATGCGTTTCTACAGGTCTTTATATCAGCTTTAACACGACTGCAATCTATGAATGTTTTGCCATCATAAAGTTGTTGTCATAAAGTTTCTTACACTACGGTTTATGTTTACGACTTTCATTTGAATGTCAGAAAGTTAGACTATATGTTCATCTGTCTATGATGAGTGTAAACGTTGTCACAGTTCTCCTTTATTTCCCGTAAACTAGTTGTGACACTTTCGTGTTTCACTTCATCTAGCAGGTTGATTTTTATCTCACACATGCTTTGAGTGTTTCCTAACTCATATGCATTCGACTAACAACGTTACAGGTTGTTATGTGTATACTTCTATGCTGTCGATGCAGAGTGCAAACACGCTGTCTGTCTTTATTTACAAAACACACGCATTCAATTTGATAAAGGCAAACAACACATTTAGTAAAGCTGGTACGCTAACGATTGTGCCTGCAGAAACATTTCTTCAACGTTCGCTAAGTTTCACAACAACCTGTCAAAGACTTCTTACAAAACTTATTTCAACATTTGCGTTTAGACTTTTAAGAGAACATGTGCTTCACGCATTCTACACGAACGGTTAACACATGTGATATAAAACCCTAAATCCAACCGTAGAGGAGCCTAGCCTTGGATTATGGACTTTACAACCCATGCTATTCAATGTCATGGAACTAGCTCTCACACATACTCAGCGTTTGTGACAGCATCTGGTTTTATAAAACATTCAACGCTGACTATAAGACCTTGTGTGAAACAATCTACACAGTGCAGTAAAACTTTCTAGCGATGCGGTGAACACTGTTTTCATATAACATTCTAAACTCTCATTCCCACTGCAATAGAAAACTGCTTTTAGTAAACCTGATGTGATCTAACAGTCTAATCTAACAATCATGAAGTTTGAATTTTCTAATAGGTAAACATTTGGCAACTGTCTCCAAGAAAACTTTCTACAAGACAATCTACACTGTGCCGTAAAACCTTTTTAACAAAACTTTCTAGTGCTGTGATGAGTTCGCTCAGTCATACAACTTCAATGATCAAACTTTACTTTTACAAACGTGCGTCGTGGTAAAAATCTAGTTGACTACACTAATGCTTGCATTTCATGACATGCGTGTTTCATAAAACGGCATGATCAAACTTTTCTAACTATACATCAACCTGTGTTGCAGTAAAAATATTTGACTATACTAAACTTTGCTTTTGCAAACCATGATACACTTTCTGACGACACTCACGAATAAACGTTATGATCAAACTTTACCTTCTCAAATGGGTGTCACAGTAAAACTATTTGACTACACTAACTTTGCAAACCATGATACACTTTCTGACTAGACTTACGAATACAACTTCAATGATCAAACTTTCTAACTATACATCAACCTGTGCTGCAGTAAAACCTTTGTACAACATAATAAAGTTTCTGACTAGACTTACGAGTAAACCTTCGATGATTAAACTTTATTTTCACAAACGTGCGTCGAGGTAAAATTATTTGACTACACTAACTTTGCTTTTACAAACCATGATACAGTTTCTGACTAGACTAACGAATAAAACGTTGATGATCAAACTGTCTAACTATACATCAACCTGTGTTGCAATAAAACTTTGTACAACATGATAAAGTTTCTGACGACACTGACAAGAGCTTGTTCACTAGCGAAGAGACAATCTGTGATGTGTTGCGTGTGGCGCATGAATGTCCTCCCGTTTCATCCCTTAATCATTTCGTCTCCGTGATAGAGACAGGTCTTAAAAGAACTGATGGTTCATTCTCGCATGGTTGACCAACTGTCGGGAGACAAGTGCAATGGAGATTTTATGAGGTAACCTGTGGCAGATAGCTAAATGTCGCCCTGGCGGTCAGAGTACAACGTTGAGACGAAAGGCAACCACTTGGAAACATGACGCAGAGAGGTTTCACAAGGATTACCATTGCCCATGTCTCGTGCAGTGCTCATCGCTACGGACTTCACCGCTGTCTCGAAATCCCCAACATGAGACATGAGTTGCCCCAGCGGTTTCGATCTAAAATATGACACACTCCCTTGCCACACTTCTCACTACGGCATCATCCGCCGTCCCGAAGGAACACCTTGTCAGTGGAATATTACAGCAAAACTCTCCGTGTCTTGCTCGCTTTCAGTGAAAAGCTGCTTGTAGCATGAGAAGACTGGCTCAGACATCATTAAAAATCCTTTCATTGACTTCAGCAGGGTCGAAAACCCCAGAAAACCTCCAAAACTAGTGAATTTAATTTTTTCAACTTTTTAGCACTACTTATGAAATTTTATAAGTAGTCGATCACTTAGGGCAGGTCAATAGCGACCGAACCTTTTCTGAATCAAGTCAAACGAACTTGTAGAAGCAAAGTTACAAGCCTTTAAAGTTTTGGAGTCTTTTATGGCCTGGAAACGAAGGCCATCTCTTGGCGAACCTCTAAGTCTGACGCCTTAGTTGAGTTCAGCAATGAAATTTTCTAAGTCGGTTTCTGACAGAAACCCGGTTTTTCAGATTTCCAATGCTATCATCGGAGCTCCGGAGTTCACCTACCCCAACCCAGTCGGGAGGAGAACTGATTCCCACAAGCAGAGTTTCCACTTATATAGTTTGTGGCGATCAGCTGATGACGTAATACCCATCATCCAAAAACTTTAAACGCGTCTATCTCCGGTTCTAGTGCTCTGATGGAGCTGGAAATTCACCATTTCAACGTAGAATTTGACGCTGAATCCGAATCTGCCCTTCATTTTCCCATCCGATGCTTCGTTTTGGCTCTACAGCCCACAGGCATCGCAAAAATTCTAACTCGTTTTTCAGAAAAATGATGAAAAATTTTTTCTCTCCGATGACTTTCAAATTTACCATGCCGATGCAGAATTTGACGCTGATTCCAAATCTGGTCTCTGTTTTCCAGTCCGAGGCTTGCCTCACCCGCTAGAGCGATTTTCATAAACATTCTAACTCTGTCGTTTTTCGCCAATGTCCAAAATTTTCAATAACGTCTCACCTCTAAACGAAGGCAGAGTGGACCAAGCCATGTCTTCCACTGAATTTGTCTCACTCCCAGCTTTCAAACGAGCTATTCCACCACTTTCTACGATCTCTGGAACCAAAGTTGGAAGATCGCTGCCGAGTGGGGGTCAGAACTTTTCTCTCAGATTAAGTTGGGAAGAAGTTCCTAGACACAACATTGGCCAAAACGGCCGAATTTTCACTCCGTTTTCACATCCGAGCACTCCTTCATGCCGAATTCCGACCTTTCTCATCCCAAGACATCCAACACCCGACTTTTCCAAATCTGACGTTTTCCTGCCATTTTCCTCCCTCAAGCCAAGAGAATTAGACCAAACTGAGCTTTTCACTGCATTTTTCTCACTCTTAGCTTTCAAATGAGCTATCACACGACTTTCTACGATTTCTCACACCATAATTGGAAGTTTGGCAGAAGGGGGGGGTCTTCAAAATTTTTTCCCTCCGATGTCGCTGGAAATATCCTTCCTAACCCAAAATTGGCCAAAACGGCCGAATTTTCACTCCGTTTTCACATCCGAGCACTCCTTCATGCCGAATTCCGACCTTTCTCATCCCAAAACATCCAACACCCGCCTTTTTCCAACTCTGACGTTTTCAGAGATTCCATCCCTTGCTGCTCCTTCCTTCCTTCCAGAGGGGGGTAGGGACCTGTTTCCTCTCTCTCGGACCCATCCCTCCATCACATCCTTGACACTCTCCCTCACCTTCCTTCCAGAGGGGGGGTGAGTCAGCATGATGACTTATCGATGACTCATCACTACACCGCACTGCGCTTGAATTTGGGATGGGCTTACTACTAATGTAATTGTGAAGAAGACAACATGCAAAAATGATGCTATGCCAGAAAAGCAGAAAGCTTTTCAAAAAAGCTACATGTAATTTTTCAAATGCTCTACATCGCCATTCACAAAGTGTCGTCAATCACTGCAGCCGAACGAACATTCGACGAAGTTCTTCCATTGCGTTTGTGTCCAGCTTGGAAAATTATTTTTGATTTTGGCTTCATACTTCATAATGTTTCACACATGTTGAATTTCAAACTTACTTGCAACTCACACTGTGTTAATTGCGTTATTTCTATCATGTTTTTCAGTATCATGTAGTCATGTAAAACAGGATGATGCAGTCGACGCCATCATGTTGTTTAGAACGAACGGAAAAATAGAATACGGAGGTGATATTTCCCAACTATCTTAAGTCTCTTTTTTTATTGTTTAGATGAATTTGATATTCATTAATTCTGCTAATATTCATTAATTTCATAATGCACAGTGGCTGATGAAGAAGGGCTATTCATTATAGTGTCAGACACGATTAGCGCATGTTGCATTTAAATAAATAAGGTTTTCCAAATCTATTTAACCTCAGGTTTCTAATATATCAATTGTATAGCTGTGTTTTTAATTGGAAGCAATAACCTCTGTAAACCAATGTCTTATAAAAAAACTATAGTGAAACTGTTTTCAAGGTAGGTTTTTAAATATGGGATCAAACCGATGCTTTGTGCACTAAAAAATCGCACGTTTGAAAATGAGTGGGCCTATCATGCTCTATCAGTAAGCATGGTTGTAAGATCTAGCATTTAAACCTTGTCTGAAACGTGTTTTTATAGCCACATTTCTTAATTATGTTCTAAACATGCTTTTATATACATTATGAATGCGTATTAATGTCGTGATCCCTGTAATTGATGTGCATGTTGTAGAATTGATGATAGGCACCTTAAAGTTGTATTCAAAACGACAGCAGATAAGGATAAGTGAGTCAGTAATCCCGTTGTCCATCCAGACAGGTTGGGCAAAAACTTGGGTTTTTCCACAAACTTGGGTGAATATACAAGATCCAAGTCCAAGGTTGAAAAACTTGGCTATGAAAATCATCACGCATTTTAGCAGACTCAAACTTGCAAGGACAGAAACGATAAAACTATCTGTGAACTATACACGAAGTTACCGGGTCAATTTCATTTATTTCTCTTTCTAAGACCGCTGCTCTCTCAAATGACCTAATGCCTCTAAAGTGAGTATATGATGACTCTGGCGCATCGATTTCAAGGCGTGTATGTGCCACTAGGTAATAATAGAATATTTCAATGGAAATCCCAGAGACAAAACCCTCCCTCTTCACGTATGATTTCCTCAACTATTAACGATAATTTTTCCGATTTTTTCATGCATTTGCTGGGAGTGGGTGCTGCTAGAATATATAAATATCAAACTGTTTATTTCTCAGAAAAGACAACACGAGGATGAAATGATAAAAATGGCTTTTACAAAGAAGATGATATTCTACATTTACGTAATGCGATGAAATATATAGACATGAAATAATGTGGCAAAATGTAAAGATAATGACAAGAGATGATAATGAGAAAAATAATTGAGACACTGAAGGAGAGGACATCAAAATTTAAAATTTTAGCATTTGTATGAATTTAATCAAAGCACAAGTAACCATAAATTGTATAAATGCAATCGGAGATCTTGAACATATATTAATGTAAAGGGCCTGGCATCATATCATCAAGCTTTTTTGATGACGACTTACTTATAAGATAGGAAACGTATATTTTTTCATAATGGGAATCGAAATACATGATTTCTAGCCAAAATTTCTGCGCATCTTTGCGGAAAACGCAATAGAGCCAAACTTAAGCTCTACACTACCTCACTCACCTTCAAGTAAAGTTTCATCAAAATCCATCCAATACTCTGTCCTACACAGCCTTCACAAGTTTGAAAATATGGCCTATTCAGAGACATTTCGAATCTTCAAACACACATCGAGCCACAACTTCTGCGCATCTTCGCGGAAAACTCAATAAAGCCAAACTTAAGCTCTACACTACCTCACTCACCTTCAAGTAAAGTTTCATCAAAATCCATCCAATACTCTGTCCTACACAGCCTTCACAAGTTTGAAAATATGGCCTATTCAGAGACATTTCAAATCTTCAAACACACATCGAGCCACAACTGCGCATCTTTGCGGAAAACTCAATAAAGCCAAACTTAAGCTCTACACTACCTCACTCACCTTCAAGTAAAGTTTCATCAAAATCCATCCAATACTCTGTCCTACACAGCCCTCACAAGTTTGAAAATATGGCCTATTCAGAGACAATTCAAATCTTCAAACACACATCGAGCCACAACTTCTGCGCATCTTTGCGGAAAACGCAATAGAGCCAAACTTAAGCTCTACACTACCTCACTCACCTTCAAGTAAAGTTTCATCAAAATCCATCCAATACTCTGTCCTACACAGCCTTCACAAGTTTGAAAATATGGCCTATTCAGAGACATTTCAAATCTTCAAACACACATCGAGCCACAACTGCGCATCTTTGCGGAAAACTCAATAAAGCCAAACTTAAGCTCTACACTACCTCACTCACCTTCAAGTAAAGTTTCATCAAAATCCATCCAATACTCTGTCCTACACAGCCCTCACAAGTTTGAAAATATGGCCTATTCAGAGACAATTCAAATCTTCAAACACACATCGAGCCACAACTTCTGCGCATCTTCGCGGAAAACGCAATAGAGCCAAACTTAAGCTCTACACTACCTCACTCACCTTCAAGTAAAGTTTCATCAAAATCCATCCAATACTCTGTCCTACACAGCCTTCACAAGTTTGAAAATATGGCCTATTCAGAGACAATTCAAATCTTCAAACACACATCGAGCCACAACTTCTGCGCATTTTTGCGGAAAACGCAATAGAGCCAAACTTAAGCTGTACACTACCTCACTCACCTTCAAGTAAAGTTTCATCAAAATCCATCCAATACTCTGTCCTACACAGCCTTCACAAGTTTTTTTCATCAGCCACTGTGCATTATGAAATACATTAAGCATAATTAATGAATATCAAATTCATCTAAACAATAAAAAAAGAGACTTAAGATAGTTGGGAAATATCACCTCCGTATTCTATTTTTCCGTTCGTTCTAAACAACATGATGGCGTCGACTGCATCATCCTGTTTTACATGACTACATGATACTGAAAAACATGATAGAAATAACGCAATTAACACAGTGTGAGTTGCAAGTAAGTTTGAAATTCAACGTGTGAAACATTATGAAGTATGAAGCCAAAATCAAAAATAATTTTCCAAGCTGGACACAAACGCAATGGAAGAACTTCGTCGAATGTTCGTTCGGCTGCAGTGATTGACGACACTTTGTGAATGGCGATGTAGAGCATTTGAAAAATTACATGTAGCTTTTTTGAAAAGCTTTCTGCTTTTCTGGCATAGCATCATTTTGCATGTTGTCTTCTTCACAATTACATTAGTAGTAAGCCCATCCCAAATTCAAGCGCAGTGCGGTGCAGTGATGAGTCATCGATAAGTCATCATGCTGACTCACCCCCCCTCTGGAAGGAAGGTGAGGGAGAGTGTCAAGGATGTGATGGAGGGATGGGTCCGAGAGAGAGGAAACAGGTCCCTACCCCCCTCTGGAAGGAAGGAAGGAGCAGCAAGGGATGGAATCTCTGAAAACGTCAGAGTTGAAAAAAGGCAGGTGTTGGATGTTTTGGGATGAGAAAGGTCGGAATTCGTCATGAAGGAGTGCTCGGATGGGAAAACGGAGGCCAGACTCGGAATTTTTGGCCAATTTTGGGTTGGGAAGGATATTTCCAGCGACATCGGAGGGAAACAGTTTTGAAGACCCCCCCCTTCTGCCAAACTTCCAACTTTGGTGTGAGAAATCGTAGAAAGTCGTGTGATAGCTCATTTGAAATCTAAGAGTGAGAAAAATGCAGTGAAAAGCTCAGTTTGGTCTAATTCTCTTGGCTTGAGGGAGGAAAATGGCAGGAAAACGTCAGATTTGGAAAAGTCGGGTGTTGGATGTCTTGGGATGAGAAAGGTCGGAATTCGGCATGAAGGAGTGCTCGGATGTGAAAACGGAGTGAAAATTCGGCCGTTTTGGCCAATTTTGGGTTAGGAAGGATGTTTCCAGCGACATCGGAGAGAAAAAGTTTTGAAGACCCCCCCCCTTCTGCCAAACTTCCAACTTTGGTGTGAGAAATCGTAGAAAGTCGTGTGATAGCTCATTTGAAAGCTAAGAGTGAGAAAAATGCAGTGAAAAGCTCAGTTTGGTCTAATTCTCTTGGCTTGAGGGAGGAAAATGGCAGGAAAACGTCAGATTTGGAAAAGTCGGGTGTTGGATGTCTTGGGATGAGAAAGGTCGGAATTCGGCATGAAGGAGTGCTCGGATGTGAAAACGGAGTGAAAATTCGGCCGTTTTGGCCAATTTTGGGTTAGGAAGGATGTTTCCAGCGACATCGGAGAGAAAAAGTTTTGAAGACCCCCCCCTTCTGCCAAACTTCCAACTTTGGTGTGAGAAATCGTAGAAAGTCGTGTGATAGCTCATTTGAAAGCTAAGAGTGAGAAAAATGCAGTGAAAAGCTCAGTTTGCTCCAAATTTCTCTTGGCTTGAGGGAGGAAAATGGCAGGAAAACGTCAGAGTTGGAAAAGGCAGGTTTTGGTCGTTTTGGGATGAGAAAGTCCATTTTTCGACATGAAGGAGTGCTCGGATGGGAAAACGGAGTGGAAATTCGGCCGTTTTGGCCAATGTTGTGTCTAGGAACTTCTTCCCAACTTAATCTGAGAGAAAAGTTCTGACCCCCACTCGGCAGCGATCTTCCAACTTTGGTTCCAGAGATCGTAGAAAGTGGTGGAATAGCTCGTTTGAAAGCTGGGAGTGAGACAAATTCAGTGGAAGACATGGCTTGGTCCACTCTGCCTTCGTTTAGAGGTGAGACGTTATTGAAAATTTTGGACATTGGCGAAAAACGACAAAGTTAGAATGTTTATGAAAATCGCTCTAGCGGGTGAGGCAAGCCTCGGACTGGAAAACAGAGACCAGATTTGGAATCAGCGTCAAATTCTGCATCGGCATGGTAAATTTGAAAGTCATCGGAGAGAAAAAATTTTTCATCATTTTTCTGAAAAACGAGTTAGAATTTTTGCGATGCCTGTGGGCTGTAGAGCCAAAACGAAGCATCGGATGGGAAAATGAAGGGCAGATTCGGATTCAGCGTCAAATTCTACGTTGAAATGGTGAATTTCCAGCTCCATCAGAGCACTAGAACCGGAGATAGACGCGTTTAAAGTTTTTGGATGATGGGTATTACGTCATCAGCTGATCGCCACAAACTATATAAGTGGAAACTCTGCTTGTGGGAATCAGTTCTCCTCCCGACTGGGTTGGGGTAGGTGAACTCCGGAGCTCCGATGATAGCATTGGAAATCTGAAAAACCGGGTTTCTGTAAGAAACCGACTTAGAAAATTTCATTGCTGAACTCAACTAAGGCGTCAGACTTAGAGGTTCGCCAAGAGATGGCCTTCGTTTCCAGGCCATAAAAGACTCCAAAACTTTAAAGGCTTGTAACTTTGCTTCTACAAGTCCGTTTGACTTGATTCAGAAAAGGTTCGGTCGCTATTGACCTGCCCTAAGTGATCAACTACTTATAAAATTTCATAAGTAGTGCTAAAAAGTTGAAAAAATTAAATTCACTAGTTGTGGAGGTTTTCTGGGGTTTTCGACCCTGCTGAAGTCAATGAAAGGATTTTTAATGATGTCTGAGCCAGTCTTCTCATGCTACAAGCAGCTTTTCACTGAAAGCGAGCAAGACACGGAGAGTTTTGCTGTAATATTCCACTGACAAGGTGTTCCTTCGGGACGGCGGATGATGCCGTAGTGAGAAGTGTGGCAAGGGAGTGTGTCATATTTTAGATCGAAACCGCTGGGGCAACTCATGTCTCATGTTGGGCATTTGACACAGTTCTCAACGTGGCACTTTGAACACCAATCGGTTGAGTCCTAGCTATCTTGTCATGGGTGGCCTCTAAACATCTCCATTGCAAAACGCTGGTGAATCAAGCTCTCTACGGCTTGCTATCAAGCTGATCAAAGCAATGACTTCACATTATCTATCTATGGAAATTTATCTATAAAAAATCGTTCTTTACAACGTCGAAGTATGCTGTCATCACACCTTACTTTGTAGAATGGAAAGATTTTAAATTTTCTTTTTCCACACGTATCAATATGTCCACTAACGCGTATTTTCCTGTATTGCGGGTGACAAATTTGTTCTTTATGGATTCGAGTACGTTCGCGTAGTGTGTTGCCTGTTTCTCCAATGTAAAATTGATTGCATCCCATGCACGTAAGTACATATATCACATTTTGTGTTGAGCATGTCATTGAGGTTTGTATTTTAAAAATAGTTCCATTGAAATTATATTCACAGCCTTCAAGCAAAACTTCGCATGTTCCACACCGGGAATCCTCACACCTTTTAACCATGGGAATTTCTTGGTGTGTGATCAATTTTGAAGGACATAACATATGTTTGAGATTTTTTGATTGTCTGCGGCTATTAATAAATTTGTTGTCTCTGAAAACATTTCATCATGTTTGAAGATTTGAAATGTCTCTGAATAGGCCATATTTTCAAACTTGTGAAGGCTGTGTAGGACAGAGTATTGGATGGATTTTGATGAAACTTTACTTGAAGGTGAGTGAGGTAGTGTAGAGCTTAAGTTTGGCTCTATTGCGTTTTCCGCAAAGATGCGCAGAAGTTGTGGCTCGATGTGTGTTTGAAGATTTGAATTGTCTCTGAATAGGCCATATTTTCAAACTTGTGAAGGCTGTGTAGGACAGAGTATTGGATGGATTTTGATGAAACTTTACTTGAAGGTGAGTGAGGTAGTGTAGAGCTTAAGTTTGGCTCTATTGCGTTTTCCGCAAAGATGCGCAGAAGTTGTGGCTCGATGTGTGTTTGAAGATTTGAAATGTCTCTGAATAGGCCATATTTTCAAACTTGTGAAGGCTGTGTAGGACAGAGTATTGGATGGATTTTGATGAAACTTTACTTGAAGGTGAGTGAGGTAGTGTAGAGCTTAAGTTTGGCTTTATTGCGTTTTCCGCAAAGATGCGCAGAAGTTGTGGCTCGATGTGTGTTTGAAGATTTGAAATGTCTCTGAATAGGCCGTATTTTCAAACTTGTGAAGGCTGTGTAGGACAGAGTATTGGATGGATTTTGATGAAACTTTACTTGAAGGTGAGTGAGGTAGTGTAGAGCTTAAGTTTGCCTCTATTGCGTTTTCCGCAAAGATGCGCAGAAGTTGTGGCTCGATGTGTGTTTGAAGATTTGAAATGTCTCTGAATAGGCCATATTTTCAAACTTGTGAAGGCTGTGTAGGACAGAGTATTGGATGGATTTTGATGAAACTTTACTTGAAGGTGAGTGAGGTAGTGTAGAGCTTAAGTTTGGCTTTATTGAGTTTTCCGCAAAGATGCGCAGAAATTTTGGCTAGAAATCATGTATTTCGATTCCCATTATGAAAAAATATACGTTTCCTATCTTATAAGTAAGTCGTCATCAAAAAAGCTTGATGATATGATGCCAGGCCCTTTACATTAATATATGTTCAAGATCTCCGATTGCATTTATACAATTTATGGTTACTTGTGCTTTGATTAAATTCATACAAATGCTAAAATTTTAAATTTTGATGTCCTCTCCTTCAGTGTCTCAATTATTTTTCTCATTATCATCTCTTGTCATTATCTTTACATTTTGCCACATTATTTCATGTCTATATATTTCATCGCATTACGTAAATGTAGAATATCATCTTCTTTGTAAAAGCCATTTTTATCATTTCATCCTCGTGTTGTCTTTTCTGAGAAATAAACAGTTTGATATTTATATATTCTAGCAGCACCCACTCCCAGCAAATGCATGAAAAAATCGGAAAAATTATCGTTAATAGTTGAGGAAATCATACGTGAAGAGGGAGGGTTTTGTCTCTGGGATTTCCATTGAAATATTCTATTATTACCTAGTGGCACATACACGCCTTGAAATCGATGCGCCAGAGTCATCATATACTCACTTTAGAGGCATTAGGTCATTTGAGAGAGCAGCGGTCTTAGAAAGAGAAATAAATGAAATTGACCCGGTAACTTCGTGTATAGTTCACAGATAGTTTTATCGTTTCTGTCCTTGCAAGTTTGAGTCTGCTAAAATGCGTGATGATTTTCATAGCCAAGTTTTTCAACCTTGGACTTGGATCTTGTATATTCACCCAAGTTTGTGGAAAAAACCCAAGTTTTTGCACAACCTGTCTGGATGGACAACGGGATTACTGACTCACTTATCCTTATCTGCTGTCGTTTTGAATACAACTTTAAGGTGCCTATCATCAATTCTACAACATGCACATCAATTACAGGGATCACGACATTAATACGCATTCATAATGTATATAAAAGCATGTTTAGAACATAATTAAGAAATGTGGCTATAAAAACACGTTTCAGACAAGGTTTAAATGCTAGATCTTACAACCATGCTTACTGATAGAGCATGATAGGCCCACTCATTTTCAAACGTGCGATTTTTTAGTGCACAAAGCATCGGTTTGATCCCATATTTAAAAACCTACCTTGAAAACAGTTTCACTATAGTTTTTTTATAAGACATTGGTTTACAGAGGTTATTGCTTCCAATTAAAAACACAGCTATACAATTGATATATTAGAAACCTGAGGTTAAATAGATTTGGAAAACCTTATTTATTTAAATGCAACATGCGCTAATCGTGTCTGACACTATAATGAATAGCCCTTCTTCATCAGCCACTGTGCATTATGAAATACATTAAGCAGAATTAATGAATATTAAATTCATCTAAACAATAAAAAAAGAGACTTAAGATAGTTGGGAAATATCACCTCCGTATTCTATTTTTCCGTTCGTTCTAAACAACATGATGGCGTCGACTGCATCATCCATAAATCGCGATTGGAGGTCACTGATTAAATGTCTTTCACATGTGAGCAGGCGCTCGGGTCTAGTAACAGTCCGGAGTCTGGAGTCCTACCATTTGATAGAACTCCGACTCCGACAAAAATGATTGTACTCCGGGACTCCGACTCTGCATCCCTGAAGCAAGGATCATTTATTTACTTTGTCTCATTTCGTGGAACTCCAGTTCTAAACTATTAGACACAATAGCTCATTCATGACTCCAACATAGTTACTTTATTTTATAACTTTAATGTGCAATTCACATTTTTGAATGAAAAAAATGGGCAATGATACCATCTCTTTGCAAACAAATTGCGAAATGTTACACGTTGACATACTCGCGCACTTAAAAGCTTGACTTGATTATGTTTGAGAGTTTTATAAAATTGATGTGAACTATCAGGTCTTCTTAAATCATAGATAATTATGAACATATTTCGCTCTTCAGATTCAGAGAAGAAAATTGCGTAGTTTGCCCATCAATGTTGCTATTCACAAACATTTTATTTGCAAAGTTGATGAAAAATCATGCTAGTCATGAGAGCCATTATCTAATTATCACCTCAGAACATGCCAAAGATTATGTGATCAGCACAAATGATCATTGATGTTAGCTGTCAGTTTATTCATAAACAGTCACTTTGCCAATGATGCATAAAACATCTAAATGCAGACAAACATCATGCTTCCATTGAGTACATCAGTTTTTCTGTTTGCTAAATGGGCAGTGCATGTGTTTCCATTCATAGTTACAGTATTTTTTACATAGTCTGTTTGCACATGTGACCGCTTCAAGCGGTAGGCTATCAGCAGTTTTCTCGCTTAACATTCATGTTTGTATTAAAAGGCGAATAATGTACTGAAGACATAACATGAAGCGTCTGAACTTTGGTAAAAGTCATCAACCTTTCGAATGCCGTCATTCCGTATCAAGATAAGGGTTCCATACACAAGAGACTTTCGCAGGAAGAGTGCCTATCTCTACTTTCTTTAATAAAACTTATCTCTCTAGGTAGCGCCGCTCTTGCAAAATTTTTTTAATTGAACACATTGAATTTCAGGTAATAAATGGGAAGGATTTTGGTAATGGGGTACACCATCCTACCAGTTCGACTTGAACGCAGGCAATGGCATCGTCACTAGTCACCGACAAGCGATCAGCAAGGACAGCATCCACCTCGATCTGACCTTTCGGAGGCGCTCCCCTTTGTAATACAACCACCTCAATGACTGCCACTGCCTGTCCGACCTCATCCTCTTCCTCTGAGCTGGGACTACTAGTTGAACCGGCCGTGTTTTTGGCGGCAGGAGCCGGGCGGGAGTCTCTGCAACCAACCAATTAAGGCTGACAACTGCTCAACTTAGACAGTCATTCGATTTCTCGATTTCTATATAGCATGCGGTAGGCTTACCGGCACTCACGACAGGTAAGAGTTTCTGATGAAGCGCAACGATGCTGATTTTCATCAATTTCTATCTAAATTGATCCTCTATCAGGTTATTAGACAAATATTCGTACTGTGTCATATGTTTTTGCACGCATGAAAAAGATTGAGCAGCAATTAGCGCAATAATCCACTCGAGATATAGAATAATTTTGTGATAGATTGTCTAGCGAACACATGATTCTTACATTATAATATAATGGCTTGAGGAAAACATCAGCTGTTCCTTGAATGGTTTGACCATCTGCAGTTATCAAGGTGTGTAGACTGTCATCGAAACGTCTGGAAATAATTACATACACTGTTTTTTAAAGGAACAGTTGGTGCTTTCCGCAAGCCATTATATTATAATGAATATCGCAACTGC
Organism: Prostheceraeus crozeri; assembly: GCA_907163375.1. Taxonomy (NCBI): domain Eukaryota; kingdom Metazoa; phylum Platyhelminthes; order Polycladida; family Euryleptidae; genus Prostheceraeus; species Prostheceraeus crozeri. The sequence continues at coordinate 296,382 of CAJQUW010009291.1, forward strand.
AAGTATATTTGCTATTATGATTCTTACAAAATTCATTTATGCTGTGCATGCGATTCCGGACACTCTATTTGAGATCGCTCGTGGCTAAAAATTAGAACTAAAACTGTATAACTAAATAGTTGTCTATGGATTAGTACTAAATCAGCATCGACGTGTCCTCACTGCCTTCAAACCAACTATGAGAACTTCGAAGAACCAAACTTAAGCTACAATCAGAATCCTCGAGCAATAAAACCATGAATTCAGTAATGAATTGACTTGCTACCTAAGGTTATTGATGTATACTTCCAAATAGCTGTTTCTTTGAGCATCATTCCCTACAAAACGGAAAAACAACAAAAATAAATTTTCCCTATGCGCTGTACCGGTTATTTTAGTACCTAAACTATTGGTTTTGTCAGCCACATTGAATAATGATTTGAAGGATAATGCTCACGAAACGGTTCGCAATGTTTGCGTAATAAAATTATGTTATCATATTCCTACAATGTTGCAATTCTACTTTGACTGACTAGATAACCAATTTTAGAATGAATGTTATCAATCGTAGACATAAGGCTAATTATAATCACCGGCTGGTCCGGCGGTTCTAAAACCGGAGCTTTGAGTATTATAAGCTATCTATGCAGATGTACATGTAATTGTACATTAACATAACGCGCATTGCGCAACTTAATGCGATTTTATGTCGCAAGATAGGAATTTAGCATCACTCTGTTAAACAGGCCTACTGGCACTATTCATGCTTCCGAAGAATCGAATGTCAATGTTGTGACAGCTGAAAATATTATCACTACCATGGAAGCACAATATGCAGATGTATCACCATTTGAGCAATTTCAGTTGCTCAATCATATGCTCCAGCATAAGCATATGATAACTGAGCAATTTCGCATATTATCCATTATTGTCTAATATTAACTATACTTAATATCCGGGTGTCCCACAGCGAACCCCCCCCCCAACACATAATCAAGATTATTTATTTGAAGTTTGGTGACTTCGGCTTGATAAGAGCAGCTTGGGTTGTTGTTAGATATCAGTGTATGCTATCATTAGGATATCGAATAGCGCTTGTCTTCATTTCGCAAACAATAATTGCAAATTCGAATTCAAATTTCTAACTGAAATGCTGCTTCATGTTTAATCATTTACAATTAGTCATGCCACGTCGCCACACGATTGAGGAACGCGTGTTCATCATGAAAAGCTATTATCAAATTGGCAATTATCGTGAAGTAGCTCGACGCTTTGAAGACATGTATGGAAGACCAATTGATAGGAAATCGATTCCATCATTGATTAAGAGATTTGAGTCCACTGGAAGAGTTGACGAAGAGGGACATGGTAGACCATCAAGGGAAAGCCATAGTGAACAGGTAGCCGCGGTTGCCGGTGCTATCACTGAAATGGGTGATAATTTCTCTATCCGCAAGGTATCCGCTGATCTTGACATTTCAAAATCTACTGTTCATCGAATTCTGAAAGTCGACTTGGGATTGAAAAGCTATCACTTCTCGTTGCATCAAGAACTTAATGAAGACGATCCTGATCGACGTTTAAATTTTTGTGAGGACTTACTACGTTTATTGGAACAAGATCACCAATTGATCAATAAAGTTGTCTGGACAGACGAGGCGAAGTTCTTTTTAAACGGAACTGCGAATCTCCACAATTCAGTTGATTGGTCAGATCACAACGAGCTTCGTCTAAGCACCAAGTCCATGGACCAACGTGGTGTAACAGTGTGGGCTGGCATTTCATCCTGAGGTGTGACGGAGCCATTCTTCTTTCGAGAGACTGTCAAAGGAGAGAATTATCTTAGTATGCTGCAAAGCGTGCTGCCGCGAATCACCGATCTTGGGAGCATTTTCATGCAGGATGGGGCACCGGCGCATTATTACCGTTCCGTTAAACAGTAATTTTCCCAACCGCTGGATTGGACGCCGTGGTAGCCTTTTTGAATGGCCTCCAAGATCACCAGACTTAACACCGTGTGATTTTTTTCTTTGGGGACACGTAAAAGAGATTGTATACAGGAGTCATCCTCAAACCTTGGATGAATTGGAAGACTGTATTCGTACTGTGTTTCGTGACATAGACGAGCTTTTATGAAGAAAAGTATGTTCTGAAGATGTTCATAATAGAATTCGACTCTGTGTGCAGGAAAATGGTCAACATATTGAACATAAATTATAAAAGTTTAATTAAGACGCGTTTCGTGCTTTGTATGAACTGCAGAAATTACTCTAATAAGGGAATAATGACCTTTTGATCACAACGTATCAATGTAGGCTATATTATAATTTGAGATAATGATGGAAATCGTTTGGGGGGCGGGAGGGGTTCGCTGTGGAACACCCGGTATGTATTGAAATGTAATATACTTAAAAACTGCTAATACTCATGCTCTTTTTATTAAACAGGTATCCCCATGCAATGATATCACCATGACTACCAAGTGGTGTCAAATAGTCTAATAAAGTGATTTTGAGGACTAGTTTTTTTTAACAACCGCTATTTATTTCGAGAATTTGTTGCCGAAAGAAAATCATGTCAAAGCAATTTTTCCAAGAGTCATGCTAGACTGCTGGTGTTATAAATGTCCCAGCTGCTAGATTTTGTGAGGATTCAAAAGTGATTTGCTACCCGAGCGTTTGTCTGGACGAAAGATCGAAGAAGCCTGAGATTGATTTTTTCGGCAAAGGCCTATAATTCTTTCATGCATTAATTGGAAAAGTAACCTGTAGACTGCAGCAAATAATTAATTAATTATGTGTCTGTGATCTCACGCAATTAGCACCATGTCTATCCCACATTTTTTCTGACAAATTGCGCATTGTACTTAGTTGTCTTCGCGATTCTATCATACCGATCTGCAAAAAATTGGACTTACTACGTAAAATCAAATAGAAATTTTGAATTCGAAAATCGCATATTTCGCGAATTTCGATTTTCTAATTTGCTAATTCTAGCTATGCATTCAGTTTTTGATGTTGACTATATTCGCAAGAGAGAATGTGCTCAGTGGGCCTATAAGCTAAATAAGCATGTAAAGTGAATTATTAGCCACAATAATATAATTGGTAGTATAATGGGTTAATCTCACATGATGCATGAAACAAAATTATAAAACATGCTAAGTGTTGCATGCAACCATGCTAATATGCTCATAGGCCTATACAATAAAGAAAAATTATGGAAGATTTGTGATTATTCAATGCAATTCTTTGAAGATGAAATATGTAAGCGAACATTGGGAAAAGTATAATTCATCGAATAGGCCAATTTTGAACCTTTACCAGCAAAGTCAAACTCTATTGGAAATAGAAATGTACAAATTTCTTGTCTAAATTATGCTACACATTTCAAAGTGCGGATGATAGCCTGATTAATGAATGGCAGCCCAGTTGATGTGATAGAGAATAGTGATTAGTTGTTTGCATCAGAAAATAAACTCTACCCTGTCACTCTCACTGTTCTTTACTGAGTTGCTTAGAAAACAAATGCAATAAACTAAAGTATAGGTATGACTGACTTGCACTAAGTGTAATATTACCTTTGGGTATTTTCGGACAATTCACTCCTAGTTCTTCAGATAAGTTATATAAAAATTTCGCGAATTTCGTCTTGATTTTGCATTGTTTGTGTGTACATTTGCTTCGACTTATTATTATTGCTGTTAAAGCGAAATAAGTGAACCTCCCTCCTTTCGCAATGAACATGAAAGTTTATTGTCTTTGTCACTTGACAACGATAGTAGAGCAGTCCAGAACTATGCAGTCTAGACCGGAATAGCTTATCGACCATGACAGAGACTGACAAGAGACGATATGAATCGACATTGTCATTTGCGTGATTGTGATATCACTGCGCGAGCAATCTCATGTGTTAGGTATGTAAGCTAATATAACTCTCAACTAATGGAGAGATAAGCGGTTTATTGACAAAAGCGATGCAAAACAATCTTGAATTTATGTGTAAACATGAAAGATTGACTGTTCTTACTTAATTGCATCATTAGTCAAAATTCAAATATTTGTTCAAAATTCAAATTCGACTTCTTTTAAATGATTTTGAAACTGTCTTGTTTTGATTTTGAATTGCCTTCAACAACTTAAGTAGACAAGCATTGATTAACTCCTCAAATTGAAGAGATATTCCAATGCATGTGTGCATGTACCTGTCAGCAGTATATTTTATCACCCCATATTTGATTATGTTGTATCTCTTCTCTTTTAGGCGCACAACATTCTTGGAATAGAATATATCATTCCAAAGAAAGTCTTTTTGTTTGTGTTGTCTGCTAATTGCCACAACAATGCCAATCATAGACTGCCCGTATCACGGTTGCGGACATGCTACTACCGATATGGAAACAGGTGTTGCGGCAGGCCTCTTTACGAAACACAACGCTGTGCTCATAGGAGCAGCATCCCCCATTTCCTAGCCCATAAAACAGAAGGCTATAGAATTGATCCATCCCAATATCAGTAGTTGCTCTTCGAACATGGAACACTTTCAAAGCCCGATGGTACTTATTCATTCAAGCTGCTAGCAGCTGCTGATCCAGAAAATAAAGCTACTCACAGGGCCCTCTAACCACAACTCAACGTTCGTGACAAGATCATTTCACTATGCAATACTTAAATATATGCAACATGTAGAGCATGTAGGCTTCTACTTTGAAGTCTTGTACAAGTTACTTTTGAACAAATGCTCAATCACTTTTGAGTGTGTTCAATCAATTTTCAAAATTTTGAAATTTTTTGGATGATCCTCGTCCGGTTTTTCAACCGGTTCTGGTCTGCCGGTTGGCAAACTTCAATCCAATCCAACCGGTAACCGGCACCCAGCTGCAACCCTGCAACATGGTTTTCGCCTACAGTTATTTACTCTGCTATCTTGCATACGGGTACAAGATTATATAACCAAAGAGGTAGACAAGACAGAAGACGAAGGAGCTCTGATTACATCCTTGGGCTTAAGAAAAACCTACGATCATTTGAGCCATTCATCATTGCCTGATGAAAAAAAGTTAGACATGGCGGTGATGTGTAACCACTAAATTTCTTTTCCGAGATAGACAATCTAAGCATGTAAAACAAGCACAACAGAGAGAAGACCATCAAAAACACTGTGCCAGCATACTCCTAAGACGCCGTACTTCCGGAGAAATTCGTCCCCGAAAGCTCAATGACGGTGATGTGAAGTTGGCACCGCCATCTTGAAAAATGCATGTGACAGTCAAGCCAACGGTCAGAATCGATCTAAATGGAGTGTGCCAGCATGTGCCACTCGCTTATTTCACGAAAATCCCACCAGATCCGATGGAAAACCAGCCCTAAAGCTCAATGGCGGTGACATGAAGTTAGCACCGCCATCTTGAAAAATGCATGTGCCAATCTGTGATGGCACAAAGATTACATTTGGAATGGGTTAACTTTTTGTGGAATTTGATGAAACGGTCGGCTAAGTGCAAAACAGATCGAATGGTGTCTGAGATAAAAACAACAGATTATCAAAATCAATTCATTATGTCATCATAGGAGTTTACCTATGATAGCCAGATAGACAAGTGATTTTAACTGCTGGCACACTCCATCTAGATCGATTCTGACCGCTGGTTTGACTGGCACATGCATTTTTCAAGATGGCGGTGCTAACTTCATGTCACTGCCATTGAGCTTTAGGGCTGATTTTCCATCGGATCTGGTGGGATTTTCGTGAAATAAGCGAGTGGCACATGCTGGCATCCATTTAGATCGATTCTGACCGTTGGTTTGACTGTCACATGAATTTTTCAAAGATGGCGATGCCAACTTCACATCACCGCCATTGAGCTTTCGGGGACAAATTTCTCCGGAAGTACGGCGTCTTAGGAGTATGCTGGCACACTGTTTTTGATGGTCTTCTCTCTGTTGTACTTGTTTTGCATGTTTTGATTGTCTATCTCGGAAAAGAAATTTAGTGGCGGTGCTAACTACACATCGCCACCATGTCGAACTTTCGGGTAGCGATTTCTCCTAAACTAGGCGGAATTCTTTCAAAATAATGGATGGCACATGCTGGCATGCAGTATATGCATCGATCGGTTAGGTTTATTTGAGTGGCACACCCCATTTTCAAGATGACGGTGATAACTTCACACACGTGGACATTCAAATTTCCAAAATGTACATACAAAGCTTACTCGGATATATTTGTCCACTATTTGTCGGTTTGAAACAAAATAATAACAAAACAAACGCTATGGTTAGTGCTCGAATCTCTCATAGTCTTCTGCTTCTCGCAGCCCATCTTTTCGGAAGAAGAATTATCTGTTCGAGTCAATGTGGATGTCGGTTTTCAAATTTGCAACACCATGAAATCAAGAGACGACGCCAGATTGTGAACTTGTTATCTAAATCTCAGTGAAGTGATCATTCGCAAAATCATCTAATCCATCCGATCGATGATCGTCTTCTGGTCCCTTTTCGTGGACTAATCGACGTAGACAGTGTTTTCCTGTATGTGGGATTATTCTAGATAAGAATCCTGACTTCTGTATGTGAATTTCTCATTTTCCATGCACAAGACCACGCACTTTCACTTTCCTACTTTTAAAATCGTCGACGAAGATTTTTCAACAAGTTTATGAGAAATGCCATGATCCCGAACAGGTACTTATGGGTCATCTCCCCCTCCCACGTTTTCGAATTTGTCTAAAATCCGCATAAATGAATCAATCGTCACAAAACTTAAAACACACGTAAGTGAGGATATTCTCTAGCCACATGCCAAAATCTAGGCAAATGGGAGAAGTACTTTTGAATTAGGAACGATAACTTGAAGTGCAGCGATGATGACAGCTTGATTTGACTTCCTATGACCTCATCGTCGGAGCAGAAAACACTTGAGGTCAACAAAGGCATTTCCCAACAACTCGTGAAGTGATGATGACCAGGCCATATCCCTTACACTAATATGCTTGGCTTAAAAAAGGTGTGGCAAGGTAGTGGTCGTGGGAAGATTTCAAATAACAGTGGATGAGACGAAGAGGGAGGGAGAACAATTCACACACGAGTAACAAAAAAGCGTCGAACAGACGAAGTCAGATCAACCTGTTGACTTCGCTACACTTCACGTCATCGTCTCTCATGCAAAAAATACTTGTCTGATCTGCATAAAATTTTGTAAATGGGTAGCAAATATGCTTAAGTACGTTTAACTGAAATTTGATGACGATTGATTCATTTTGTCAGATTTGAGACAAATTTGAAAACCTGGGGGAGATAACTCATAAGTACCCCGAATATCCTCTTTTTGATATTACCGCACACTAACAATGTGAAAACGTATTGAATTTTCATCCACGGAGCGCAGACAGAACAGTTTCGCAGCTTTGTTGGCTTCACTTGTATATAATTTGTTCAACTTGACCTGATTTTATGCAATTTATGATTTTCATTTGAATAAATGATCTATGTCTATCGTATATGTATTCTTCTTAAGATCTATCAACATTGACCTAGATCGTTACCTAAATGAGGGGTTGAAATGGCAATCAACAAGCAACTATTGTCCCTCCTAGTCTCATTTATTCAAGCAAAGCGATAAGTCGGATTTCTATGCCTTCAACTTTCAAATTCACTATCTTCAAATATACCGCGTCTTTGTGAAATATATTCTTTCTTTGTTATTCAAATATTTGTCCATAATTTACAAATACAATGTATTAATGTTGTCAAATATTTACAGATTGTTCGAATAAATACACTATACAGATATAGTATAAGCGCTATTACTCTTCCAGTTCATTATTCATTTCTATCATAGAGTGGTCACCTCTTCATCGTAGGAGTACATATAATTGTCATAACATTGATTTCTATCAGACTCTGAAGCTTTCAAATGGAGTTTGTAGTTGTCGACATTTTTGATGTGGTCAATTGATTCTGGAGATGCCAAATATGCATTGTTGTAACTGCCTGTCAAGCTGCTCTTTCGTTTCCTTAATCGTCTGTTTTCAAATAGCACCGAAATGGCATTTAGTGCAACACACAGCAGTAATAATATTATCCATTCTAAAAACGTGGTAGTAATTGATGTAACTCCAAAGTTATACCAAGTGCTAGGTGCTTCCGCTATCAAATTATAAATCCACCAAACTAATAGTACTAAAGCTTCCAATGGAACAAAAAATTGCACAACAGGTGCCCAAAGCCATGGCAATCGAAAATCATTTGTACCGAAGTTGTTTATAACATTTCTGCGAAATTTGAATACACCATATCGAGTTGTCCCAGCAATGAGAACAAGACCCGACACAATTATGCCAAATCCCCAAACGAAATCTTGATTAGTAAGAACGGTTACAGAAGCACCAGATGCTGCCCCAACTGCCATTGTGGTGAAAATAATTATTGCTGCAGATAGCCTTCTTGCAACACCGAGATCAACCAAGGTTTGTATACACAACTCCAAACCAGATATGGTTGAACTGATTCCAGCGCAAGTCAGGCAGAAAAAGAAAAGAACTGCAATTATTCGACCCAAAATTCCAGCGCTAGATAGAAGTACAGGCATCCAAATGAAAGTTATTCCCGTTCCCGCTAATCCACTGGTTTTTAGCACCTCAATGATCCCTTGTCTTGATATAGTTGGATCGTTGTTAATCAAAGTGCTAAATACCGTGCAAAAAGCAGTAATGCCGCATAAAAGACTAACGGAATTGTTCCCCAAAGGCAGGAAAGTCGAATATCGAACCACACCATCTGATCGTTTAAAGTATGATGCATATGCAAGAAATGTCCCCATTCCAGCACCTGTATCAAATGCTATTTGACTTGCAGCATCAATCCACATGCGAGGCTGTATCATTGACGACCAGGTTGGTGTGAAAAGAAATATGATGCCTTGTTCAGAATATGAAAGTGTCAGCGACCAAATAAATGTGAATATCACAATAATTAGTAGAGTTGGAATAAGAACCATATTGGCTTTCTCGATCCACTTAATACCTCCAATAGCAAATCCACCAGAGATTGATACCGCGATGACCATGGTCAGTATTGGCCATTGTGATTGTTCTGCATATTGGGAGAATATTTGCTGACTGTCAATGTCGCTTGTTGGCAATGAGTAAGCAATGGATCTGTAGAGGTAATATAGACACCATCCTTCGACAACGTAATAGTAGGCAGAGAGGAAAAAAGTGACTCCAGCTATCCAAATGCCGGTCCACTTGCCCCATCGGCCCCAAATTCGTCCCATGCATTCAGCAGGACCAGCTTTGAAATACCTCCCGAGTCCAAGCTCCAGGTTCAATAATGGCATTGACCACAGAAGACCAAAGAAGGCCCATATTATTAAAAAACATAATGCCCCATTCGTGTAGCTATTCAAAGCTGCAATTCGTGGAAACCTCCACACATTGCCAGTGCCTACCACACTTCCCATGCATGATAAGATCAAAGCAATTGAATTGCTGAATGTCCCTCTCGTAGCTTGTGCATCAGACATTGCACGGATCTTGAACTCCGACTAAGTGTCTCGGCATTATATACATTAGACTTTGCATAATATTAATTACTTGTTGACCTGAGTTATCTTATCTAATGACCACTAACCATATAGTGACAATAGTCATTCATACATTGTTTATCATTAAAAATTCGCCGTCGTGCTCTACTATTATATTGATATCACTAATTCATCCAGTCAAGCAAATAATTTTTTTTCAGAAAACAATTCTATACTTCGCAAAGTAGCAAGGTCATCTCAGTCATCTGACCAGCAGCGACTGTACAAGTACGAGCCAAGAAAAGTGCATATTAAGAATTTCAGAAATGGAATGTTTGAGTATTATTTGCATTGTACTAAATCTGCAACTAAATAACTGATTTTGAAATTGTCCTTCATTGTTAGGCATATATCAAGAATGGATTCTACAGTCATGCGATTTATTGAGGCAGTGTGAATAACAAAAAGAATTCAGAGAAGGGCCTAATACTCATTTGTAAATATTTGAACAGATTGAATCGACAAGGAGAGCATGAAACTATGATCTCGGCGAAATGAGTTCTTCTAAAAGTACGGATTACGAAGTATTGTGATTGTGTGTCCACACATCGGTTCTCAGCTTTTCGTATCTCGTTCTGCCCTCATCGTAAGTAGACATTCGGTTTCTTTCTAAGACACAAGTCTCTATCGAACAGCATCGACAAAAATTGGTAACCTTGTCAACTAAGATTAACCTGAACGTCTTAATTTAATGCAATACATATATGTTGGTGTCTGCAATATTCAAGATTCAGAAGGTTCTATTTATTCTATTTTTCATTGATGCAGCAGAAATCTTCCTAGCTCAGTGTAAAAACTTGCGAGAATGAGTGTATCTATAGACATCTACAGGAAAATACAAAATAGCGGCAATTTTGAATTTTAAAAAAAATATGGGCCGCTTTCATTTTGAACTTTATTTATCGGCACGACATGTTTCGCCAGCTCTTCTCAAGTACAACGCTAGAATGACTTTGAAAACACAGTGGACGTTGAAATAACGAATACTCATAGCGCTGTTAACGAATGCGACGTAGTTTACATAGTCAATTGACAGGAGACTTAAGACAAAGGAAAGTAAATGCTGTGTTGTTACTGTGCAATTGAAATAAGTAGTATGAGATAAAGAGAAATATACAAAATATCACCAGGGTAGGACGAGAGCGATGACATGCTCCTTTTGAACTATTAAATCTGGAGTTGAATACTTTATACAAAGATCCTTTATTGACAACAAATGGTTTTTGTTCGCATTCCTTTTGAACCGTCAGCGTGGCCTAGTGAAGCAGGTGCGAGCTCGTCTCCACCGCGGACTTCGGTTCGATTCCTAGGTCGGGCGAGTGCGGTCGGGGAATCAAGAGTGTTGATATCTTGTATTGACTTAATAGCTGTCATTCTCTTTAGATATTCAAAGAGACTCCATAATATGTAAAATAAATTCTTGAATAGTATGATGTACATCTTTAAAGCAAGTTCTTGCAACATCGGTAGGCCAATTACAAATTTGCAAATGGCGAGAAACTGCACTTGACGGAGTTCTAGTTGAACGAGGAGGACATTTCAACACATTCGACAGCCACGGAATATGATCTCGCATGAGATCCTCAGACGCCTTCCTGTTCTTCCCAAATACCTGCATTCACAGGTACACGCAAACTGATAGATAACGTTGTGTTGGAGCAGAGCAGTATGTTTATCTTTGGGAGACGCAATTGGGATTCGACACGTGGTGAAAATCAACAGTGGCTTACAAGCATTATAAAAAGAAAATGTTTGACGAGCAATTCGTCTTACAAATATTGTCGCCCTTTCACCTATGAATGGTAGCTTGACAAAATTAGCCTTCTTTTATCAGTCATTATCCACCAACTTTTATCAACCAGTATTTGAGATTAAATCGCAACTGTGAAAAATTCTTGGGTCCTGAAAAGAAGGCTAATTTTGTCAAGCTACCATTCATAGGTGAAAGGGCGACAATATTTGTAAGACGAATTGCTCGTCAAACATTTTCTTTTTATAATGCTTGTAAGCCACTGTTGATTTTCACCACGTGTCGAATCCCAATTGCGTCTCCCAATGATAAACATACTGCTCTGCTCCAACACAACGTTATCTATCAGTTTGCGTGTACCTGTGAATGCAGGTATTTGGGCAGAACAGGAAGGCGTCTGAGAATAGCAGCTATTAAGTCAATACAAGACGCCGACACTCTTGTTTCCCCGACCGCACTCGACCGACCTAGGAATCGAACCGAAGTCCGCGGTGGAGACGAGCTCGCACCTGCTTCACTAGGCCACGCTGACGGTTCAAAAGGAATGCGAACAAAAACCATTTGTTGTCAATAAAGGATCTTTGTATAAAGTATTCAACTCCAGATTTAATAGTTCAAAAGGAGCATGTTACCGCTCTCGTTCTACCCTGGTGATATTTCCCTTATCTCAATTGTACAGTAACAACATAGCATTTACTCTCCTTATAGGATGTACTCGTAATCGAGAAACGCACTCCCTTGAATTTCTGAAGATCCGTTAGCTAAAAAGGTAAAGAAAAAATGAGCTTTTACTCGACGTTTCGGGTCCAGACCCTTCTTCATAGAGTATAAAACAGACGCATATGACATGCTACTTGGACATATATATGTAGAAGCTGAATAAAAATCTATATGGCGCGACCTGTGTTCTCCTACAAACCAGCGAGCTCATGACGACGATTCATAGATGGACATCTGTCCTGAATCATGCGAGCTTCTATCAAAGAAGTGTCAACCGTACTTCGCGCTCTCTGAAGGATATTCACATCGAAATCATCAAGGTCAACAGCAGTACAATCACAAAGATGCACACTCAATGCACTCTTACTGTCTTTATTCATCTGCAGAAATTCAAGGGAGTGCGCTTCTCGATTACGAGTACAGCCTATAATCATGATCCTCCCGTTTGCTGCCATCACTTATTTACTCTCTTGTCAATTTACTATGCAAACTACATCACATTTATTAACAGCTCTATGAGTATTCGTCATTTCAACTCCACTGTGGTTGCAAATTCATTCCAGCGTTGTACTTGAGAAGAGCAGGCGAAACATGTCGTGCCGCACTTGAACATGCAGCACTTGGTGGAGTTGGTTTAGCTGATTTCACGTTGAGCTTGCTCAAAATCTGGGCGCGACGATTTTCAGGCGGTAAGATGCCGGATAGGAGAGTGAGCTAATTGAGTGGAGCGCATTTGATGCACCCAGAGATGACTCTCATCGCCTCAATCAAGGGGGTGTCCAGCAGCTTTGTATGGACTACTCTCTTCATCCACACAGGTGCGCAATAATCTGCAGGTGCCACAACCAACGCCAGAGTTGAGATGCGCAGTGTCTTGAAGCTAGCTCCTCAGTTTGTGCTGGCCAGTTTCTTGATAAGTGCTGTTCGTGCGAAGAGCTTGTTCTTTAATATTTGGAGGTGCTTGTAATAGGTGAGCGACCTGTCCAGAGTAACACCCAGGTATTTGGGGTTGTTCTCGAACCATAGTCTTGAGTCGGCAACGTTAACCTTCAACTCATAATTCGCCATGTAATTCCTGAGGTGGAAAGCGGAGCAGACAGTCTTACTGGTGGATAGTTTGAGTCATAGAGTATGTATATATATAGGTAGGGTGTCGAGTCTGTCGACTCAAAAAAGTATCTGTATACAGCGAAAATTTTTACATGAAAAGATTCTGGTTTTTGCAGAGATTACGTTCCTGTGGTCCAAAAAATATTCGAGCAGTTTTTAAAAAGCTTGATTTTTGCAAATTTACATGCTATTGACATGAATCCACTTTATAAGCAGTATGAAACAAGTTGGATATCAAAAGTTTATAAAAATTTGCATATTTTAAAGTTAATTGAAATCATTGTCTTTCATTCTGTTATCTTGCGCTATTAGTGGAGGGTTGCTTCTGATATATTCATGCTTGAGAAACTGCTCTTTAGGTTGAGCACGGAAGTAATGACAACCTATCGGATTGTTAATTTAACAAACATTACCTCTCCAAGGCTGTCATGACACGGAGGATCTGCAAAATACTATAATTCCTTCTGCAGTATTATCATGATCAGTCAATTCCGTGGCAATTTCTTCAAAACTGCAAAAATTTGCACATATCATGTTTGGTAACAATTCCAACTGTGTTCACTTCGAGTTGGTTTAATAAAATCGAAACTGTATACACATTGGGGATTTAATAATTGCTGACTTGCTACCCAGTTCGTAGCTTTCTCCTATATTTTACGTTTGGAGCGGCCAGGTCTGAACCCCGTTAGTTCATTTGGATCGAAGTACTCTCTCGACCGCTGGAGTAAGTGCATGACTATGTGTAGGTGTAGGTGTGGACTATGACCTACGTGGGCCCTGAGGCCGCATTGTCTTACAGGCCCCTATAGTAGTAGTAGCGTTTATTCACAAACTGATAATCACAAAGTTACACATTCAATGTTACAGATTTCAAATCAAGACATACGGTTAAGAAATATAAATAAAGAAGTGACACGAATACAGTGAAATCAATAGGTCAAACATAAAGGAACAAAAAAAAATAAGTAGACTAACATAAACCATTCTGTAGGCATGAAACCCACGGAAAGAATGAATTCAATCGACGTGTCGTGCTGGAGCATGGCACTCTTAATTTCTTAGTAACACTTAATCTCTCAGGAACCAAGTCGTGTAGAGGATGCGAAATGTTTATCTCTGATGTCTGCAAGAGACGCAAAGCAGAAAATTCAAGTTTCTCGGCTATCGGGGGAAATTTGTCACAGGAACAAGTAGAGTTACAAATAAGTCTATGGGCTCTTCTCTGAAACTTTTCCAATCGATCACAAAGGGTTGAGGGAAGACAACCGTACACAGGGGATGCATATAGAAAATACTGAGTTATCAGAGAATGATATACATTTATCAGAGTATGAGACGGCAAGAAGGACTTCAGACATTTAATCACATAAAGTCTGCGAGATGCAGCTGTTAAGAGTTGTGAAATTTGGACATTCCATTTCAGACGATTATTTAAAGTTATGCCGAGAAGTTTAAGGGATTCTTCTTTTACAAAACCATTCTCATGTGCAATGGTAGCACCAGTGGAACGCTGTATAGTCAATTGCTTGCACTTTGACCTGTTCAAGGACAACCCTTTATCTTGAAATATGGACTCACAAATACCAAGATCGACTGAAGAAGAACCATCATGTTGTACAAATTCAACAACTGTCACATCATCTGCATATAACACACATTCAATGTTTCCAAAAGGAAGATTGATGCATCCCATAAAAGCTGCAAATAGTGTTGGACCCAAAACTGAACCTTGGGGAACTCCAGAGCACACTGATGCTGTTGGACCATAACTATTCAAAATTTTAACGCACATTTCACGACCACTCAAATATGACAGAAGCCATGTCAAAAATCCATGTTGCAAGCCACAAGAATTCAAATAATTGATTAAACGCCGATGTTGAAGCTTATCAAAAGCCCTGGCCAAGTCGAGACAGTACACGTTAACGGATGCCGTTGATTTCTGATCGAGGAAGCGTGTTATAATATCACACAACTCAACGAGGGCGGTAGTTGTAGACCCATACGGTCTATACGCATGTTGACGAGGTCCGTAGCATGAAACAATGTCGAATTTCATTCGGCCTAAAACTATTCTTTCGAATATCTTTGAGATTGAGGGCAAGAGAGAGATAGGTCGAAATTCACTTATTTCAGGAGAAGTACACTTAGGAATAGGGCAAACAAAAGCCATTTTAAAGAGGCGAGGAAATGTCTTCGTTAAAATTGACATGTTGAAGATTTCTGTGAGAGGTCTGCACAGAAAGTGGGCCCCAACGCTCAGCAATTTCGGAGGAATGAGATCAGAACCTTGTGACTTTCTGAGGCTCAAATGACTGAGGTGATGATAGACACTCTGCTCGTCTATGGAAAAGTCCCAGGATTCATCCATCAGAGGTAATAAATTCTCATCATTACCATCATTGAAATTGTTAAGGAATTCATCAGTCATTTGGTGAAGCAGATTCTCCAGGTTACCTGAATTCTCCACGAGAACACTCCACGGATCTTTTATTTTCGAGCCCCTGATGACATTTACCACGTTCCATACATCTTTTGGTTTGAATTCTTTGCAACCCATATTTGTTTAGCACTTGCAATTTCTTGTTTCACTTTCTGCTTATAGTGATGGTATTCTTGCCAATTTCTCGAACGGAAAGCCGCCCATCTTCGATTTATTAACGATTTCAAAACCGGAGTTATCCACGGCTTATCTTTAGATGTAAAGTAGATAATTTCACGCGGTACAGCGGAGACACATGTCGACAACAGTTGGTAAAATGATTGAACCATATCATCAACTGATTGCTCACAATTAATGATGCTGAAGTCAGTGGCAGATAGACGACTCAGATATTCAGCAATGTTAGACCTGCGATAGTCCCAAACTATTGCTTGACGAGAAGATTCTGTGGTCAATCGGTGAGATCTTGGTATTAGTAAAATACTGTTATGGTCGGAGTTCTTCAATGGCGGTCCGATTATCGCGGAAGTTGTGTAGGACGAGCATAAGTCTTCATCAATCCAAATATGGTCGATAATTTTATTATTTCGAGTGGAATCGCATACTTTATTAACCAGGCACAACTGCTCTCGAAGAAACTCAGTATTCAAATTGTTGAAGTCGCCGGTGACCATGATCCCTGCCTCTGGATACCGAAGTTGAAAATTATCAATTTCGGACACAATGAAATGCAGTACGTCGTCATGATGAAATCTATTCAAACCAGGAGGGAAATAAGTTGCACAGCAAATTACAGAGCAGGTCAGTTTTTGAATATGGATGAATATGATTTCAACTGAATGTGGAGCATCCAACTCAGGAAGAAGAACTGATGACTTGAATGAGTTTTCGATCCAGAGACAAACCCCACCACCACGGCGTCCGATTCGATCCTGTCTAAGTAAGCTATAGTTATCTAATAAAAGAAGATTGTCACTGATGTCCCCATGAAGCCATGATTCTGTAATGACAATTATGTCAGGACGTAGACAAGAAACTGTTATTTGAAGTTCATCAATTTTCGGAAGAATTGACCGAGCGTTCGTTAGAAAAATAGATGGGTATGACTGCCTCTCAGGTAAAATCAACGGTGAAAATTCGTCAGATCTGATCGCAAACGAATGGAACCACGATACATCACAACATCCTCCCCGTTGTCTTACTATATCATTATCTCACAGCACTATTTTTCAAATGATTGTCTATATCTTTATGCGTATGCATGTGAATGTACATGTGTATAACAATAACAAAATGCATGAAAAATGATTCACTAAAAAAGAAAATTAAATATCTAACAAGACCTGGAAGTATAAAAATTATTAGATTTTGAGGGAAAAAAGGAGTTTCAATACGAACGAGTACACAAGCTTACTAAATGATAGCACATTTAGTATATTCAAATCAGTTTGAAATGCGAAATAGTTCTAAAAACCAAAATATATCTCACCATTTATTTTTAGATTTTATGATGATCCTCGAAAATGTCAGAAAAGGCGCATAATTTCCATAAAAGATATATCAGTCGAAATGTATCAAACAGTCAACGTTTTATTGAGAGTTATTGCGTTTACCATTGTATTATGCAGCACTCGTTGCTATGGTAATAGTTGATATTAACTGTCAACATTTACTTTCGATCCAAAGTCGCATGAAAAGCAATTTCCAAAGTGTAACGCACGAACGCAAAAACTATCATTTATTTGAATTTTGAATACATTTATCGACCATTTTTCTTTAAATTTGGGGATATCCTAGTTTATCCATTGAATAGCAAATAGAACTGCACTCTAGGTCATTCGTACATCTTTCGTTACAATGCGACATAGCACAAGTGTGTGACGTACGAACGATCATATACCTATTCAGAAACAACTTGCACCAACAGCCGCGCTTTACTGCGTTCTGACAATCTCTTTTGAAGATAGTCGTGTCTACTATGACTATGAGATATCTAGGTGACTGCGCCTGACGTTTAATGACGCCGATTCGATAGGTTATGTGACTTTATTGGATAACAACACGCACCGACTCAAATATTCATTATGAAATACACAGCAAGAGTCTTATATATAGCCGCACATTCACCATGCCTATCGAATGAATGGTGTTCATGAATGAATGAAGTGAAATAATCCTGAACAGAAAGAAGCTCACATGCAACGCAAGCATAGAAGCTTGAAGAGCATAGGCCTATAGCCAAAAATAATGGATCACGTCTAAAAATGTCTAACTAACCAACTAGCAAAGAGGTTCAAAGCGAAAAAATCTATTCTACATGAATTCAGTGCAAATCCGAATGTTCTTAGATGAAAGCTGAACACCGAGTAACCAACAATCTTTACCAACATCACAGAAAAAGCGGAAAGTTGATGTGACGGTATATTTGCACATTTACAGTTATTGAATATGAGTAGAACCAATTTTATCGTTTTATTGCTTCTTCACCTAAAAATCTTGGTAAAAGTCGTTATTTGTTTAAGTTGCCTATTTGTGTTTATTGTCAAGGAGATCATTAGGCAACGTATTTTCTTGAATTCAACAGATGTTTTTTATTGTACAGCCAAGAAGGTGAACGTTTTCACGGTTGTAATCGTTTGTATTCATTTGTGTGCTGATTTTACATCTGATTTCTGTACATAGTGAACCACGAATACGATATGAATTACAATCAGTATAGCTCGTTTTGATTTTTGGCTGTAAAAGAACGGATAAGCCGTTATAGTGAAAACGTTCACCTTCTTGGCTGTACAATAAAAAACATCTGTTGAGCTCAAGACAGGCTTGAACTTGCCGAGACCATGGGAGAAATTAGCATAGCAGAAGCCAAACTTAAGGTCTACGAAGATGAAAATAGGCCTATAGATAAATTGGAAGTTGATATGAAGCCTACCTACAGTATGACCTACCACGATGAACTGCCAGCAAAACAAGTTACTGTCAAACCTGAGTTTGAGTTAGGCCTACCGTTACCGGAACCTGTTTTAAAGAATCCAAGACAGTTAGATAGCTCTACTGAAGTTATTGATCTACTTAAAGAAAGTATGGCAATGAATCGACTGCCGGCTCCTGAACCACCCGTCTTTTCTGGAGATGTGCTCAGCTTTGCACAGTGGAAACATTCGTTCATCTCATTGATTGATAGAATATGTAGTAATCCGTTTGACAAGATGTTTTACTTGAAGAAGTACACTTCTGGTGAAGCTTCTAAGGTCATTCAAGGGATGTTTCTGCGAACGGACTGCAATGCCTATGATGATGCTTGGAGACGTTTGAACAGCCGATATGGAGATTCATTTACGATTCAGAGAGCGTATCGAGACAGGATAGCACGATGGCCTAGAGTTGGGGAAAGTGATGGCAAGGCTTTGAGAGATTATGCAGATTTTTTGGGTGGGTGTAGTGATGCTATACCGAATGTGAAGGGCTTACAAATTCTAAACGACTGTGAGGAGAACAGGAAGATTGTTTCGAAGCTACCTGACTCATTGCGAAACAGATGGGCCAGGAAAGTAACAGCAGAGCTTAGGAGTGGAGAATATCCCTCATTCAAGAAGTTCACTGAGTTCTTATCTGAAGAAGCAGAAATAGCGTGCAATCAAATTCTCAATTTCGAATCACATAGTTTTAGTAAGAAATCCTCAAACATTCGAACGTTAGCCAGAAAGAACTGAATTGCTCAGCTTCTGAAAGAATGAAGGAAGTTCCTGCTACAGAATCAAATTCTAAGAACTGTGTTTTATGCAAGCAGAATCATTCATTACAGAAGTGCCATAAGTTTAGAAAGATGAAGATTGAAGAGAGGAGGAATTATGTTAAGGAAAACAACCTGTGTTTTGCTTGCCTCTTAAGTGGACACCTATCGAAGTTCTGTAGAAATCGAGACTTGTGTGACGTGTGTAAGAAATCGCACCCTACACTCCTACACGTAGATAAAAGTCCTTCGAGTAATATGACAGGAATCGAGAATGTAAGTTCACCCGCTTCATCAACGTCTTGCTGTATCTGACAAGATCCTGCTGCCGCAACTTCGATGACCGTACCTGTGTGGGTGTCATCTAATGGATCGAATGAGGAGATTCTAACATATGCCTTGTTAGACACTCAAAGCGATTCCAGCTATATTTCTGACGATTTAATCAAGACACTTCATTTGAAAGGAAGTAAGGTCAGTTTGAAGCTTTCGACGATGTCCTCAAAGGCCGCAGTTTCAGAAAGCACACTGGTTGAAGATATCAAAGTTCGAGGATTGTATGAGAATCAAATAATAAGGATTTCTAAAGTCTACTCAAAGGATATAATACCAGGTGATCGGTCTTGCATTCCCACGCCGGAAACTGCCAAACAGTGGCCTCATCTACACGAAGTAGCAACGAAGATTCCTGCACTTCAAGATTGTGAATTTGGCTTGCTCATAGGATACGATTGTCCTCAAGCACTAGCTCCACGAGAATCTGTCACTAGTGATGGAAATCATCCCTATGCAGTAAGAACTGATCTTGGTTGGTCAATTGTAGGTGGAGGTAGCATGAAGTCGTCGTTTTGCCACAGAATCGTAACGAAAGAATATCCGATTTCCCCTCAAGATGCGTTATCATTATTGGAGGGTGATTTTGGTGATGATAGCGATAAGATGATGTCTCAAAATGATCTCAAGTTTATGAAGATATTGAACTCGTCCGTGACTCAGTTAGATAATGGTCATCTTCAACTTCCTTTGCCATTTTATAAACGTCCTGTTTTTCCTAATAACCGACGTCAAGCTGAAGTACGCTTGGGATATCTTCAGAGAAAGTTTTTGAAGAATGAGAGGTTTCGCGAAGACTACATTGGATTTATGGAAGACATCATCAAGGATGGAGATGCGGAAATTGCAGATGATACGTTTAAGGTGGGAGAAGGATGGTATATACCTCATCATGGTGTGTATCACCCCAAGAAACCTGGAAAGATCCGTGTTGTGTTTGATTGTGCTAATCGATACCAGGGAAATTGTTTAAACGATCATCTGCTCACCGGTCCTGATCTGACCAATACGTTGATAGGAATTCTATGTCAATTCAGAAGATACCCTGTTGCATTGACTTGTGATATCAGACGAATGTATCACCAGTTCCTCGTTGATCCGAATGACAGAGATTATTTGAGATTCTTATGGTGGCCTCAAGGTGATACGAATCAGAAGGCATTTGAATATAGGATGAAAGTGCATTTGTTTGGCGCGGCGTCCTCACCAGGTTGCTCAAATTTCGGTCTTTGGTATCTAGCGCGCAGTCATGAAAAAGAATTTGCTACAGCTTCTGAATTTATAATGAACAGTTTCTATGTTGACGATGGACTTCTAAGTGCAAAAACTAAAGATGAAGCTATACAAATTGCACGTGATGCTGTATACATAGGCAAACAAGGTGGACTACAATTGCACAAGTTTGCATCCAATGATCCTGATGTTTTGAAAGCTATCGTAGGAGATGATCATGTATCCAGCACGACTACGAGTGAAGTACCTAAGAATAGTCATGTTCCTCAAGTTTCATCAACTCTCGGTCTCCTGTGGAACGTTGAAGAAGATTACTTTATGTTCAAGTTTGAAGATAAAGCATTCGGCCTTTCTAGACGCGATATTCTTACTTGTGTTGCTTCTGTCTACGATCCTATAGGACTGATCTCTCCCTTTATCCTTCTTGGGAAGACAATACTGCAACAAATGTGTAATAACGGAAGTAGCTGGAATGATTTATTGCCTGATGATCTTCTACCAAAATGGAAACAATGGTTGACAGACTTGAAAGAACTATCTACGCTGCGCATACCTCGTGCAATGACTCCTTTGTATTTCGGAGAGGTAGAAAGAGTTGAGCTACACCACTTCTCGGATGCAAGCACAAAAGGATATGGGCAATGTTCGTATATTAGAATGATTGATGATCAGAATCGTGTTCACTGTACTCTCCTGATGGGAAAATCCAGAGTAGCGCCTACCAAGTTAAAGACAATTCCGCGACTTGAACTAACAGCTGTAGTCATCTCGGTCAAGGTCAGTAAGCTACTGAAAGATGAATTGAGATTAACCCCTGACGAAGAAGTATTCTGGACGGACTCTAAAGTGGTACTTGCGTACATTGCAAACGAATCCTGTCGCTTTCATATGTTCGTCGCAAATCGTGTACAAACAATTCGTGATGCTTCTGATCCTGCGCAATGGCGTTACATTGAAACAAAGTCTAACCCTGCTGATCACGCATCTAGAGGACTGAACATTCGTAGACTTCAAGAATCAAATTGGCTGAAAGGTCCTGAATTCTTATGGGAATCTGGGATACTGAATTCATCTGAAATTAAATTTGATCTAAACAAGGAAGACCCTGAAGTGAGATGTCTTGTGACTAGTTCCACTACGTCAAGTCGAGTCTCTACGACATCAAGTTTGATCGCGTCATTTGAAAAGTTCTCTAATTGGTCGACGCTAGTTGCAGCTATAGCACGGTTACAATGGAGAGCTAAGGGGATAAGGAACGACTTATTATCCACCGTGGAAGAACGAGAGGCTGCGAAACTGATTATTATTCGTCTCTCACAAGAATCTGATTTGGATTTGAAGTTGTTGCCTAAGGCTTTGGATCCTTTCAAGGATAAACATGGAATTTTACGCGTTGGCGGAAGGCTTAGAAACTCAACCTTGTCGCCTGAATTGAAACACCCGATTATTTTGAGTAAGAAGAGTTATATTTCTCGTCTGATTTGCCAACATTTCCATGAACTATCCAAGCATCAAGGACGCGGCATAACTGTGAATACCATACGTTCCAATGGATTTTGGATACTCAAAGGAAGCAAGCTAGTATCCAATACAATTAACTCATGTGTTGCTTGTCGAAAGAATTGTCATCCCCCAGAAAGTCAGAAAATGTCAGATCTTCCTATCGATCGTGTTGAGCCATCACCGCCATTCACGTATTGCGGCATGGATGTCTTTGGACACTTCTGGACAAAGTCTGGTCGAAGACAGCAGAAGCGCTATGGGTTACTGTTTACTTGTCTTTGTTCGAGAGCTATACATATCGAACTATTGGATGATATGTCAACTGATGCCTTCATCAATGCCCTTCGATGTTTCATTGCCATCAGAGGCAAGGTTCGTCAGATAAGATCAGATCAGGGCAGCAATTTCGTCGGTGGAAACAATGAATTGCGAAAGGGTCTGGAAGAGATGGACAAAGAAAATATTGAGAATTACATGAGCAAAGATTATGACTGTGAGATTGTCATGAATCCTCCTTATGCCAGTCATCGAGGCTGTATATGGGAACGACAAATACGTACAGTTCGAAGCATTCTCTCAAGCACTATAGAAATGCAATCTAGACAATTGGATGATTCCTCATTGAGAACACTGATTGAGAGCAGAGAATCGTCCCAAAAAACTGAATTTCTTACAATTTACCGAGGAATACATGTGCAAATATATACATTACAAAGATCAAGACATACCAACGACACCAAACAGATCGCATCATCTAAAAGCATTGCCCCCAACAACAAGCAAGGTAAACCCTACAAAAAGGTGCTTCTATTGCTGGAATGCTCTCAAAAAAAGATCCGAAACTCGATATTTTTGTCCTGCCTGCCCAAACAACCCAGCATTACACGTCGGTGATTGTGATCGAATGCATCATGCATGTGAGTAGATACCTAAGTGACGATATGACGAGTTAACTCGTATTTTTATAATACAATTGATAAGATGAATATGAGTTTTTCAGTAAAATGAATGCATGGGACTAATATTTTTAATGTTATCCTTTCACATAAAGCAGAGAGAACATAAATTATAGCTATGCGCTTACCATGATATCGCTAGGAATTATTCAATAATTTCAGGATCTGGTGGATGTTTTTATTATGCTGTCGGCGTTAAGGGGTTAAATTAGGCACGCGACCAACAAACGACTGACATTTTCCCTAGCGCCTTGCTGCATAAACGAATAACGACTAACAACGCCTTGGTGAATAAACGACTAACAATGGCCTGTAGCCATCACATGGGGGCGGTGAAGAGCGAATGCAGAGCGCTTAGCGTGGCATACGGGAAATGAGAGTGCTCCCATTGTTAAGTCTCGATGTATGAGGCGAAGCTTGTGCAAAGACGGATCACATGTCTATCACACAACGATTACACATTTATGGGAATCGAGGATGAACAGGACCTGTTTACCTGTGGGAATCGAAAAGGCAAAGATTGATGTACAGGATTTGTTTACATGTGCGGATCACAAAAAGCAAAATGTATTTATTGATGGGATGAATTTAATGACAGGATGAGTTTGGATGTGAGAACCGTAACATTTGAATGATGTCTGACTAATCTTTGTGACATATCTTTCAAGGCATATCATTACCTATTCAGTATTTTGTCAGCCACTATGTGTGGGACCCCCCCTCGTCTGGGTTTGAGTGTTCAGGTTAGGGTCGAAACACAACCAGACGAGTACCTGCTGATGACTGACGGACTGCAGTGTTATGTTTTATATCCCTTGATCGGTAGCTGCAGTTGTGGTCGATGTATTGTATTTCAAATGAAGAACAAATGAAGAAATGTGAGATTACATGAAGTATTATAGACGGATGAAGAAACTGGCGATAACAAATTCAAGTGAAGAAATAATATTTTCCATGTGTAGTCTTAGGTGCAGTGTGTATAGTTTCATTGCTTTCGGTATAGTAGAGTGTCATTGTAGTTCTATTGTTTACCTCCATTATCCACTTTCCACTTATCTATTGTTACCATCATCCACCACGTGTATTGTCAGATATAGTGTAGCATTAGTTCACTTGTAATTGGTGTAGCAGCACCATTGCATTTTTATGTTTTACCTCCACTTTTCCTATTTTTATCCATCGGTCTCCTGTTGTTTTATAATATCCATTTATAATTTCCTTAACCTATGGCGACCATTGTCCTATTCTATTTCCACTACCAGCATCTGTAGTTGGTACAATATATCAGACGTCTGTTTTGAACGTGCATGCGGCAGTGTTTGGAATCTATGGTATTAGTATATTGACAGTAAGAATGAGTAGTGTTACAAGTCTTAGGGTTTCCATTTTTATCAGATATTGGGCCAAAGGTGATCAATTTTAATTCGTTGCCACGAGAAAGTTCCATTGAGTTCTTTTAAGAACTGGTTAATCCAATGGCTACAGTAGCATTGCATTTGTACACTTGCGGATTGGAGAACGCCATCAGTCCTCATTAGGACTACTTCAATTAATAATTTAAATTTGGTAAGCATTATATTCTATTATAAATGGCTGCTGGGATGATTTTCATCATCGTATGAGAATTGCTGAGAGATCTGTGTCTGCGGAATCCCCTTCGAATCTCCTGAGTTTAGCGCAGCATGCGTTTACTGCTTACTTCTTACATTCAGAACATCCACTCAGTGCCTCTCCGTTCTCTTAAAAAAATCATTATGCAATGTCAAAACATATTGGCACAGTGATTCCTATAGAGCGACTGCTTTGTTCAGATCAAGACAACTGCTCTGAAGAGCTGTATTGACACTGTTAAAACGATTGAAAGAGCACTCCAGATATCCGTCAAGAAACCGAATTCCAATTTCACCATTTTCTTGATTATACTTTCAGCATCCCTTCGTGTGTCTGAATTTTCTTCGATGCTGTCTGCAATGTTAACAAGAGCTTGCAATACATTGACATACCCTAAGCGGAGGGTTTATTTTCATAAGCACGAGCAGACCACCGAGTCTGACAGAGAGTCTTATCCACCGAAGTTGAAAGCGACTCAGTCAGGAGCTTCCAACGATGTGTTGATGCGCTGAAGAACGTGTGTGTGTTTTGAACAAGATTTAAGAGTGATGACATCTCTTCCGGGATGCAGTTTTCTTGTGGAAATCCATGGGGATGTAAGCTTAGGCTATACCAATCTTGCTCTAAATTGTCATGATATCATACTATCAAGTGACGTTTTGTCTCAAATCTTTGTGTTGTTAATAAAGAAAGGGAAGGTACGCGTTTAAGTATAGGCCGCAAGAGTCAACGGGCAATACCATCCTTTGAAAAAATTCATGACGGTTCTTCTTTTCTGGAAGCTGCTTTTGCTGTCTCTTTCCCAACTTAATAACGATAATTAATTTTATGATAAAAGTCATCGATACATGATCAGATGAATGGTTGCTTAAGATGAATGACCCAAGTGCGAATGCTGCATGATACACCTTCGGCTTTTTGAGCACAACGGTTATGTGGTTTATCCGAAGGGGGACTGCCTGAACTGTGCATTCAGAGGGGCCAAATGAACGATAGGAATAGCTTCCGTTTTCAGTGATCAAGGGGGTGCATCCAAATTAAATTCCGTCAGTTGCAATTGCATCCATTGTAGAAAAGCCTTGTACACGCATATTCCACAACACCACAACAGAACGAGCAGGCATCACAGATTTGATAAGGCTCCACTGGTAATACGAATGATCTCAACATCCGTAATTCGTGTTTGCGAGTTTTTGCTTGTGAACTACATTTGCTGTCAATGAAGATAAGAATAGAACTGTTGATATCGTTCCATCTCTTATATATCACTTTTCTAGATAAAGTATCTACTGCTTCCATATCAGACTACTCACACATCATTTCTTGATGTATCTCGCATCATCCGGCTAGTCCTCCTATCGCGAGAACCCAACCATCTTCAGTCCGACTATCACGAGAATCATTCAGCAGACTGTAATTCTGAAAATGTCGACTTACATCCTTTCATCTATGTCCTCTGGTGAACTTGCACTTTTATCTGCCTTTGACAATTCTTCGGTGTCTGAGTCGTTGACCATGATATTCTCCTCGATCGCCTCTCCATGTCATTTGGAGCGTCTGAATTGGCATTTATGTGGTTTGAGTCATTTTTGAAAAGTCGCCATCAATTTTACAAGTATCACAAAGCCATCTCATCTACTCAGCCTGTAAGTAGTGGCGTCCTACAAGGGTAAGTTCTAGTGTCAATTCTTTTTATATTACACATTATGGATATCATTCATCTTGTTCAAAGTTTTGGTCTGAAGGCCAACGTTTTCGCTGATGATATTCAGATCGAGTTGCCCGACTGATAACTCCAACTTTACAACGCAAATATCGCGCTGCGTAAGTGTATATATATTTTTGGCTCAAGTCAAACAAACTGCGCTTCAATATGTAAAAGACGAAGTTCATGTGTTGTGCCACGGACCAGCGTCGCGGAAAGTGTCACCAAGAACCAATCGTCATCGTAGATATTCTTCGCTCGCCCAGTTTCGTCATTCGATGTCTTCGTATCATCATTGACTCCACTTTCTCATTTGCATCCCATGCTTCCGCTACTACAGCATTCGTGTTTTGTAATTATTCGAAAAATTTGACCCATTCGTCGATCTATTACGCGCTA
Organism: Prostheceraeus crozeri; assembly: GCA_907163375.1. Classification (NCBI taxonomy): domain Eukaryota; kingdom Metazoa; phylum Platyhelminthes; order Polycladida; family Euryleptidae; genus Prostheceraeus; species Prostheceraeus crozeri. The sequence goes on from CAJQUW010009291.1 coordinate 323,442, forward strand.
TGAGACTTTGCACGGCCCTCGTCTCCCCAAGGCTTGAGTAGGTACTGCATTTCCTTTTTCGTGGTCTGCCGGATTATAGGATTGTCCGCCTTCACGCGGTGAAAAATGCCATAGCTCATCTGGTTTTTGGTGTTCGTCGACATGTTGATACCAGACCAGCATTGAAAGACTTGAGATCCATGGCATTGCTCCTGAGTACCTCAGTGAGCTGCTTGTTCCTGTCATCTAACCTGCACATCGCTCTCGCCTCAGATCCGCTTTTACGAATTCACTAGTTGTGCCAAGAACACGTCTAGAAACGGTCGCCAATTATCTCCTCTCTGTAAAAGCCCCCTAGGCGTGGAAAACCTCTGTCACCCTCAAGTAGCTCTAAGGCTCTTCAAAGTCGCTGCTTAACATTCTTTTCTTATATGAATAACTGCGACGTTCTATACCGCTTTATAATCATCTCTTACCATCCGCTATTGTGAAAAGGCTTTTGAAGTTTTGAGAAAACATATGTCATCTTATAATAGTATTTGTCATTCATTCATTATTAATGGATCGGCTTCGGATCATGCCTCTGATCCGATCAGTTGCTTCCTGTTGTTTAATACCATCCATCCTAACGATCTAATTTGCATTCCCAACCGGTACGTGATCCGATATACTCGGAGTGAACTTATTTTACACTTGAGGCGTATTCAGACTTAATGTATGTAATAATTCCTCTAAAGATTGTTAACACTTTGATTGGCAAACTACGTCGAATTCGGTTTATGAGTCCCACCTCTGTGGTAAATTAACATGGTCACTTAACATCAAGTAAAGCTGCTCTTAAAGTAAGTTGTAGATTTACATATCCTTCAACTCGCACATATTCGATGAGTTATCTAAACGTTGTATTTGTGCTGTCATAATTTAATAGCAATCTCAAAACTCGTACAGCAAACACAAAACTCTCGACTTTTCATAGATAAACTGTTCAGCAAATCAACTGAAAGTTGGCATTGAAATTGATGTAGTGTGAATCAATTGACATCGGAAATCTGTAAAGCATCCTCTAAAAGTTATGATCAATAAAGCATTAAAATAAATAGGCAAGATCGATAAGGCAAATTTGCATGCGGCATGGAATAGCATTTGATCTGTGTCATAAATGGAGAGATTACACGATAAAGCATGCCTTCACAATCTTTGCAGGTCAAGAAATTAGAAGGAACAATTAGAAATTCACTTACGTTGAAATTGTTAACAAAGAGAGAAACAGACATTTATCATGCTATTTCCTTCATGTAGTATGTCGTATGTTAGTAGAAAATTAAATCAACTAAATCAGCGAGCGACACAAGTACTAATGCAACACCGACTTTTTTGACTTTTTAGCTGATTGAAGCATCATAGGCTAGAAGCAAGTTGCTATGTATTCAAATTTGTATTTTACTATAAAGAAGCAGCACTTCTGCAGCCAAAGAACACACAAAAAATTATTTTCTTACTCTTTAAATCTGACTTTGATCATCCCAAAATGAGAAAAATGTCATCGTTTAAATGACGCATCACTAAAATTAAAATAATGCGAATAAAGTATTACTTATGACTTAGTCCTTCAAGGGGTATGCACTCGGTAATTAGCGAGGAATATGTTGGAGTATGTTTCTCTAATTTGTGATTCATGGAAAGTTCAATTCCTTTCTGATATTTGAGAAAAAGGTTATTTTGTTGTAAAGGCCATTATTAGAAGATCAAATCTATGACAGACCGCTTGGCAACTGCTTTCAAAGCGCAGAAAATCTTCCGCTCAGAATGTTATGAACAGTGCCTCGTTCATTTGACACATTTTTCATTCACCGATCAGTTCACCGTTCGTTTTAGTTTTACTATGAGCCGTTCAGTTCATAGTTCAATCAGTTATTTTCCGATCATTGTGCGAGAAGGCATGTTCATGATAATGTGCTTGTCGAATTTTGGCGGATAAGGTACTGGTACTTTCTTTATGTTCCGAATCTATGAAGAAGCTATTTCTTCATACTATCCATCAATATTGTTTACATTGATAGGCTATTTATTGTGCTTTATCTTCTCCTTCATCCTCGGCGTGTTCCCGTCGGTGCGGGATTTGCCCTTCTTTTCCTTGTCCGCCACTTTGCTCGATCTGCAGCCATGTCCGGGTGTAGGTTTGTGCTTCAAATATTCCTGGAGAGTATTGATCAGCCTTCGTTTCGGTCGGCCTTTTGGTCTTCTGCTATTCACCTCCAGTCTTGCTGCTGCTCTGATAACGCTTTCTTCATCCGATCTGAGAACGTGGCCATACCAACTATGTCGGCTTTCCATCATTTTCTCAGAGATGGGCGCAATTCCCATCATCGCACGGATGTCTTCATTCTTTTTCTTGTCGAGCCGTGTGCGTCCCAGCGAACACGTGAGCATCTTTATTTCCATGACGTTGAACTTTCTTTCTGCTTCTTTTGGCATGGGCCATCACTGAGATCCGTAGAGGATCACTGGCCTGACGACAGATTTGTATATCCTTCCTATGACTCGAGGGGATATTTTTCGGTGTTCAACTTCTTCAGTAATTCCACTGTCCTCTTCCACGCGAGCCAAGATATACAAATTTCAGGCATCGGGAACATCTTTGTTATCAAACTCTATCGTTCCTCCTTCTCTTAAAACAATAGGTAAATATTCCGTTTTTGAGACATTAAGCTGCATGCCTGTCTTTGAATGACACGTGTGGCTGTGTCCATAGTCAATATGAACAACAGGCGAGATAGTGCAGACCCTTGATGTACACTGACGCTGATGTTAAACGCTTTTGTGGTGCACGCGGCACATCGCACTTCGCTTGTCGGGTTGGTGTAAAGCAATCTGATCACTTCAACTAATTGCTCGGAGACTTGATGTTCTAGGAGGGCCTTCCAGATCGCTTCGTGCGGTGCCCTGTCAAATGCTTTCTCTAGGTCCAGGAAAGCAAGATGGATGGTCTTCAATTTCTCTCGATGGCGTTCAACAAGCATGCGAGCCGAATAGATAGCATCGGTGGTGCGAAGCCACACTGTTGTTGGGTAACCTCGGTGATGTCGCGGATACATTTGTCGATTATCCTCTTGAAGATATTCATGGTGTGGCTGAGTAGACGGATTGGCCGGTAACTATCACATTCAGCCGGGGTCCCCTTCTTTTGAAAATGTGAACGGTGATGCTGCGAGTCCAGGTCTCTGGTATTTTATGCTGATCAATAACTGTTCTGAAGAAAGTTGTTAGCCAGACAATACATGTACATGTGCACTCTGATCCCGTCAGTTTCCCATCTTCGGCAGGAATGCCATCCGATCACACTGCTTTCATGTTTTTTATCTTCCTTACCACATCAGATACTTCGTTTTCTGTTATCATTGTAATGGGGCCTTCAACAGGATGTGCTTCAATCATGGGCGGGTGTTGGAATTCGACATTTGAGATCTTCTCAAAATGTTGTCTCCATCGTTCCTGTATTTCTTTCCGGTCTTTGAGCAGAATACCATTTTAATCATTGATGCAGGTATACCTTTCGATGTCCTTTGATGCTTTTCCTCATTGACTTTGCCAGTTTGCATGCTAGACGTTCACCTCTCTTTTCCTCTAGCGTCTTGTATATTTCCTTCATGTATTCATCTTTCCTCTGCAACATTTCGCTTTGCATGTTGCTTTGCCTCTACATAGGCTTCTTTATCTTCATCGAATCGGATCCTTTCCATAACTTAAACATTTTATTCTTTTGGCGCACTGCCTCCTTTACTTCGTCGGTTCACATCCATGTCATCTTATCAATATAGCGGCGTCCCTCTTTTGTGATCCCAACTGTTTCCACTGCTGCACTCCGCATCGCCATTTCAAGTTTCTTCCGAGTCTTTTCTACATCGTTTTCTATCTCCTGAAGGTGCAGTTTCCCTAAGAACGCCCTTTTGTTATTCTCCAGAAGTTTCCATTTGATGTTTGGTGGTCCAGTTCGCTGATTGTGATGTCTTTTGAGAATTTTAATTATCACATCGGCTGTAAATAGTCTGTGTTGCTGTCCGATGTTACTTGATGGAATGACCTTTACATCCGTCACTGAAATGCGATCCTGGGCACGTACCACTACGTAGTCTATTTGAGCCGCTGCTGTTTAGAGCTATTTTTTCTATTTGAACCGCTGCTGTGCGTAACTAGGTGGCTGTTTCGTTTTGAAAAGGTTGTGTTCAAAATAACAAGTCCTCGAGGTTCCACAAAATCTAGAATTTTCTCTCCATCGTTATTCCGGCATCCAAAACCGCACCCTCCATGACATCTGTGCCCACCGCTTCTTTCTCCCACATGTCAGTTTCGGTTGCCTAATAGATTTATTGTCTCATCTCGGAACTAATCAAATTTCTCTTCCAGCAATCTCCAGAATTCTTGTCTGGACATCCAGTTTGTGGAGCGCACGCTGTCATAATCATTAAACGTTTGTCCTCACCATCCATGGTGATAGCCATGACCCAATCACTCCATCGGTGTACTTTACCTACACAGTCTCTAAGGTTCTCACCTACTATGATACCAACTCCGTTTCTTGATGTTTCTTTGCCAAAATATAACAGCTTGTAGCCATAGCCAATTTCCTTAGACTTTTCGCCTTTCCAACGTGTTGCTAGGATGCACGCGATGTCAATGTGTCTTCTCTTCAGTTCTTCAGCTACTTCGCGGCTGCGACCAGTCATGGATCCACAATTAAGTGTAGCTAGACGTAACTTCTGGCCTCGCTTTTTTGGCACATGCCGGCCTGTCATGGGTAGCCCTTGTCCATTTTTCACATTGATCGGTCGAGATCGATGCGCGTCGTTTGGGGAGGACGCCCTAGCATCATGCGAATTACTGTTGATTGACATTGGAGCATGATTGATTGATTAGCCGCATTTACAGCCGGCTGGCCAGGCCTGACGCTTTGGCTTAATTTCGGAGTGTCCTTCTCCTAGGCTTTGGCTAAAGAGGCTCCCCGCAAGGCAGCGAGGGCACAGGAGGCTATTTTATCCTGGCGCTCTCCTATTCGCCAGCGAGCCTCTATCAGTTGCATGACCCAGGGGGAACCACGTGGAGGTCGATAGTATGTTGATGATTCTTGCCGTGCTCATGTGACCTTTTAGGATAGGATACAAGTTGCCACGCTCATATCCCAGGCACACCCGTATAGATGAATCTTTATCCCCCCCCCAATTGATAAATTTATCGTGCTTTATCATTCTGTCAAATAAAAAGTCTTGGCCCTCTGCTAACACACCACCAGGTAGGCCAATCGTATCCGATGTCGACACGGATTCTAATAAAATCGCTCGCTTCGTGGATTTTTTTCTTTTTTCGTTGGCTAGACAGTTGCCTAGTTTCCTACTAGACTCTCACCACTTCATAGCCGTTCTGCGTACTCACGTGATTTCCCCACTGTCTGTTATGCACCTTCGACGTGAAATCCCTTTACACGAATATTCATTTACAGGAAGGATTATGACGAGTACATGGGGCTTTTTCAAGCTCCCCTAACAATGCATGATCTGATGACATCGTACTACAACTGCTTCTCCATTCTCTTGAATGCGACGACTTCGGCTTCAAAAACAATCATTTTCTCCAAATCTCTGGTGTAGCAATCGGTAAGGCGTTCGGCGGATCCTTCGCCAATATTTACATGGGAGAATGGGAAAGGCTTGCTGCTACATCTTCCAGTCTTCAGCAATCCATCTGGGTACGTTTGCAAGATGATGTGTTAGCTGTTTGGCCGCACAGCCAGGAATCTCTTCACACCTTCGCTAATCATCTCAACAGCCAAGACCTTAGCATCCAAGTGTTCAACTTATCTCGCGATTCAAATAATTGCGCAAACATTATCGAATGCAAAGATTGCCCATTGCGCTATGTCGGTCAAACCAGCAATCAGCTACGTGTAAGAATAGGACAGCATCTCCGTGATATTGCGAATAATTCCTCTTCTTCACCCCTTCAACCTCATTTTGTCACTACCCACCCACTTTCAAGCCTGACATTCACTGCTATTGACAGATCATTTTCGTACCCACAGCGACTCGCCAAATAATCCAATTGGATTAGACGCTTGCATACTACGCAGTCACAGGGATTCAACCGGATAAAGAATGCCCCGTCCAGAACTTTACATCCATCCACACATCCAGGAATCTGTACTGCGAGACTGAACTCATTCATCCGCCAAGCCTACAGAGAAGCATCGGACGAATATGTCAGATTTTCTTATCGCACTGACAAAAATCTGCGTTCGTTTTTATCGTGAAATGTCTTTTGCCATCAGTGTTTCATTTTTATTATTATATTAATCAGTATTATCATTCGTAATTTGCAGACTATTTTGCATTGCTCTTTTAGACATGTCAATCTCATTGGCCTATTGTTTTTTACATGCTCCGCTATCTATTGTCTGCCTCCCACGCACTCTCTAACCTGCCGCTGAACGTTTCTCGTCCTGTATGTCAGACGATTGTGTATCTTTCAGTTGCTTATCTGACACCACTGACGAAGCCAATCAGGCCGAATCACAGAAGTAGACAGGTCGTCTCTTCTTCTGTTTGACTAGAAAGGAAACATTGGAACATGTAACGTTAATGAAATGGCACAATCTGCTGACATAATACCATAGCAATTGAACAATGAGCAGCCAGTTCAACATTTAACTCGCCAAACTGTGAGAAATTTCAGTGACTGTTATCAACCGGATCACACAGCAAAGAGACACAGTCGTTGTCTGTTCTACAGTGAAGTTAGTGAAGTTTTTTCGTGTGCCTGCTAACTTTTTTGATAATGATCGGAGGGCCCAGCATTATCGAGAAAATTTTTGCGCCATGATCTGAATTCTTCGAATCTGAAAGAATTGTGGCGATCGGAGCATTTTGAAGAAACTCACAGCAATACGCAAAATTATTTTTCCTATCTTTGCAAGGTATTAAAATTCTTCTTTTTGCCCACTTAGTGAGTTCCTGCATGTGCCATCGTTTTGAATCAGGTTGTACTTCTAGCAAAGTGATGCGGTTAAACAATCTAATTCTGTGGGCGGAATATAGATATATGGTGCTGGAAATTAATCGTTCTCTTTGGCTTGGCCGGGGCAGAACGTCAACCTGATCGTCGCTTTTTGTTACCTACTTCCACATTTCTATTGCCAATCGATGTCACTTCCATTTCTATGTTACCTATTATGATTTGAGTCTGTTGCTGGTCTTGTTTCTGTACATTGTGAGATGAGCTTGCGTGTTCTATCAGTGTAATAGGTTGTGCTTTTCACTATGTCACCACTGACGAAGGCCTGAGGCCGAAATGTTTGGTGTTAATGCAACTTCCGTCAAGTACTCCTTCGTTTTGAGCACGGACTACGGATACACAGGGGAAGGAGAGTGACATGCGTCGGTCTTACGATCGAACTACTACTACTGCTACTAAAGTTTCGCATGATAAAAATCATCGAATCGCATAGAGAAGCACATAATGAACAATAATTCACGGTGCGAGTTTAACAAGTCATATAAGTTCTTGTGATTGGTGAAGCCACCAACAGGTTAAAACACAGGAATTGACTGCCTACAAGTATATGAGGAACTTTTTGACTGCAATTACTGCATGGAAGGACAAGATGAAAAACATTATTGTATTCTGCAGCAATATTGAGACCATTCGGCACTATTGTCTACAAACGCTTCAGCCACTTCACCTCTCTTTGCTTCCGTTTAGCAGTGTTGCTACAGCACCTGAAGGTGGTGAAAGAAAGATCTTCAATACAGATTGATTGTAGAAATAATCAGAAAAGGCTGTCAAACAACTTGATGTAATGCTACACAGGTGTTCTGAAATACGGCGCCGTAGACATCGGAATGTTTAAGAATTCAAAACATCGGATTTCAAAACTACAGTTCATTGAAGGAATCTCACCAGATAGAAGAAATAATAAAGAAATTTGAATTGGATAAAAAGTTCACTGATTGTTCTTAAAAGCTATAGATCTGTGAAACTAATAAAAAGATTTTTATCAAGATCCTCTGAACACAGAGAACACCATCTCAAGTTAAAGACAAACCCCATTGCTAAAAATGATGCATGTCTGATTGCAGTGGAGGTGACTGGGTGAGGAAAAGGCGGTGTTTCGCAAAGCTATTCTCATTAAGTTCGGGTACTGAGCAACGCGCTTCGTCACCACCACGAAGGAACAGTGCAGGATGCTGTTGACACTCGTAGTTCGGCCATGAATTGATCAGCTGCTTTCTGTTCTTACCCAATATGTCGTGCAAGTACAATTGAAAGAATGCTGGTTATTCACTCTTCGTTGTCGTGGAATGTAATGAATTCTAGATAACTAGTCTTTAGCTAGAACAGGCTAAGTTATCAAATTATCTCATACTTTAAAGATTCACAATGAATCATGGTCAACACGAAAATAAAACACGACTCTAATTGTAGAAACACAAACAGGAACATGATGCGATTTACAAGACTCAACACGATTCGAAAAATGATCGTGTCTGTATCATGAGCGCCGTAAATAACAGTTCCGACGACACAGTGATTCTGTACCATTTCAAGATTTATTTTACGAATTACTAGATATATTTATTCCGAAGTCATAATTTATATTGCATGTGCGTGTTATGTAGGCGTTCCTCAAACAACGATAATTATATAGATGCATCTTGGCTGACTCGTCTTAATCTATTGGAAATTGCTGTGATTGAACATCAAAGAGCCTACCAACATGTCTATCATGAATACTCATCAATTAGTGTAATCTAATTTCGGTCAAATAACATTGTGTAATTTGATAGCATATGTAATAAGCAGTTTTAAAAGACAATTTAAACCTGTACTCTTTGCCGCTTTGATAATGCGGCTATTAAATTTATAGTAGAAACATTATTCAGAAAAATAGTGCACTAGCAAATCTTGTATCGCATGTCAAAAAGACAGGTTATTTAACTCCCATCTCAATGCCTGTTGCTCAGCGTCTGAACGAAAATCACGTACCTATTCATTAGTGAAATGGTGTTTATCAATACGAGAATAGCGTAAAAGTATAAGTAGATCTGTAACTCGCCGACAATAACGGGAAAACCCTTAGGCGATTGGCCACGTTTTCAATTACTTTTAAAATCTGTAATCATTCATCTCTATGCGATTTGTCAGTAGCGTGTTTAAAGCGATACTTAATGAATGCCCGTCGAAATTTCACTACCTTGCTAATTGCACATTTCAAAATAACCCGGGCATAGGTGAAACTTTTATAAGGAGTTGTGTCGATGTTGAGAGATGTAAATTAGGCTTGCTGATGATTCCTGAAATTGAATGAAATGGCAGCTATTCAGGTCTGTTTCCATTTCTCAACTGAGGATGCAACTCAATATTTAACTATTCCATTTCATTCATCGCTGTTTATAAATTCGGCCGTGAAGTTTCCTACAAGTGCTTTATCGGAAAACATGCCGCATACACTCAAATTTAAGAATTGAACATTCCAAAAGTCGACCAAAGTTTAGACTTTCATCAGCTCACAAGTAGGGCCAACGCCGATAAACATCAGGAGTCACATGAATTACTCCTTATCAAGGTCAGCAGTAGTAACAAAAGGTCCAGAATAAACACAGCGCGCCCCCCCCTCTGGAACGACAGAGGTTGTGGTCTGTCGTGGTGTGCCGGCCAGGTTGGTTCACAACATGTTCGCTGACTCCCCCCCCTCTGCAACGACAGAGTGTGAGACTCGAGTGAGTTGGTCCGACCGCCTGGTTGACTTGGGCGACCGTCTAGGTTGACGTGGGCGACCGTCTAGGTTGACGTGGGCGACCGTCTAGGTTGACGTGGGCGACCGTCTAGGTTGACATGGGCGACCGCCTAGGTTGTCTTGGATGGTGAAACGGTGGCCAGATTCGGATTCAGCGTCAAATTCTGCATCTGTGATGTGATTTCCAGCTCAATCGGCGAGAAAAACTGTTTCTTCAAAATTTTGGCAGAGTTAGAATTTGGGACGTTTTGGTGTGTAGCGCCCAAACGAACCATCGGATGAGAAAACGGAGCCCAGATTCGGATTCAGCGTGAAATTCTGCATCGGTATGGTGAATTTGAACGCCATCGGAGAGAAAAAATTTTCGCTGACGTCCCCCCCCTCTGGACAGCTTGCTTCGATTTTGGCTTCCAGTGGACGGATTTTGTCGTGCCATAGCTCGTTTGAAAGCTAAGAGTGAGACAAATTCAGTGAAAGAATCGGCTTGTTCCTATCTGTCTTCGTTTAGATGTGAGACGCCATTTAAGATTTTGTGACATTGGTGAAAAACGACAGAGTTAGAATTTGGGACGTTTTGGGCTCTAGCTTCAAAACCAAGCATCGGATTGGAAAACGGATTTCAGATTTGGAATCAGCGTCAGATTCTTTATCTGTATGGTGAGTTTCAAGTCAATCGGAGAGAAAAAATTTTCAACATTTTTCGAAAAAACGACAGAGTTAGAATTTTTGCGATGGCTGCTTACTGTAGAGCCAAAACGAAGCATCGGATGGGAAAACGGAGGCCAGATTCGGATTCAGCGTCAAATTCTACATGGAAATGGTGTATTTCCAGCTCAATCGGAGAGAAAAATTTTTCGCTGACGTCCCCCCCCTCTTGACAGCTTGCTTCGATTTTGGCTTCCAGTGGACGGATTTTGTCGTGCGATAGCTCGTTTGAAAGCTAAGAGTGAGACAAATTCAGTGAAAGAATCGGCTTGTTCCTATCTGTCTTCGTTCAAAAGTTAGAGCGGTTACAAGATTTTAGGTCGGAGCTCGCTTACCTGAAAAAATCCTAAGTGTCAGAGTGACTTTGTATGGGTAAAATTTTGAAAATTTTCCAAAGTGTAGAATTTCGACCTGGGACCGTCACCAAAACATTTTTCATCAAATTTTGAAATTTCACTGACGTCCCCCCCCTCTGGACAGCTTGCTTCGATTTTGGCTTCCAGTGGACGGATTTTGTCGTGCGATAGCTCGTTTGAATGCTAAGAGTGAGACAAATTCAGTGAAAGAATCGGCTTGTTCCTATCTGTCTTCGTTTAGATGTGAGACGCCATTTAAGATTTTGGGACATTGGCGAAAAACGACAGAGTTAGAATTTGGGACGTTTTGGGCTCTAGCTTCAAAACGAAGCATCGGATTGGAAAACGGATTTCAGATTTGTAATCAGCGTGAAATTCTCTATCTGTATGGTGAGTTTCAAGGCAATCGGCGAGAAAAATTTTTCAACATTTTTCGAAAAAACGACAGAGTTAGAATTTGGGACGTTTTGGTGTGTAGCGCCAAAACGAACCATCGGATGGGAAAACGGAGGCCAGATTCGGATTCAGCGTCAAATTCTACATGGAAATGGTGTATTTCCA